>CM021729.1:67528004-67559993 GCA_011074415.1 Stictonetta naevosa | reverse complement strand
CAACCAGTGTCCTGAACAGCTCAAAGTCTGCCCTCCGAAAGTCCAAGGCAGTTTTACTGGTACCCCTCCTGATTTCACCAAGAATAGAGAACTCTACCATTTCGTGGTCACTCTGCCCAAGACATCTCCCGACCACCACATCTCCCACCAGTCCTTCTCTGTTTGGGAACAGAAGGTCTAGTAGGGCACCTCCCCTGGTAGGCTCACTAAAAATAAATTAAAAAAAAAAAAAAAAAAAACAATAATAAATCAGAAAGCTAAGCTTTTGAATGTAATTGGATTACCATATGCTGGTTAACCTGTCTCTGAGGATACTTACACTTGAAAATTCATATTTTTATCTCTTTTCAGTTACTCAGCAGCTAATTCATAATTTATAATTTACATAGTAAAGTCTATGAAGTAGGAATTTTCTGGGTAAAGATGTTGCATTAACAATTTTTTGAGTGATCTTGAAATTTATTTTTCTTTTTTATTAAATGAAGAAAACAGTAATAGTTCTCAACATTAACAAACTCTTTTTAAGTGGAAATTAAATTATGGGATTTTTTTCACCTATATGCCATTATAAAATTTATTTTTTTAAATTTCTTTTTGTTTTAAAGTACTGTTTTAATCAAATATATATATACGTATATACACTCTTTGTATTTTGTTATGCAGTGTCTAAACTGTAGACTTTGATACATCATTTAGCAGTTGTCAACAATACAATGGATTTAATATTCTTTGTTTAAAAATATTCATGTCTGTTGTTGAATGAGACAGTCTATTCAATCTTATAAATATCATATTTAATAAAGAACAATCCACAGCAAAGAGAAAAAATGTCTTTATCCATAAGCAACCAGATGAGAAATGGATTTTTATTCAGTCAAATCCTTTTAGTCAATGAAACAGCACTTTCATGCATACTGCACTCAAGTGATAATTAATATAGTCTAATTCCGGACATGATGCCTGAATTGATGTACTGTCATCAATACCCCATGTTAAAATCAAACCTTGACAGGGACTTAACACCCTGGAACAGGTCATCATATGATAATACTCTTTTTTCCTTTCAGTATTTGTCTTCAACCAAGCAAAGTATTACAAGATGGGGGGAAAAAGAGGGAAATAATTACAAATGAAGAGTGACGCAGGCTGTGAATAGAACATATGTTAGGCTAGGCAGAGGCTTCAGTGAATTATATCATTTCATGATGAAGCGGCAGTGGGGCTGAACGGACCTATTTTAAACCTTGATGTATTTTATCTCTACTGTATTTGGACTGTCATCTTTGGAGAAAGACTTTGTGTAATTGAGAGTCAGCTCCAATCTGCATGACTTGAGCATGAAGTGTAAGCCAGATGAACAGTGTTATGGAAGAAAGGGAAGCATCTAATAAGGAATAAATGGGTAATAACCTCTATACACCAGACATTTAAACACGCTCTGTGAAATATGATGTTTAATGGTATTAATTCCATGGTACAATTAATAATATAAACAAAGGTTGAAAATACTTTTTTAAATTTTTTTTTTTTTAATTTTAATCTACAAATTTACAGTTGAGACATCCTTTTTCACATGAGACATACAATTACAACAGAATCAATTTTTCCTGACATCATGTTTATGATTATAGTGTATTTTTGTTCTTAAATACAAGGTTCATCTTCATAGGCTGATATAGTTATTTGTTAATTTTGAGGGGAATTTGATTTTATGATGTCCTTGTCTGTAATGTCAGAAATACCTATATTTCTGAACAAGCCCTCAGGAAGTCTGTATTTGTGAAAGCATATATATACTCTTTCAGTGTTTTAAAACATGTAATTTTAAGAAAGGTAATTTTCTTACTTTTTAGTTACTGCTTCTTGAGAAGTTGGTATAATGGTAGCGTGTGATACATACACATCCAAAACCAGGGATTACTTGGGAAGAATTTGTGGTAGTTCAAATGAGACATTAAGAAGACTTCCAGGACGTCTTGCTTTTTGATGTAAAATAATGTGAATACCACATAGAATGGCCAGCACAACTCAAGGAGCATATTAAATACATCTGTTCATTTGAATTTAATTGTGTCCCGTTTTGCTTGGTTCTGTCATTAGAAAGGTTGTTCAGACAATTCATCTGTGGGGGTGGAATAATATTTTATTGTTCCTGCTATGGATAAGAATAAGTGATAGCTTCTGTATGCAAGCTACTTTCCTATACAAAATATTTTCTTGTTAGGTCAGTGAAGTTACATGGGATTTGAACGCGCATTTTACAGTTTCTTTTGCATCCTGTGCATAAGTAGCCAATTATTTCAATGTTAGAATAACAGTTAAACACTTCTCTCATGTTAAAAGGAGATAGTCAGAAGAAACAATCAAACAAAAAAAATAGTAATAATAACCCAGGATATGAACTCTTATACTGGAGAGGACTCTCCTCCGTTAACCAGGTTCACAGTGACCAGTGACTAAAAGTAGACCACCCTCATTGCCCAACAAATTCCATGTGGGGCAGGACAGGTCTGCCTGCATAGCTTTGACAATGGAACCAGGACCACAGAGGTCTTGGAATAAATTCTTTGTCCTCAGAACCTGTGCATAAAAAAAAAAATGGGTTATTGTGTAAATTCTTATAGCTTTCCTTTTTCTCAGAAAAAAATGCTTTCCTACATTTGGATTGGAGGTCTTAATAAAATTATTATTATCATTATTATTTTTTGTAGTACAGACTATATCTCTAACATGATAAAGTATTTTACTTAAACAGTCTGTTATATCATCCAAAAACGTCAGTGTGATCATACTGTATTTTCTTTATTCTTGTTATTTTTGTTTGTTTGTTTGTTTGTTTGTTTGCATTGTTTTATTAAGTTCCCATCATTTTCCTCATAATGTCTTGAGCTCTGTAAAACTGATTTTTCTTGCGGTCTGTAGATACTGTGTCCACATCATTACACAATGTTCATTATGAATAATGATTTCTTGTGAATAAAATCAAATGGCACAAGAAGACTTAAGATCTTCATGTTGTCTTATACAGATAAGCTGCATATTGATCTACCATGGGTCCAAACAGGTAACTTGATTCCAGCAAGTGCAAGTGAGCCAGGCTATAAAATTAAGCAGATGTAATGAGAAGGAGCTTGCTTGAAAACAGACCAGAAAGTTCAAAGTTAACAGCAGAAATGAAATCTGAGAAATATTGGTATGAGTCAATCAGACATTAAAGCCATTTTTTTTAATTTTTTTTTTTATCAGTTCATATACTCGTGTACTGTGCACTTGTACCTCAATTTCCTTCATGTGGCTCAGCCTTTTGACTCTTTTACTGTGCAGCTTTGCACTTTTTACTACTACGTTAAGATATTATATAGCAGTCTTGAATAGCTTTTTACTGACTTTAATATAAAAGTATATACACACACATGCATATACATGCATATTTAAAGAGAAAAAATCATAAAAATGACCTGTGTTACCAAACACCAAATGTGTTGCTTTTGAACTGTATCTCCTTATACGATTCCACTGTGATCACTCATTTGAATCTGATACTCCTCTTGCAAACCAGAAAATAAGATGGTTTCTGATGAGGAGAAAAGCGTAACATCAGCAGAGTACACAATATATGGAGATTTGGCAAATGAAGAATGCAATTCTGCTTTAAAACAGCAATAAACTTTAGTCTCTATAGAGTTGAGAATCTTTCAAAACTACTGTTTACCAGTAGACAGGGAAGAAAATAACATCAATAAAATGATTAAAGTAGATAGAAGACTTGTTGTTCACAAGTAAACTCAGGGTAATGTAGCAATATAATTTGTTCATACTTATGAAAATTTGTTTTGAAATTTCAGAATGAAATGTTGATTCAAAATTTCTGCTGGTAAAATTTGCTACCTCTTTTCTATTTACATGAATGATTTCTGGTTGACGTTTCCCTTTGCATGTTCTGCTTTGGGCTTTTCTCATGTCCTGTGACACATACTGTGTCCATCCAGGTTACCTCCTTTCTCCTCTCTTATCTGGCAAAGTTCATATGCGTGCTTTTGATTCCTCTGTCATCTCCACCCAGACCTGACTCTGGTCAGCGTGTTCGCAAATTCATTGTCATTTTGCAGTCAGAGTTGACAATTTTTCTTAGGCAATAGGTTTCTAGAATTATTATTATTAGTAGCAGGAGTAAGTAATAGTAGTAGTAATACTAGGCATTGTGTTCGACTAGGCTTTAAAATCCATAAAGCGTTCACAGAAGTGATAACTGCAAAACAAGGTTGTCTGAGTTGCGGGACAGACTATGAAACTGTTGCTTCTCACACTGAAGCTGTCGTCTTCATGAAAACTATTGGGCATTTCAGAGTGATTTGGACAAGTGCTTATTTGGGTTCAGTTGCTATTAAGAGAAGGTAATATCAACTTCAAAATATAGTAAAACATAACAATACTGATATTTCTTGTCTGGTTTTTTTTGCCTTTTTGGCCTTATAGCAATAAGGCAATAACCCCAGTTAATGAGTTACACAGTCAGAATGAGCAGTATATATTTTTGACCTATTAAGTATTAACTCAAATTTCACATGGTGTATTATAATATTATAATAGGTCTTTTTCTCTTTTTCTTTTTTTTTTTTTCTTCCAAACATACATTTAATATAAAAATATGTTTGAGAAAATGCATAATGGTGGGTACAAGGTGAGTCTAAGCTGAAAATTAGGTGTTCATTTTACCTGTCTGCACATCAGTTTGTGATATTCCCTGTGAGTTTCACACTGAAGAGTGGCAGAAGTTTGACAGTCAGTGGCAGGCAGATTAGCAGTAGTGCTATTGTCTGTCTAGAAATACACACAGCTCATTGATTTAGAACATAACATTTAGAGTCAATAAAAACCACTTCTCTCTACGTAAAATTTGGGGGAAAAAAATAAACAATGGAAATGCAGAAAATTCTGCAAATGCAGAAAACTGATTTTTTTTACTGGAGAATAGTGTACAAATGAACTGTGCTTGTAAATGTTCTGTGTATTATTTTGATGGGTTGAGCTTTATATCCGTTTTTTACATACTCTGTAAAGACTTTTAAACTTTAGATGTTTCAATTGTATTATTAATATTACTAATAATAATGAAATCAGCCAAGAGGCAAATGAAAGCCTTTTAGTATGTATATTTTATGTTCTATATCTGGGTGACTCTTATCAACTTCAAAATTTTAGCATTAGTAATTGAGAAATGTGTGTGTTTTATTTTTATTTTTACAGATCTGTAGCTTTTAACATAACAAATCTTAGAGAAGTTTGGTATTTTGAAAGACCTTGCTTATAATATTTATCTGCATTTTGAAAGGTTATTGCAACAAAGTTGTGAAAAGGTCCTTGAATTTTCATTGAATTTTTAAAGCTTGTGTTCAAGCTTATATATACCACGTTATTTCTAATTTTATTCTTTTAAAGGATGTAATGGTTTTAAAATCACAAGAGAATTCTAGGAGCTGGAAGCAAAAGTATCCACCCTATCAATAAAACTACCCATGTGGTATATATATAAATAAATGTAAACTGTACCTCTGCTTACAAAGTACAAAAATATTTTTTACAAAGTTTGGTAATAAAAGTTGCTGCATTGAAAATAAAAAGAGAGAACATTTTTTTTTTTTTCTGTAGAAAAAATAAAATATGGATATAAATCATCAAGGAGAAATATTTTCAAAGGAACAAAAAGCACCTGGATCCATAATCTATATCTTTCCCTTCTGTCATAAAAAAAAAAAAAAGAAAAAAAAATATTTTTTTCTTGTTTTTAATGTCCAATTTTCTTTAAGTGGACACTGTTGTCCACACATCAGCCAATGAATAAACACAAAAGAATAATTAAACATTAATATTTGTTCTCAAATTGAATCTGCTCTGTTTGGCTACGAACTAGGAAGCGGAAATAAACAGTAAGAACAGAAAATTCTTTTGGGGATTGACCCAATTATGAGGATGATCAACTTCTATCACAGTTCTTTCCAGAAACATTTTTATTTTACACATTTTCTTTTCCTGAGCAATTATATTTGTTGCAGCTATCATAGAGAAATACCTTCTTTTCATTTATATTTCTATTTTTCCTGTATTCCTTTTGCAAAGCTGCTTTTTTTTGCCCATGCTCCTTTTGCGCTAATGGAATATAAGAGACTGTTCTGTACTTGCTTTGTTTATAACAGGATTTCCCTTCCAGATTCCAGTACCGTAGAGCAGCTGGAAGCATTTAGTGGCCGTCTGTACCGGTACTCCCATCTTTTTAGCATTAAAATTAATTTTCCTCATCTTGGCATATAAAGAACCCAAGTGTGCCCCTTACCTCATTACCTGAAATTTTACAGTGACACCAACAGCAGGGGATGTGGTGGAGCAGCTTTTTGGATATCAGAAGTAGAAGCTCTGGGAGTATTAACTTGAATAGACACTGCAGTTCTTGTAGCCTTTAATAGCTTCTTCCTTCGTGACTGCTGATGGCTGGAGCAATGTGGATGGATATCATCCAGGTTTTTCTGTCAGTCTGATAGTTTGTGATTTTTGTGCCCAGGTAGGAGAAGAACTAAGCAGACATCTGAAGTGTATACGTGGTACACTTTAGTAATCGTCAGCCTGCTGACAGTAGTAGAGGAGGCTAGATAACTGAGCATGTTTATGTAGTGCGGTGTAGTGACACAATGCAAAAATGAAAGCATTTTGTTGACTGTCTTTGCTGCTGTTGCAGTGGTGCTTATTTTGTGCATGAATATTAATTTTCAGTTTGGAGAACACATTTGGTTCCATAAAATCAGTATTCCTGAACATCATATCTTTATAGAAGTCAGTGTTTAGACACAGAAGGATTATGTGTAGATACATAAATATAGAAGAGGGAAGGTGAATCTCAGGTGGATGCCATCATGCAATGATACGAAGGGGCTCAAGCAGAGGAAGTTCTGGATATTCTTGGGAACAAGAGTAGTGGGCACCCGGCTCTCCTTGCGATGACAGTGGGAGTTATGTGCTTAAGGCATCTCAGGTTCCTGTAGCTGACCCTTTTTCATATTTTTGTGGAACTGGACAAGACTACATTTATGTTACCTTTTCACCTGTTCAGTGTGTATATTTCACTTCAGACGACTGTTTCAAAGCCGCAAATTCACATTAATTTTTTCATTTGCATTACCGTGATTTCATGTTATTTTACAGCATTCACTATTTTCAGGTAAAAATGATTATTTTTATTACATTAGTTTTCTTTAATTTTCAATAAGCTTTCCTAATTTTGAATTATGTACAAGACCTCTAGAAAACCCCAGATCTTTTAAACATACAGGTGAAATTTTCCTTGAATTCCAGACAATTTTCTTGAATTCTAATCTTTTGAGTGCACTAACATAAAGCTACTAAAATGACTAAATCAATTTTGAATTAGAACTTGGAAAAGAGATGCTTGCAGATATTGTTACAAGCAAGAAGTCAAAAGATGAATAGAAAGCCCCAAAAAGATAAAGAGTGGAAGACAATATTCTGAAAAATTTTAAAGGGGATGTAGGAAAAACAACAACAAAAACAACAAAAAACATACTAAGGATAAAAAGGATAAGAGCATGACAGGAAAGCCACAGTGGAAAGAAAATTACAGACTAAACCATCATGCAACAAAGTGTGTATCTTCTCTTGCCAAATCAGTGTCAGTGTGATACTTCCTCAGGCTCCACTGCCATGCCCTACCTCCAAGCTGGTACTCTTTTCTCAGGCTCACATGTTAGTGTGCCTTGTGGTAGTTATGTGAAATTTCCTTATGTAATTCCCTCTGGAAAAGGAAAAAACAAACAACAACAACAAAACTGTGATTAGTTCAATACTTAAAACCCTATCGTCTGTCAGTTTAGATGAGGGAATAGATTTAGGACAGAAGAATTACACTGATGCTGAAAATTAAACTTACTGGATCTGGGATCAAATCTTAACATCATTGATATGAGTAGCTGTTTTGCTGTTGACTTCACTAGTGTTGAGATTCATGTCTTTAAGAACCTCAGAAGAAACTGTGAACTGATAATTATTTTTATGAACTCATGTAACTTTAAGGAAAGAATGCTTTACATAGATGTATAGTTCTAAGTATATATTAAGTTCATGTTTAAGTATATATTAAAATCTATTTGTAAAATATTGCTTTGTAATGTTTGGAGATATTGCCCTTGCAAGTAGTCATAAAAATGCAATCCTTTATTGCTCATATATACATAAAAATCTGTGAAGCCATTTGAAAATGTTAGGCCATTTTGAGCTATTCTGTTAGGTGAAAATCCTAAATTTGTTGAGAAGTTTAACATCAAGAGATATGGCTGCCTCTAAAGTAGGTTCATATGTTAAAGAAACAGTTTCTTTGAACAGGAGATTGGTCTTTGAGAAAGCAATATTAAAAGAAAAAAAAAAAAAAAGAATTAAGGAACTTATTGCTTTAGTTTATTACAGAATTGTAAAATTGTTTAGTACAATGTTGTTCAGATTTGAGTAGTGCAAAGATTAAAATCGAATTATGTGTCTTGGTTGCATTTGCTATGAAATAAACTCAAAATGTGTGGGATAAAAAGGGAACAGAAATAATTTCATCCTTCAAAAGGAATTAAGTCCTGAAAACAATATGTATTTTTATTATTATTATTTTTATTCTTATTATATCTAAGTACCTTCATTAAAACCATTTAATCTACCCACCCAATTAAAAATAAACGCTTGAAGTGTAAAGTTCTGTTTTCAGTACATGACACTGTATTTTCCTTGGTTCAGTTGATAATTTCACAACCATCCAAAATATGCAAGAGTTGCAAAAAAAAAAAAAAAAACACAGTTTAATATTGCTGGAAGGAATTATAATGATTTTATTTATTTATTTATTTATTTATTTATTCAGGAAAAACATGGAAGCTTCTATTTCACTTTTAGCATATTCAATGACTTGATTTTCAATAGGGGGAGGAAAAAAATACATAGATTATTAAAATGAAAAATAAATGACAACCTCTATCCTGTGAATGGTATCCAACTGACTCAAGTATTTGCAGAACTAAGATCTTATGACAGAGCAGCCATTATCATGCAGTTCAACATTATTTTATATTTTTTGAATGAAACCACAGACTATTTGGAAAATTGAGAAGTCTTAACTGATTTTTACGCATAAAGTACAGGCTTTTCCTACTCATTTTAGCTTTCTGCACTGATTATGTATTTTAAATAAATTCCATTGAATTGGATAGTAATGTTTTATTAAAAATTGCTTGTTTACCTCACAGCTACTATTACAGAAAGCTCTCACTAATATCAGATATGGGGGCCTTGTCTCTAGTTCTCTCATTCACACCTGCTTTGTCTGTCATTAGTAATAAAGCTCCATCAAAATTGATGGCTAATATGATAGCTATTCTTTCAGAATAAAAAAGAGCAATAAAATGAAATGAAAGAATAACACAGACACCAATATGATGATGTGACTCAGAAAGTCTGTGAACTTAATTTCACTATTAGTGTCTTCTTTTTCCCTTACTCAAATTCCTCAACTCCTCTTCTAATCCACCTGTCATGTGGCTGGCATTGTAAACATATTTAGATGTCAGATTACCATTGAAATACCTTAATGCTGTTAGAAGTATGCATCAAGATATCTGTGACAGAAATAGTGTCTTCCTACAGCTCTCAAACTTGAGCAGAAGCTTCTGGATAATATTTCTATGCAAATAAATAGTTACAATAAATAATGCTAATGTTGAATGTTTATGATTTTTTTAAAGTCAAACAGTATTATATGAGATCTCATTTAGTGGATCACATTAAAATAACACATTTTCATTCCAAATACATTGATATTATATGATCATATACAATTCTAGACAGGTAGTAGGCAGAACTGTGAAATAAAGAAACCTTGCCCAAGTTTTCTTTCAAGTATCTCTCCTGTGTTATGTTGAATTTAGACTTCTGTACATCGATATGTATTGAATAAGAATATTTCATTTTTTTCTGGTGCATTTCCAGAGCTCTAGCATGCAGTGAAGGTTTTATAGTCAGTGTGCAGTGCAGCAGATGTCATTCCATTTGCCTAAGTCCTGCTGACATTTGGAGTTGTGGATTAATTGAGCTACCGAATGAAATTTAATTAAAATTAAATACAGACTTGGCCATTGTATCTGTTCATTTTTTACACTCTAGTGTGTACATTTGCAGTCAGCGCCACAGTTAATTTGTTTAATCAGGATGCTATGTGGGAGAAGCTGCACTTTGTTTTAAGCTAAAATCATGGCAGATGCCAAGTGGAGCATCCTTTCTATAATTTCATGTGATACAAGTCATGTAAATGATGCTACTGATGTGCCTCGAAATAACCTAAAGGGTGCCGATTATTAGATTTGGGAAGTTACTGAAAAAGACAAGACTATATTAAAGGTGGGGTTTTGTTTGTATTTTCATTAACGTAAAGATATTGTTTAAGCTAATGTTTTAAGTACTGTGAAGATTTAGTTAGAGTATCAGGAAAAATATTGAAAGTGAAAGATGTACAAAAGTATTTTTTTTTCTTTTATAAAATGCCACTGTCAAAATCAGTTTAGCCTTGAGAAAGACTTGCAATGGAAATGTCAACAGAAGGAATTAAAAATGCCAATACTCAATTGCCAGATTTTTTTTTTCCAATAATTAAGAAGGTATATATATGGGAAGCATTCACGTTGTTTGCTCTTTTTTTTTATTTTTTTTATTTTATTTTATTTTTTTCTCCCAGATCATATTAATTGGTAGCAAATACTAGGTAAAGTAGAAGTAACACTGGAGGGAATATTTATGGATTCTATTCTGTCTTTATGCATTTAATTTGGGTCCATCTGGAAACACTTACTTCTGCTCCTTTATATGGAGGTAGCTACTAATTTTAGGTATTCTGACTCAATCTAAATTAGATGCCTAAAGCAGCCAAAGTATATGGTGCGAATACCTCTCCACGCGTTAAAATAAAGGTGATATTAGTAGATGCCATTCTGAGTATTACATAATAAACTCAGTGACACAATGCTATTGTAAAACTTGTGGACACAAAGTCGCTTATTTACAGTTTACTGAATGAACAGACTTTCTAAACAAATGCAGGTTTTAAACATTGTCCATCATTACTGCAATGAAGATTGTTCTGTTGCAACATGCCTTTCCAAGGCCAGTAAGAGCTCTCAGCCTCTTTGAGGTGCTGTCTAAAGGCAGGACCAGTAAAACCTGGTCCAGCACCTTTGTGATGTGACCTAGACCTTAGTTGCCTTGAAAAATCATGTGACAACACTCATAAGAATGTAGTAATGGCAATCCGGCGGCAGGACAGTAGTCATCTGGCCAAATTTCCCATCTCGCAGCAAAAAAAGTGGATATTGCAAAGGAGCAATTAGGTGAGAAACACAGGATACCCAGGCTTCCTGAGAAGCCTGAGATATTCTTGACATATTCACTCAGTTCTCATGTTTTTCTTTAAACAGGGGAAGTATCTTTATCTACCAGGTAGTGAATTTCTCTTCCATGAACCTGTGCATTCTCCACTTGAATCCACATGAACTTTATGCATCCACGGCGCTGTATAACTTAAATGCATGTTGCATGAAGAATCCGCTCTTGTTGCTTGTTTTTGACCTGCTGATGTTCTCTGCATTTGGGTCCACCAGTTCCTGTGTTGGAAGGGATGGTTTACAATGGATTCCTCATCTCTAATTCCATGTTGAGTAAGGTTTTGTAGTCTTCTGTTGTAACCTGCCCTGCCATCTGTTTTCCAGATAGAAGTAATCTCACCTATTTTTGTACCTTGTTCAGTTATTCTGTATCTTTATTTATTTTATTTTTTTAAATTGGGATGGAGCAGTGGAGGAACCAGAAATCCATGTGGTATTCAAGATGGCTGAGCACGCCATGGATTCCTGTCTATTGCAAAGTATAGTGGTCTTTTCCTGTTAAATCCAAATGGTTACATCCCAAGGCTGCTTTTTTTTCTTTTCTTTTTTTTTGCCTTTTTTTTTAAAAAAAAAAAAAAGTTTCTACTCATCATTGAACTTCCATTTTCCCAGAACTATTTAGGGCCTCAAGATATTATGCATGTGTGGTAATAATCAGCTCAAGGCCCATCATTTTATAACTAGTTAGGACTGAGATTACCCTGTACATAATTTTGCATTTGTCTTTGTTGAATTTTATCAGCCATCTTAATGTCCATTAGTTCAGTTTCATACGGGCTTTCTTGATGTTTGCACTATCAGTTTCTGACTTTACCATTGGCATTGTGTTGTGTTATTAGTAAACTTTATCATCTCACAGTTCACTCACCATTTTCTCATCATTTATAAATATGTGCAAACACTGTAGATCCTTGTTGAGTTTCTCTGGGTTGCACCATACAAACTGACTATCTATCGTTACCCATTTCCTGTGTTTTAACTAGATTTATCCATGTCATGATTTTTTTATTATTATTGTTTTTTCCTACCAAGACTGCTCGGTTTCTTTAAAAGGTTTTGGTGAAAGACATTGTCAGGAGCTTTTGAAAACACAAGCAAACTGTATTGAATGTATCTTCTTTACAAACCTGACTGGTGATACATTTGTCATACATGACTTCCATTTACAAGGGTGGTCTGATTCGTACCTTGTTCCTGGTATAGCAATTTATTTCTCCCTACACAAATCTTCTTTATTTTAGTATCCACTAACTTGTCTTATACATTCTTGAGGCTTACCAGCTTGAAGATATTCAAAAATAGGTGGCACATTTGCCACATTCCAGTCCTTAGTTGTCACAGTGGTTGTAAGTGGTATGTTGCACACTACAATTATTGTTTCAGCTATTACTTTCCTGAATTACTAGAGGGCAAATGCCACTCAGTGCTGGCAATCCCTGCTTATCTTTATTTTTCTGTTTGTCCCACACTGTTTTCTACTGACATTCAGGATGAAATACATATTCTGCTGAGACCTTTATAAAGAAAGATTGAAATGTAGGCACCTTCTCAAGTATTCTGTAGTTTATTCAGAAACAAAGAATAAAAAGTAAATTTGTGACACTTTCATAATGATGGTCTTCCCACTCTATGAAAAATTAAGCAGACATCCTGTTCCTAATGTGTTTGAAAGCATATTACTCTAAGCTTTTGATGTCTTGTGTGAGTTGTTACTCACTCTCCTCTGGGCTGTCTCACTGTGTTTTTATAACTAAACTACCACAGTTTATGAGATTATCTATTTTGAACTTTCAGAATGAAACCTTCAGGTTTTTAGTAACCTGCATTCTCCTCCTGTCTGATTTATGTTAAATTCTTTTTGCCGTATCTGTTCTCTGACCTGACCGTTTGTTTTCTGCATCCAGCAGGGTGTCCCTTGACTTTCCACTGCCTGCAAGGATTTGGTTGTCTTGACTGTCACTCTCTGGCACATCAGGTTTTCCTTCTTCATATGCAGCAAAACTATGGCGTTTCTGAAGTTCAGCACAACTTTTTGAACTGAGGCACAGTTATGGAGTATTCTGGGGGGTCGCTCCGCTCAAGGATGTTGAATTTAACTGCATTATAGCTACTCTTGCAGAGTAGACTTTTGGCAATGACATTTCTAATCAAGTCTGTTCTGCTCAAAACCAAGTCAAAAGTTGTTTCTTCTCTCATGGGCCACTAACCAGACTGCCCCATCAATCAATTGCTGAGCATGTCTACAAATTTAGTCATATCATCAGGTCACAACGTGAAATTTTTCCAATCCACAGCATGAGACAGTAACCCGAGTCTCACATTAGCATTGTATCCTTGCTGTCTGCCCTCCCTCAGCATATCACAGGCAGTGTCACCAGTTCTGGTCGGGCAGTCACTAACATCATTCCAGTGCTATGTTTTTCACATTTATGTCTTGAATTTAAATCTTTAGAGGATCTATCTTTCTTCAGACAGCTACAGTTGACATCAAGTGTGTTTGGTTTCTGTAAATAGACCGAGCCATTATCCCAGCTAACCTGAATTCTCAGCATCCCCCTGAAGCTGTGTAACTGCACTATCTGAAAGAGTAGATGTATTCTGGAGCTTAATTCTGTATAATATCACTTTTCTGTCCTCAGCTGTAATCAGTTTGACTTCTTTTGTTGCTTGTTATTTCTATCCTACGGCAACAAACAGGAACATGGCACTTTGCAGACTAGAATGAACAATGATTCTGAAAGGCTGTTCACAGCTTTGGCACGTGCAGTCAAATTCATAAAATGCCCAACATATAATTAGGTAATAAAAAGCATTTAAAAAGCATTTAAATGTGGCTTTCCTATCCGCATGGTAAGAAAGGGGTTAGCCAATGACTTAACGTCCTGCTGATGCTATTAAAATTCTGTTGATAGACATTTTGATACAATATGAGCTAAAAACTAGAAAGGTAGCTGGAGTGAGGAAAGTCCTATTTTGTGGAGTACCTGAGAGAAAGAACGGAGAAGTTAAAAGATGTTGCCTCAGGTATAGGAGAACCAGAAGCCCAGTAATTTGGAAGGTGACCTTGGACTGAAAGAAGGTTAGTTTGTGTCTGTTGAAGAAACTGGCATCATAATTAGTGAGCACATCACTGCATGAGAGAGCATTGTCACAGTGAGATGTATACTAAAATTTGTTATTTCTGTTAGTTGTGGACATGGAAAAGAATAATTTGGTGAGGGTAAAAATGAAAGAACAGGAATTATTTAGAATGTGCTGAAATAACAAAGCTGGGTAGTCACCAAGTTGACAGAACTGTGGGTCTGAGAAGAGGGAGAGAATTCTTGTAGGGGACAGTAAGATTTTAAGCCCAAGTTCAGGCAATTGGAGAGGAGGCTCAAAAGAAAGGAAAATAGGCAAGGGGGATGTTTTTACAGGCAGTGGTCCAAACTGAGTGTGAGGAATGAGAGGAGGAGCAAAGGAAGGATATTGAGGGTAATAAACTTTTAAATTAGTTGTGCAACTTTAAGAACAAGAAGGTGAAAGATGTGAAGAGACAAGACTTTTCAGATACAGGCTGAAGATACCAGAGAAGAGCATTCAGTAGTAGAAAAGGCATGTGAGAAGATAGTTCTGGCAGCATAGGTAGGAGAGACTCTGGAGAAGAATAAGATCACAGACAGGAAGATGAGAGTAGGAAGAATATAGTGGATATATTTATGGGTGATGTCATTAAAAAGTTATGTAGCTTAATAGATGCAAAAATACATAACAGGAATATTTCAGATTTTGAGCATAATTGTCAGAGGGGAAGGCTAGAGATCCACCATGACAAAGACCCTGTATTCAGCCAGAGCCACTATCATGTGACTTAGAGAAAGAGAGACACTGAAGGACAATCTGATTTTAGGGGAAGCTTCTTTCTGGATATATAGACAGTGGTTCATTTAAATCCTTAAGCACAGTAGTCCTGTGTAGCATATTTTATACTTTGTATTTCACTTACAGCTCTTTTATTCATGTGATATCTACTTTAAAATTTTACTGTTCTATTAGCCTCCGTTATCTTGTGACCTTGAGCTTCATAGGAGCCATTGACGGGTTTTCTTTCTAAAGTTATAAACAGCCAGTTGAAGTCATTGTATGACTTTTTATTCACGTGTACAGGAGGGCAAAGTGAGTTGTATTTACAACTGTTACCCTGTCACAGTCTGCAAAGTTTTCCCTGAACTTATATTTAAATCTTTTTTAACTTCAGGAGTGAAGTCATCTGCTAATACTGAGCAGGTAGCCAGTAATTTGCCATGGTTTCATTCTTCAGTCACTTTCATTTAGGAGCAAAACTAATCTTTCCTCATCGTAAGCTTACAAATATAGTGGCTGTTAAAGCAAGTTTTATACTGTTTCATCTGTAAGCCAAATTTATTTTACCGTCTGTTTTTGATGTTTACAGCTTTCATATTTATGGGAGTATTACTCAGCATGACGGAGCCTCTTGTCCTGCCTTTACCCTGGCTCATGTTGCTGCAGGAAGTCTACAGATGCACTCTTACATTGAAAATTGGAAACTGTGATAATAGGAGACAGAAAATGTCCTGTTCTTAGTCCAATTAGAAATTAATAATTTGCATGTATTATATCCCTTTGTCTAAGTGATATAGAGTCTAATACCTCTGACATTTGCTGCAGAAATTGCTCTGTGGGGTTCTCTGCTTCACACAATTTGGACCTGCCCCAAGATTATTTAATTACGGAAAAGAAATTTCTGCTGTCATTGAAACATTGTTGGAGATTTCAAGTGGAACCAACATATGCTAAGCCAATATAAATTATTAAACCAGATTTAACTTATACTTTTTCCTTTTACATGTTGTGGGTCACCATGTGCATAGTCTAGAGGATGTAGTCAGAGCAACTATGCCCGTTATATAGTAGCTGCTGTATAAACAGAAATAGTTCTGATTAGCTTGTTTTTGAGACAATACATTCTCAAAACACAAAAATATGGAACTTCAGAGCAGCCTCCCGAAATATGCAATTGCACTGGTAGCCTTGAATTTCTCTAAGATGGGCTTCTAAGGACGTAGTAAGCGTCAACAGATTTTGTCAGGTGAACACTATGGGAACATTTTTTCCACTATTATTCAGATTGTGCTGTTGGGCTTTAAAGTCATGTACAAAGTCATGTACTATCAGAGTTGTTTTCATCAGTCTTGAGAACTATTGCTGCAATATATTTTATTTTCTGGTTGTTTTCTTTCTTTCTTTCTTTTTTTTCTTGTTCTTTACCACAACACTATGCAATTCATAAATTATCCTGGGAAACTGACAGGCTTTTGTTTTCTCTGTAATAACTATTTTAGTTTGGTGACCTCTGATCATTGGGCTGAATATTTCAGAGAAGAAGAGAATGAGAGTCTGTGAGAAATGCCATTCTTTGATGCCTTTGATGAAGAGATGCTTCATGGAGTCAGTGTGACACACAGCATGGGTGTAATCCTTGACTACAGGCTGACTTTGAACCATCATGTGCCAGCTGTGGTCAACTCTGCATTTTTTAAGGGTGCTTTGGGGATGGACTTTTAATGATGTAAAGATTGTTGCAGGACTGCAGACCATCTCCATCTATATTCCATCTAGTAGCCATAAGGCACAGCTTTATAATTACACAGCTGCATTATCATTGCAAGTGCTGTAAACTGTACTGATGACTGAGTAAGGGCAAAGACAATCAATAGGTTCATAGTGGTATTCTTACAGGAGACCCAGAGAGTAGAAATATGTAACTGTTTTAATTGACTCACACATTACTAGGAGGCTTTCTGAACAAGGTGTGTCAGATATAAGTTATCTCAACATCACGAGAAATTAATGTAAGTATTTCTGACCTTTTGTAAGGTGATAAGAATTTTTTTATTCTTTTAGGAATGCTAAATGCCAGATATTTAACAAAGTGATTGTGTTTGTTTGTTTGTTTTTAAGAAAATGATCATTTGACATTTACATGTAGTCTTAAGAAGGAAGAGGTAGTAAAGAGATAACTTTTCAGAATTTCTAACATACCCCCCAAAAATTTGGCTCTTTGGCTTGGTTTAAATGAAGTTGGGCTCTCAAAATCCATAACAACAATGACAAGTATTCACAATTTGAGTCAGGTCTCACAAAGTCATGAATTTATCTACAGATAGTGTTAACTTCTGTTGTTTTTTGTGTGTGTGTTTTTTTTTTTTTTGTCGTTGTTGTTGTTGATGTTTAGTTTGTGTGATGATTTATAAGTCTTCAGATGTGTGTTTTTTCCTGTTACTTTAAAATTTTCCTTTAAGAAAAGTGGAAACAATTTTTCTTCATTTTGGTGGGATGAACTATCTCAAGACTTGACAAATAATTATAAAAACAAATAATGTTTTACCACCTCTTCTGGGGGGTGGGTAAAAATAAAATATTTTCATTTGTCCGTCCCACCCTCCCTCCCCCCTTTTTTTTTTAAGTGATGTCTGCTCCTGCAGATGAGGGTGGAAAGAAGAAAAGGCTTGCTTGTCTTCACCTCTCCTTTTTTAGAAAGCCATTTTGACTAATTGAACTTTAGGTTCATAATGGTATCACATGTAATTCTGCAGGCTGTATGATGATCCTCTGTCACCCCCAAAAAAATGATGGGGGATATATGGGGTAATGTGTGTGCATTCATGTTAAGGCATTGACACAGAACCATTTATTGAGTTTAGTCTCAAGGACCAGCTGAGAATCTTTCTTCAAGCATGCCTATGCTACAGACTGCAAGATAGCAAAAATAGTATAGAGGTATTATAAATGAGGTACCTTAGGTACTAGAAGCTTAAGCAGTCTGGAGCTCCCCACAGGCTAATTTCCCTTCCTGAAGCAGAGTAAATTAGCCTGCATGAAGCTTGTGCTGCTGAGAGTAGAGTGCGTCTGGTATCCAAGCTAGTTCATTTAAAAATAGCTTTGGAAACTTGCTGTTCTTTGCAGGCTGACATGTGGGCATGTGTTTATTGTCTGGCTGGGGCTGGGGCATGCATGGAACTGAAATAGTTAAAGGTCACAAGGTACTCTGCCCAACACTAATTTTAGAAACAGCTTAAATGGTCAATGTGAAATGTATGTGAATATACATTTAACCTTCCTCTCAAACATAATATATGTGAATTTATTAACAAAGGTTTATTCCTAAATATTTATTTATTAACATTAAAATTAAATGCCCAATTAGCTCTAAATCTATTGTTTGTTATTATAAACATTTACGAGGACTATTTGCTTTCACATGCTGGTGTTTTGGTAGATATTGGTATCATGTTACTTTCTGCTGGGATTAGGAGTTTTATTTTCAACTGAACTGCCAAACTTGTGATAGTAAAAAACCCACCAACCTTAATCTGGGAGTCTAACACATTGATATAACAGTTTTTGTCAAAAATGTGATTCATAAAACTAAAGATGCAATGAATATTTGTTATTTTTAAGTTAGAAATAAAAATGCAATGTGGTTTATAGAAACTAGGGTTTTTCACAGTGATAACATAAGAAATGTTACCATTTTCCACTACTGTATGGCAACTTCGAAAAATCCTTATCAGGTGACTTTCTGTTACTTTCTCTGAAATACTTTTTTGAAAACATCCAATGGTATGTAAAAGTGTGAACCCGTCTATCTACTCCACTGTGGAAACCTTGCTTTGCTATAACTAACGTAACGAAAGCAAGGATATTACAAATGCATCCCTCCATTTTAGGAGAGTGATTAGAGTAAGCAAGCATGAGTATCAAATTTATTTTGCTTTTCTTCTTGGATATTTTGTTTTTAGAAGTGAAAGTGTTTTGATGATTGGGAGTACACAGTCTTGAGTAACTTCTAATCTGAAATGAAGATATCCAAAACTATTTTAGAAAGATTTTAGAACCTCTCTAACTCTCTGCAGTTATGAAGACTTGCTGTATTTCTGAGCAATAACAAGGAGATTTTTGTAAAATGTTCTTCATAGTAGAACTTGTTTTATGTAAGAAACATACTTAAAAAGCTAATTTCTTTTCTCCTTTCTGCTCTGCAATCCACAAAGTGTGATTAATAATAGATTTAAATTTGCTAAGTGCATTTACTCCTTTGTGCCATCATAAAGAGAATCTATTACTGTAAAATTGAGGCTTAGTTCCAAATTGCGCCATTATGAAGTTTTCTTCCAGCAATGTTTTGTCTCTAATACACTTCCCTCATTGTAATTCTATTGCAAACCTGATGTCTAGCATCAAGTCTCACAATAATTATTTTAAATTGCTACTAGGAACAGTAGTCCTGGTGGGATATATTACTACCATTCTAACAAGATGAATTTCAATGCACTTGTAACCATATTATAGTGTATTATGAAAGAAAGAAAATCTTTGAGTTGTAGGTAGGCAAGCAGATTCAGAATACTGAAAAATGATTGTTATCAACTTCTTAGCACCTTATGTGCCACTTTTACATTATTAATTTAAATTAGCAGTAATTATATATTAATATGTGTTGTGGTCTGTCTTTATATAGCCCTTCTGAGTAAAACTTAGAAGTGACATAGGGTGGAGCTTCATAAATGGAGTTGTTCTTTTGCTGAAACATACTACTGGACTCAAAGCCTGGAAGTTGTCTGAACTTGTGCTAAGGCTTAGTAAAAACTGAAAAGGAATGTAAACCAAATGAGTGCGTGGTAAATATTCATTTCAAAACAACAGAGCTCCACCCCTGCCGTGAAGTTCAGTGTCTCTGCTTCATAACCAGGTAGCAGGCTGGCTCCTGAAGTCGTCCTGCTTAGCCTAGGAACTTGAAAGTAGGTCTTTGACTGCCGTTTTAAAATGGGAACCCAGCTGATATAAAACTTGTATGAGTGCAGTAAAGCCCTGTTTTGTACATTTATTATGTTGCGCAATCCTAGAACTAAGTGTTTGTCCTGTAATTAAATGATAATCTGCAATCATTTTCACACAAATATTCAATATCATTCTGGTTACAAACAGATGAATCTGTCATATCTTAACCCAAAATGAACCCTTACAAAGTACTCAGAAGTGGTTGAAATTGCAAGCTTCCCCAACTTCATATTTAGAAAATTTGTAACTGAAAGTTGTTTAAGCAAGATTAAAATAACGTTCCTGGGCAAACAAGAGGCAAACTTTTACATCATACTGTCTTATAAAAGCATCAAGATGCTTGTCATTAGTACACGTGTGTTAGCAACACCAAAAATCAGGAAAGATGCATGATAACATTCAACAAGGGAACATGTGCTAAGGTCTCATGTTCTTAATGTCCTTTGCAGGAGAACTCAAACTGCAATGTAGCATGTGGTGGAAAATCAACAGTAGCTCTTTACGTTTTGTTTTGAAGTGGGTGGGTTTCACATTCTCAAAGTGGTCTTGACACCTGAATCGAGGGAAGAAGCATGCTATCTGCATATATTCAAATGGCTACCCATTCAGTTTGAGGGTGGTCATATCAGGTGCAGTACTACCCTAAGTGATGTCATACGCAGACACTGCTACAAAAGTCATGCCACACATTCTTGTTTTGGGGAAAAAAAAAAAAAAAGTATGTGTAAAGGGATAAATTATCTGAAATAGAAAGTGCCTTGAGTCTACTAGTCTGTTTCCTTCAACCGCTCACGTCTCTTCATAAACATTTTATAATACCTTCTTCTCTCCCCCTCCCATTTCCGAATTCCAGTAGTGTCTATGAATTTTGGAAAGAATCTTCAATCCGGAAGCATATGTTGAAGTTGTTTCTCTCAGCATGAGACTTGGAAAAAAATGTGTTGCCTTCTAACTACTAATTAATTTTCACAGCACTATTGATTTAAAACACCGGTGTAAAGAACTACCGACTTTTTTTTTTCTTTTTACAGGACAGATTCTTATGTTTTCTTATACATGTTTCCACTGTTACTTTAATTTCTTGAATCCTACACTCCCTTGCGTGTTTTAAGTACAACACTTCTGTATTTTTGTATTTGCGTTGCTGTACATGCAAGCTCATAGTTACCATACCCAGGTTATTCATACACATCCAGAAAGTTAAAAAATGAGTTTGCAACTTAATTGCATATCTTCTATAAGATCACAAATAAAGATATATAAAGATATACAAATATCGTCTATAAGTTCACAAATCAAGGCAAAATGTACAGAACTGTCTAAAAAGACCACATTTTCACATTCAGCTGTTGCCAACTGACTGATGTGTTAAGGGTGATGATCACGCACCTTGACTATCATTTGGTAAATTTGACTAGAAGCGAGCTCAAATCCCCTAAAGTGATGGCCTCTCATCCACTGAAACGTAGAGTTAAGGAAGCAAACATTTGTGTTGGATGGAGGCTGAAGTACTTAGCACCTTGCAGAGCTGATGCCAGAAAATGAGAAATGAATTGCCAATAACTACATCACTGCCACTGCTGCTGCCCCATTAAAAATAAATGTGCAATTTTGCTTTTGTGCATTGCCAGCTTGGAATGCAGAAATTAATTTTGTCTGTTTAGAAAAAGTACAGAATGAGTGCGAGTGTCACCATGCAGCTCCACTAGTATGCCTCAGTCCATTATAAAAGTATAACTTTTCAATGTATGTGACAGTAGTACAATATTCGTATTATTTCTACTTTTTGTTGTTGTTTTGTTTGTTTTGTTTTGTTTTGTTTTTTGTTTTGTTTGTTTGTTTGTTTGTTTTTGTTTAATCTACTTGAACTCTTGGTAGAAGCATTAGCAATGGCTTTTGACAACAACTTATACAGCCCTGGTTCTTCAGTTGTGATGACTTTCACCTGCTTTGCTCCAAGTCAAGCAAGCAACTTTGCTTTGTTTCCCCCTACCAGTTCTGAGTACTATAAAAAGCAATTCAGCTACCTTCCATTAAGCATCTTTTTGAGTAATGATTTTTTTGGATCGCAAGTGCTCATCCCAGTCTGGAAAGTTCTGGGACTGGAGTACTACTACGTTGCCTTGAGCAGGTGCTTCTTTATGCTTCTTTATGCATCACTGTTCCTTGTTCGAAGTTATTTTGCCAAGTTTGTAAGGAGTATTTTGACAAATTATTACATTAAAATTAAGTATTGTACAGTGCCATGTATTGTCTTAAATGAATTTCAGCATATGGAGATTAGTATACAGATGTACATTTTCAGATGTGGTGCCAAATAACATCCTTTTAACTCTGATGGGACTGAATATATGGTGTCTCTGACAGTTTGCTGTCAGGTAAAAGTCAAACTATGAATCTTAAGCATTTTCTGATAAATAGAAGACTACTATTAATACTAAGAAAGGTGTATTCCACGACACATTTCTTTATGCAGCAGAGGCTGTTGCAGAGATAAACAGAATTTCATCCCAGGCCCTCTGAGTGTTAATAAAGTAAAACTGAAGATGCATAGTGCTACTAAAAACACTCTTAAGTGCTAAATAAAAAATTCTGTCAGAGTGAGCCCATAACTTCACCTCATGGGATTGATCACATCCTTCGGCTTAAAATATGAAGTGATCCTTAATGAGAAATTGAAATTAGCTTGGAAATTTCTAGTAATTCTTCTTTGAACTTAGGAAAAGATTAATCATTTGCTAGTTCGAGAAGTAAGGCAAGAATATGTTCTGTTGAAATATTTTAATAGTACTTAACTTGCCAACACTAGATGGCAAGAGACATATTCTATTTAATGTTAAGAAAATACTATGTGAATTTACCAATATGTGTATCAACTCCAGACTTCAAGGGTGTTGAATGGATTATTGTCCAGAGCTAGATAAATTTGAATTCTGCAGAGCTGAAATGTTGGAAATTAGCTGCATGATGTATGAACCCAAATAATAATGTTCCTGACGTAGGAAAAAGTGATGGAAATTAAACATCTAGTTATGCACAGTGTGTCTGCACAATGTGCTGCATGCACCGCATGTGTTAGAATTTCTTCTCAGTTCTTTTTTTAATCTTTTATTCATAGCATTGCAGGTGATGAAAAATTTATGCCTTGAGTCTGGCATTGAAATTAAATGCAAAATGAAAACAGAAGCAGTTTATACTGACAGCTTAAATATCTTTATCTAGCATACGGTTGCACTATAAAAATCACTGGGTGACTTTTAAAATCTCCCACGTGCAAAAATGCAAACATTGCACAATAAAGGATAAAGTTAGGACTCTGTATATTAACAGAAAAGTTTCCTTCATTATTATTCACTTCTAATTTTTCAGAATTGTTTCAGAATGTAAGGTGAGCGTGAATACAGATTCCTACACAGTCTAGCTAGTGACAGTATTACATGACATACAAAAAACAACTGATTTTTTTGCATTACATTTTATGAAGATTTCTATACTTGCCTATCTTTAAATTGAGTATAAGGCATACATCTTGTACTTCCATATCACTAGAGTAAAAGGTTAATTATCCTGGTGAATCAGTTCCTGAATTCCCCTGATCATAGTGCATGTATTCTGTAATAAGAGCAGGATTACTAAGAAACATACATATGTTTTTAAAGTAATAATCCATAGCACAGCGTACTTATGTAACAGTTTTTTAAAAAGCAGCTTTTATTTTATCAAATTCAACCATGAATGAACTGTTTTTTTGAGTTACTCGGTGGTGGTGGTGGGTTGTTTTGTTGTTAGTGGTAGGTTTTTTGTGTGTTTTTTTGGTTGTTGTTGTTGTTGTTTTTGTTTTTGTGATGTATACCTGCAATGATGTTTTGTTGTTGTTGCTACCTTCAATGTTTATGTCATGCTAGGTCGCTAATTAGAATTTTAAAATCAAATTAATAACAAGAAAATAATTGCTATGAACTTTTGTGACCAGTGCATTACCATGTCTCATGAGATTGATGTACTAAGAATTTTTTTTATAACATTTTAATATCTAAAATATGAAATGTAGAAGTCTATTTGCAGTCACGTAGCATACTAACAGTAAACTACCAATTACATGTTTATATGTAGGAGTCTGTTCTACAGTGCTTACCAGATTTATGTCCAGTTTCTGATTTGTGACTTTTCACAGTGCCTTATATAAATGTTAGTGAGTATAATTATGCAGATAATTTTATACAATATTAATTGTGCTAACAGTGTACTGAAAGTCTGTTTAATTCAGTAATTCATTTGCATTTTAATGATTCTAACAGCATAAGGTTACAGAGTAAAATTGAAACATCTCGATGACTGTTACTGTAGTGTGAAAAGAGTTGAAGCTCTTATTTTGCACTCTTAAATCTATTTAATATATCGTTAGCAAAATCTGAATTCAAAAACATTAAAGAATGTGTATTCAATAAGTTACCAAAATCTGTTGCAATGTATCTCAAAGTCCATTGTATAACAAAGGCTTTTAAAAACATGTTGGAATTTAATATCTATAGCATTTGATTGCTGATTTTAATATGTTCACTGCAAGCTGAATGCACTTGAGCAGGTAATTCTGGTACTGACAGTAGACTGAATTTATCAAATGCACTTGAGGAAAGACATTGAGATACCTTTTCAGTAGAAGGAATGAATGTGAGAAACAAATACTTGTTCATTTTTTAATCAGATCTTTTAAAGACATAAGATGCAGTCTAGGGTTTTTGTTGTGTTTTGTTTTGTTTTTATTTTTATTCTACAGAAATTAATGTGCTAGCTTTTACAAATGCAGGCAATAATGTATTCTGTTGATCTGGATCAATAGATTTTAAGTTAGCTATGTAACATTACTCTTATTTCTTTTATCATACACAGGTTTAATATCAGCATGAATAAATCTAAATTGTTTGCTTCTTTCTTCCTAATTCCTGAAGCAATGTAAAAGCCTAGAGAGGTTTGAAGTGACAGGATTACAAGCAGTCTTTTGCATACATGGCCTTTAGGGATGAGCGGCTACCTTGCATCTAATAAACAAGAAAGTGAATTCGTTGAATAATGAATTAAGTGGCATAAGTTGTGATAACAAGGAGCAAATGTAACTTCAGACGAATGGTATTTGCTTTGTGTGGGGTTATCTGAGAGGGCTGATGCTTCGCCAAGGGATATCGAAAAAAGGCTCATTATATTAAGATGTTCTTTCACAGAACACAGCCTAAAATGATCTTGCAATTTTTTCGTTTGCTGAGCTCCTTTGTGTGCTTCTATCAAACCAACTGTCTCCACCAGGGGGATAACTGGGATTCTTTTAGGCCACTGAATTTTGTTTGTAATGAAAATTCCTAGTGAGTTTTAGATGGGTCACCCAACAGTTAAATAGAGATATCTAATTGGTTGATCCATATTAGGGTCAGCAGCTGGTTACAGAATAAAAGCTCACAGTGCCTCACTTGTACAGTTCTGAACCAAATTAAATTATTAATCTACTCTTTGCTTCAGTGTTGCTTCACAGGGATCCCTAACCTGCCATACTGAATAAAGCAGAACTACTACTTTACATTTTCATTATGATGAATTATATTTTAAATTGCAAATACATTCCCATTTAGTTCACACAGACTATCATATCTGATATCTCAAATTTATTCAGACAGTTAGTGTTTATGTTTATTTTGTTAATTCTAGGTATTAAATGGACCTGGAAATTCAAAGGCATACAGTTACTTTCACTTAAGTATTGGAACAGTCAGAACATGACAGTCTGAAAGAAAAAAAAAAAAAAAAAAAAAGAAAAGAAAAGAAAAATTTTATTGTAATTTTTTTTTTTTTTTTTAAATTGAGAATGATTTTGTGTGTTGCAATGAGCTATAAGTTAATTCACAATTAAACACAATTTTCTTTGTAGAAGCAATGAGGAAGCAGGTCTCTTGCCTCTTCTGTCTTCATATTTTTAGTGCAATTTTGTGTTATTTCATTAGTTAAAGCTTACATGCATAATGTATTAGAGTACACTTTTAGCAAATTGTTACTTATGAAGAGAGCTGTATGTTCTCAAACAAAACTTGTATTTTTTTAACAATTACATTCTATAATTCCCAAAAGAAATAGCTGATGAATCAGTCTCTGCATTGTTGTTCATTCTAGTACAGTAAAGAAGATTATATCTTGAATTATATTTTGTGAAATAGTGGCAGGAAATAAACCTGCTAAATGCTTTTTCATTAGTTTTTGAAGATACCCACTGCTAGTGCCCAGCTGATTAAGTGGGTTTGGCAGTAGATCCTGTTGCCTGTAAAAAAATGCATACTGATGTGTCCCGCCTTTAGGAATACTGTTGCAGGTCTTGTTTTTAATTTCAATAGAAAGAAGTTTCAATCTTTAATGTCATATTAAATACAGCATATAACTTCCTGAGAAATGGACCTGTGAAGGAGATAACAGAAATGAACTGTTGATTAATTTGTACCTTGAAATTTGGTCATCTGTTCTAATGATTCTTTACTAGACTTAAACTGATGGCTGGTTCCAGTGATGCTATCATGCAAGCAGGATTAGTCCCCTTGCGCCAATATGTGAGTTATGTAGCATTGCAGTGGTCACAACAGCAATGCAGTATTTCAGTTTACACCTAAACGAGGTTTTAGTAGCCATTTTTTATGCAATGTGTCGCCAAACATATTGAATCCTTTGGTTATGAAATGGCTTTGCTGACAGTTTCAAATAAAATTGCAGTGGAGCTCATGGATGCCAAGTTTTAAACTTCCCTGATGTTGATGAGGTTGGCTTTTGTTCTTTTTGTTTCTTTTTGTTTCTTTTTCTAGTTTGTTAAGTCTAGACCATGTGAAATAAATGTTAAGGACAGTGTCAGATGGAGTACAAAGAAAAGGGGAGAAAAATGTAAAGCATTCATGTACTTTCCTAAGTTCTTTCTATATTAGCAATATTAATTGAGAAGGAGAATTAAAATTTCTGTTAAAAGTGAGGTTGGTGTCAAAAATAAATTAGAGTATGTAAAAAAAAAAAATAGGCTAGGGAATAAAGCAGAAATATTATTACAGAAGCTTGTTCTCATTTTGAATGTTATTTTCCATGCTTGATACCCTTCTCACGATGGATGTGGCAGACTGGAGAGAGTTCAGATAGAGTGGTGCATGGTTAGGAAGTTTACACTGTACCTGAAAACAGTACAAACTTGAAATAGGTGTGCTGATGTGCTAATGTACAGAGGATGTATTTGGAGCTTTTTGTACAGAGGATGAACTTGGAGTGTTTGCTGTTACAGGAGGACATAAGGGAAATAGAAAGATGGTAAATTCATAGCTGATATAAAATGTATTTTCCTACAACACATAACTAATGTAAAGGTAATTGCTACACATTTCTTTTAGTAAGCAAGATAGATCTGGCAAGAATAGAAAGCTTTTTACTTCAGAACCACACATTTTGTTGGTAGTGATAAGCAAGGCACAAAACAGACAGATAAGAAGTAGCCCTGTGCAGTCTCCTAAGTAGTAATGATTGGAAGAAGTATTGTGTAGAAGGGGATGATGATGCACTTGGTTTTGTGTACCTGCCTTCTAGATTTTCCTTTTCAAACAGTTCCAAAGAAAAGTATTTGCAAAATACTTCCTTGTACCTTCTAAAGTATGTTCGTGCAGAGAATAGGCTTTGCACACTGTCATTCTTCCCTAGTTGACTAACTCAGTGCCCTCTCCATGCCCCTTACTATCCCCTTTTCTGCACATCTCCAAAACTGAAAATCATAATTCCTTTAATTTCTGTAAAATATTGTACATATTTCATACATATAACTTAGGTAATTTATCTTTCTAATCTCAAAATAGTATTTTTTTATACCATCCATATTCTAAGCTATTTTAAATTAGGTTTAATTGTCACTAATGGTTGCATTGCCACAGCAGCACACAGATTAAGGTTGCTGTATCGTGTGGAGTTTCGCCAGTAATTTTTTTTTTTATATATCTTGCTAAGGTCCAGTACAATATAGTTGTGTTTTTGTTGATACTTATGCTATCAATTGGAAACCTAGTTCTAAGATTATGTGTATCGTCATAACTCTTGTCTTCAGCATAAAACTACCCTAACTTTTGGATGAAATAAAGTGGGGCTTTGGTTTTTTTTTGCTAGCCTCTCCTTGATAAGGACAAGTTTAAAATAAGAAAAAAAAAATGATCAATGCTAGATAGGTATATCAAATAATCTGTTACCTGTATCATATTTTAAAACTACACTTTAATATAGAAACAGTTGTGAATGTAATATTGCTAAATTCAATATAACTATTTATTAATGTCATATAAGGTATTGGGCAAAAAGCTCTGTTTGCATATATTTGAAATTTTTAATATATTATTTAAGTGCCTGCTTGCTAAGAATGACTATGTGGTGGCAATGGTGAAAAAATATAATGCTTTTAGAAGTCAATGGTGTATTCTGATCCTTTCTCAATTTACGAGTACCATAATATATAAAAACTAGAATACTCAATATGGAGTAAAAGGAACCACAGAGCTATGTAATATTTACTTGTACTGTTTTTTAATTTCACTGAAGTGTCAGGCTTTTAGGTACGAGATTTTGGATAGTTTTTTAATAAAAATGAGTAGAATGATCCAGACAGAATCAAAGTTTCCAAAGTGTAGATTTGTCAAAACTGGGGGTTCTGAGAAATTAAATATATTTGTATTCTTATACTTAAGACTACTACAAAACTAAGTCTTTCAGATCTGTGATGATCTATAATTAAATATTTTTTATCAACACTGAGAAATAATACCTACATTTTTCCAAAAAAAAGTAGATTTTGAAGAATTTCATCTAGAAATAAATCAAGCATGGTTCATTATCTAGCATCACAGTTTGAGCTGATCTTTTCATTTTGCCTTAAGTATAAAAATTTATTTTTCTTCATATTTTCAAAGTTGTATTTCAGTCTCATGCTTACCAACCTCAAAGGTTCACATTCAGCATAAAAATCTACTTCATAGAGAAGAGAGATAAGAGGCATTTCAAACCACAGTCCATCTAAGGAGCAGCTCAAATAAGATTAAATTATGGCTAAACTGACCTAAGAAAAAACATTTGGATTTAGTCAAAAATAATGGAAAGAAACAGGTTTTATTTTTGTTGTGTTCTTCACTTTAAAAGTGAGAAGTTTCAGTGAAAAAATAATTTTCCTCTGAAGGTCTTAAGCAAGTTAAGCAACATTTTCCACCAAGATAATTTTCAAAATGAAACTATGAAGTTCCATGTCAGCTCTACTCATTAATGATGGTTAATGTTATCAGTGTTTTTCATTTTGATCAACGAATGTAATTTTTAACTTGCTGTTCATTTCAATGATATTTTTCTAAGTAGCTCTTTGTGACATTTTGAGAGAAATTTGGGATGTATCCATGATTATAAGTGTAACAGTGTTATCAAAGTAGACAGATCTTGTACTACCGAATACCCGTAGGTGTGTTCTGAAAGCAAGTTACTCATAAAGATGCTGTTATCTGAGACACTTCATTCTCAAAAAGTTGGTGCTAATTAGAAAGGCTGGTATTTGTTTCCCCTCGTGGCCAAGAAAACAGCTCAAAATAAAACATTTAAAGTCAAAATAAAACATAAAAGCATGAGTATAGGAATGCAGACCTCCCTATTGAGTTGACTAAAATATGGTTCCAGAGACTTGTGACTCTGACTCAGTGCAACCTGCAGTATTAATAGGCATGTTGGCTCTTAATGAAAAGAACTCAAAAGTTCCAATGTGAAGCAGAGAATGTTTGTCTTCCTTATTTTTGAGTAGAATTTCTCCTTTATTGAAAGACAAATTTTGCTTCCTGACATATCCCCAACACATATTTTGACTTGCCATAAATCTAGCTGTTTGGCCAGATTTTTAAAAAGTAACTTTCATTTTGTTTCTCTAATTGTTACTACAGTCAAGAAGGTTAATTTCATAGCCAAAGTTTTCTTCTTATCTTTTATATCACATGGAACATCTGAGAAGGGGTTCTTTAGACTTTTGGGAATTACTTTCCATACCAGCTCTGAAGAGATTAGGATGAAAATGGATGCAAACCCTCACCATTGAGGGAATGTGTGCTCTTTATGGATAACTCAGAAAGGCTTTGTCTGTTTAAAGTTCTGGCAGAAGTGCAGTGACTGGTCTATCATAAAGCACTACTCAGATTTACCAATTCATGATAGTTTTTTTCCTGAATCTATTAGTTATCTTGCTGATTTCCACCACCACCCCAACCCCCACCTGGGAAATGCATAGCATTAACTTAAAAGTAACACATCACATCACTACAAGACACTTTTAAAATGAAATTTTAAAAGTTTTAATGTCTTCTGGCCTTGTGATTCCACAAATATTTTCAAACACAAGCTTGTTGATACTAACTCTGCTTGGCATAATACTTTGAACAAGACCATTATAACATACTGAAACAAACAGATTAGTAACAAGAACTTTCAGTTTGGGAACTGGAAGCATTTAGTTTTTTTTATTATTTTTATTTTTTATTTTTTTACCATTAACACTACTCCTTTATTCATAATTAATTTAATTCCTTGGAGAGTCTAAGACTTAAATAAAATTAAAGCTATGGAAAGATATAATTTGCCACTATTTAATTTTGCTTAGTTTTTGAAAAAAAAAAAAAAAAAAAAAAAGTAATAATAGTTCCTGTCTAAGAATTTTGAAAGTGTTCTTTAGCAGCATCCCAGCCCTTTAGCTCTGCAGGTAGGTTTGGGAAAACCTCAGTTTTCTGTTTTATTTCATCTTTCAGCCTCAGAAAATTCCACTGAAACCTTATGATGGATAACCCTTCTTTATTTTCATATAAACATACTCGAAATGCTAAAATGTAAATTTGCAGTATCTGCATGGAAAGTTTGGTGATCTCAAATGCTCCTTTATAATGTATGTGCATGCTAGATTTGAGGTAGTTCATTGTAATTCTGTGGCTACTATCAAGTGTGCTATATATTTTCTCAACCTTTATAAGAAACCATCAAGCTAAATGTACTTTATTACATGTTTTCTGCCGTCAGCTTCTTTGGTAAGTGTTTACCTCTTGCCTAGTTTCATAAATGTCTTGAGACTTGGGCACTCTACACCTTTGGTCTCCTCATCCCCAGCTCAAATGCTAAAGCAGGCTTATTGGCTGCCGTAAAGGAGATGACAGCAGCATTGTCATCTGGGAGTTTCTGCCACTGTATGGAGCCCTCAATTTTGCCTTGCCTGCCTCTTACCAATAGCTTAGTAGTGATTTTTTCTTCTTCCTTAACTTTAGTTCAGCACATTTTTCTGAACTGCAGAATAAAAGCAAAGATGTAACAATTTCCTTCCTTCAAATGCACATCTAGATAACATTCCATGACAAGCAGTTTTCAATATGATTAGGTTTAAAAAAAATACTACTAATAATAATAACAATAACAATAATAATAATAATAACATGCCACTGTATGGAGCCCTCAATTTGCCTTGCCTGCCTCTTACCAATAGCTTAGTAGTGATTTTTTCTTCTTCCTTAACTTTAGTTCAGCACATTTTTCTGAACTGCAGAATAAAAGCAAAGATGTAACAATTTCCTTCCTTCAAATGCACATCTAGATAACATTCCATGACAAGCAGTTTTCAATA
>CM021729.1:67502769-67527717 GCA_011074415.1 Stictonetta naevosa | reverse complement strand
AAAGATGTTCGCCTTAGGAATCCATCTTAGGAAGTTATGGGTAACATGGACTAATGCAATTTCACCTTTCACCTTAAAAGAAAGCTAAATCTTGCCTGGTGTTTCAATAGGTTGATAATGCCAAGGATTATTATTCTCCTTATTTTCTTCTATGACAGAAGGTAACTGGAAGTCCAGTGGACATTAAATGAAGAAATAGGTACATTTCAAGTATTCAGATAGGTCTATTAGTCATAGAATCGCAGAATGGTTTAGGTTGGAAAGGACCTTAAAGCCCACCCAGTGCCACCCCCTGCCATGGGCAGGGACACCTCCCATCAGCCCAGGCTGCCCCCAGCCCCATCCAGCCTGGCCTTGGGCACTGCCAGGGATGGGGCAGCCACAGCTCCTCGGGGCAATCCGTTCCAATGCCTCATCACGCTCTGAAGGAAGAATTTCTTCCTTATATCTACCCTCTTTCTACCCTTTCTCAGGTTAAAACCATCAGCCCTTGTCCTATCCCTACGCGCCCTGACGCAGAGTCCCTCCCCAGCTTTCCTGCAGCCCCCTTTAGGCACTGGCAGGCTGCTGTGTTGTCTACCCAGAGCCTTCTCTTCTCCAGGCTGAACAACCTCAAACTAGTCATAAGTAATAACTGTTTAAGCAAGCAAACAAATACACTGGCTCTTCAGTCAAGCCAGATAAACTCTTACTAGAATGAGAATTATTCTTTGACATATCCAAAGTGGAGAAGCAGTGTTTCTGCTGCAATTTTCTTTCTATTGTAATGATTGATTTCTGACACTAGTTTTTAAAACCTTTGACATGAAGCAACCAATTTCTTCTGTTTAAATTATTTTGTATCTTTTATTATAATAATAGTTGCTCTCACCAATCACAGGAAAAATTATTCCTTAATTTGCTAGAGAACAGAATGATTTTGTCAAGAGTTAAGTCACAGGGAGGTTTATATTATGTTTCCTGGTTGGAACCGGTAAGGTTTTTCTGAAAAAATTCTGAAATCTCTCTACACTATTTCACTTAGAACTGATCAAGAGAGCTAAATCAGACATGGACCTGACAGTAATTTCACAAAAAAATTCACAGATCACAATAAGCATATCTCTGAAAGAAGAACAAGAAATATTAGAATATATATATTCTTTATCAATTCTGACAGTACAGTCTTAGAGTTATTAAAAGTCAAAGAACTGAGCAGATGTCTAGCAATGCTGAATTATACAGTCTGAATAACTTTTATAACGAGCAGATCCAGTGCAATCTTTTCTTGACTGTTAAATGTCTGTCAATAAATCCTGATGCTTAATATCAAGCCAGCTGTGTACTGCTCATACTTAATAGAAATAAAAAGACTGAAGATTAACATACCAGGTAAATTTATCCACATTACTGAAATTCTATGTATAATTGGTTTTACTGTATTTTTAGTGAATATTCTGGAGATCAGCCCTTGTTCAAATATGTTGGGACAATGACTGAAAGATACCTTTGCTAAAATACCCTTCTGCCTTTTTTAATTTTTACTTATTTATTTATTTATTTTTAACCAATTGGAGACTTAAAAAGAGCAAGAACATAAACTGTTTTAGTAATCTTAAAATACTCCTGGCCATAGTTTTACTTTCATGTAATTATATTAGTTGATATAGAAATGTGCGGGTACAATATTTTGTGCTGTCAAAATGCTTAACAGACATTGCAAGTTTTGTCCAGGATTTCATGAATAACCTTCTTTCTTAATATAATTTTTAGATACTAGGAATGTTTGCAGCTTTCTACCTGCATTTTAAAGTTCAGAACTTGACACTTAAAGATGATATATGGCTAGCAGATGAGCTTACAAAATAAGTGTAAGCTACATCAAATATAGAAGCTTTTACTGCACTAAATAATAGACAAATTTGGCTTACACTAAGCTCTTCATGTCTGCTGCCATGACTGCAAGGCTCCAGGCATGAGTGATGATTACCTAGAATAGAATAGAAGAGTTGTTTCTGTTAGTATTACCGCAGGGAAAAAAAAAAAAAAAAAAAAAAAAAAAAAAAAAAAAAAGGCCAAACAAACCACCAGAAACCCCTGAAACCCCTGACAGGAATCCAAGACATGACTCAACTGGAGCCAAACAGTGGTCCCACACTGGGTGCAATATTACTGACTTTTTTTTAAAGTTCAGACAAAATCACATGCATATATCAGAGCAATAGATGGGCCTGAAGAGTTTGCCAAGCAAGATCTTAAAGTTTTAATCTAGAGAGGAATACTAAAGGCTGGATTTAACAGAAGTTGGGAGTATTCCACAAACCAGCTGTTCAAATTACATGGTATCTTACCAGCTGATCTGTATAATAGATGGAACTAACACAAGTAACCACATGTAGAAGCTATGAATTCAAGTTATTCTATTTTAATTTATAAAATAAAACATTATTATGGTATATTTATATTAAACAATCCAGAGACAAGGCATTAGACCATAAAGGCATATGAGCAGTAAGTACGAAATTACAGTGACTATTGCTGTTGATAGTGTATTAGTAGGCAAAGTAGGCAGATTAATTTACTTACGGTAAGCTAAGTGCATTCTTGGCTCGTAAAGGGAAATCATTTGCTCACTTAAGCCAGATATCTGACTTTTGACGGCAAATGTCACTGCCTGGATTTCCCTTTGACAGTTTGGCAACCCCACACCCCTGTTATAGTATCCACTTATTTGTCTTGTTTTCAGCCAGATTAATCCATTCTGTTTTGACAAGAAGACTGATGGGTAATTGATAACTGTGATAGACACAAACAGAAGAGTTGGATGCTGAATAATTCAGCACTTTTCAGTATCAATAAGAGAACAGGTTGAAGAATTTGTGTCTCTATTTACACTTAAACTAAACTAAGTCAGCCCAGACATTTATGCTGCCAGTCTATCAGAAAACCAAACAGTGTACATTCGGTTTCCACCCGACAAAATGTTTTATAAGCTTGTAACAATATGTGTGAAGCTGCCAGAATAATAAATAGGTACAGCAGCCCATGCATGCTAATGTTATGTTGTAAGCAGTTTTGTTGACAAGTGCTAATACTTCTTTCATACTATCATCAAAAGCAGCTAATACAACAGCCATTATTTGTTGGCTTTCCAAGCAAGACATGATGGATTGTGACCTTAATATGGGTTAGCCAAGTTTTGAAAGTTAAACAACTTGCAATAAATCATGGAATTATTACAATGCAGTTTAATTGGTTAAGGACTGTTTATTTCCTAAACAGGGTGAAAAATTTCTGTTTCGGCACTTTTAATTTGCAAAGTGCATTTTCATTATGAATGGCAGTTTAATATTCTGCTCTTTTGTCATGCAAAATATGCAACACACAGGCAATCTATTAATTGGACAAAAATGCATTGCAAGCGTAAATTATCCTTTATATCATCACTTGTGAGCTTTTACATCTATTAAATGCATTAAATGGAACATAGTTAAAGGTTTTACAACTTGGAGGTTAGTTCTGAAATCTAAGTCAAGCTTCAAGATAATTTTAATGACCTTTATTTCTAGCAAAGTAAAGTAATTAATTAGTTGTAAATATAAAGCACAATTTAAGCTATTATATTATTCTTAAAAAAATAGGTACACTGATTCTATTGAATAAAAAGTCATAGAATATGTAGCATTTACTTTATTGTATTTCTTTTGCAAAAACAGAGGTTTTTTTCTGCCTCCTTTGTTGTCTTTCTCCAAACAAAAATGCCAACTATTACAAAATTAATTTATACAAAGTGACTCAGTCAGAAACAGAAATTGCAGTAGATTTCTAAACTTTGCAGCATTTGGAACTGTATTTTATACATTAATGCTCATTTTGGTCATAATGGTCAAAATGTCTGCTAGAATAGCACACCTTTACACACCTGAGGACCTTCTTCTAGTATCGTTGAAACTCTCAAGAATGACAAGCTTTTTAAACAGTCTAATAATCCAGCTTTTTGATGATTTAATATTGTTAAAATATGAAATTGAAAATACAGTGGAGACCACAATGCACCTCAGTTGCACACGCTATTTCTATGAGAAAAGCTAAGGGGATAAATTGCCTGGCTAGACATTTTAACAGAAAAGTTAAAAAGGCTCCTAGCATATGAATAGAGCAAAATATGTAGAATATCTAGAATTAGCTATTATCTAAAATTATTTATTTTCAGTAAGCAGTAGTTGAACATGGTTCGTGACATGAAAAAGCAAAATATTTTCAGTTACTGCACTTTACTGAATACAGCTTTCTTCAATTTATTGCTAGCCTAAAAGCTCAACTTAGTACAATTATTAACAATTTCTAGTTGTGCAGTAACTTTCTTTTAAAAGGAGCCAAATTATCTCAGAGTGTAGTCTTAACCTTTGATAAATGGTGTTGATTCTCTCCTCTTCCACACCCACCACTTGGAATCAGGATCTGGCTTGTGTGGGCAAATCAGCATAAAAGAAATGTACAGATCATTGTGAGTGCTCAAGAATGAACGTTGCTAGCGCAGAAGGATGTGCCTTCTGTTTGGCACATTATTTACTAGAGCAAGAATGACTTAAATAACGGGCTTATGGAAAAATAAATAATATCAAGTGACAAACTATATGTAGAGAGTGTCATCCACCAATAATAGGTAATGCGCTTCCAGTGACGATGGGCTGATAGGGCAATTCAGGTTGAAATGGACCTTCTTCTTGTCAGCTATGAGGTATGAAGAAAGTCGTTGCTCACGACTTTCTGGTCTTGAAAACCTGTACTGATGGAGGCTGCACAACCTCTCTGTTTCTAATGACCAAAATATAGCATTACCTCTTGCTGTGAAAACTAAAGGGCATCTGGACATTGACTCCAGAATTTTGCTTTCAGCCACACTGATTATATATCATCTACCTTTGCAATAAAAGAAAATACAGTGCTGTAATTTGCAGTGCAGATTTCAAATACTGCATAAGGAAGTTATCCATAAATTTAAGACAGCAGCCAGTGAGCATATGGTATTCTGATATTTTATTTTATTTTATTTTATTTTATTTTATTTTGCATTGATTCATACTGGTCTTTCAGAAGCCCATAAAGTCTTAGAATCATTACTGGACTCAAATACATGAGAGACCACCATTCATCCACCCATATGGAACTGATCTCATGTTATCGTTCATCTATTTGTTTCACTTTAAACGCAGCATTTTTAACTATATGAAAGAGAATTGTTTCTGTTCCACTTTGTTGTGCTAACAAAACTGATAATTGGATCCATCAGGTGAACACGTGCATTATTTACCATTTAATATTATGAGCAGATAACTTGTACTGTAATGTTCCTTTCCTTAAAAATAGACTGTGATTTTTCCTGTCATATATTGCAAGAAACTTAGCAAAATCTACAGCTGTTCAGGCAAGAGGTATCAAACTTTTTTTTTTTTTTTTTTTTTATTTTTTTTTCCTTCTCATTCTTTTAGTTTTCTCATGCCTTTTCCATATAACTGCTAACCAACATGAAGAACTCATTCACGGATGCAGTAGCCATGGATATTCCTGAGACAGTGCACAGTCAGATGGGTTTGGCTCTCTGTCTCCTTTGCCTTTATCGCTAATTGAGAGGGAGGGACAAGGTGGAGTGAATTTACTTGATGGGCCACAGCTTCTGGGATTGTTCGGCTATGCAAGAACAATAATTCAGAACTAGTGGAATTAGCATTGCCAATGGAATATGGGGTGAATGAAGACAGATTTGTTAAAGTGTGTGAAGTTGTTTCACAGGAGCTGTGGTGTCAGAAACTCAGTCTGAGGTTTCCTTGTCATCTTTGCTAGCTGGAAATTTACCTCCCCTGGTTGCTAGCAGCTGATAGCTATGATTTGGTAGATTTTATAAATCATGTAAAGATGTTCATTATATCTTGTGGAAAATTTGGATATGCTATCAAAGATTGTTGTGGCAAATACAAAGTGGTGGTGGTTTGAGCAAGAAAGTAATTTTATGTTCAGCAAAATAATCTTTAAAAGGAGGTCCTAGAAAATGTTGAGTATATTTATGTTTATAAAACGTATTTTTTTATATTTATATCCACTTGTATAAAACTCCATTGCTTTAATCCCTCGTGTTTTAAAAGATTCAGTTTTAAACTCCAACTCTCTTTGAAACACTGGTCTTCCTTGTAGTTAATAGCATCTGAGTAGAGAGTTTGGCTTGTTATATTCTGAAAGGGCCAAACCCATACCTGGCCTGTTCCAGTATCTTTGCTCAGTCTTGGGTCATAACCAAACCCTTTGCCTGTGAATTTTCTACTCCCTTGCCAAACTCGGTTTCCATTTGGACAATACCTCACTCTCAGTTTCAGTATTCACCTGCCTGTCCACAAGGTGTTGAATGACTACTCAAGCCTTAAAAAAAATATATCTCTGGAGAGACATTTTCAGGTAGCTGAAAATTAGCAATAGCATTTCTACCTTTGGTTATGAAAGACAGTGTGAGAATTAATGATTGTCTAGTAGCAAAGAAGGGCTGGTTAAAAAGTTGTCTGGTTTGTCTCCCTGACCACTGCTGGCTGTTGAACCTGTACAGCAGTTCTTTTAACAGGCAGCAGCAGAGCAGAAAGTACCCCTGTGAGGTCTGTTTACTAGGGATATTGCTAATCACATGCAATGATTTGTTGCAGGTCTGAACATGTGATTCTACTGACATTTCTTTCACTAAGGAGACCACCACTTCGGGGGGGCTGTTCCTCCCCAGATCTGCTCATTCTGTGCTGTTTTGTGGGTGCAGCTCATGTCAGTGCTACTACAGACTTCATGAAACTCCTGGGTTAATAATCTCCTTGTAAAAACAGAAAAGAAAAAAAAAAAAAAAAAAAAAAAAGCCAAATAGAAAACCAAAGCCTAAATGCCAAATGAACCACAGGAAAGTCACAGGACTTTATCAGTGTTAGAAGTCAAATCCACATTACCAAGAGACACTATAATACGGCACATGATGTTAAATATCTTCCCCATTAAAAGATGTAAGATGTCCTCCAGAAGCTTGTCTTTCTTTGATTATAGGTCGATTGGTTGTTTTTTGGTTGGTTTTTGTGTTTGTGGTTTTCTTCTGGAAATTGTGTGGTGTCTACCAGCTCGGTGATTTTTTAGTTACTGGCAGCTTTTGTGAGAGGGCAGAAAAGAACAAATGCGTACACTTACTCGGTTTTTCCTTATTTAGTTCTGGTATGTTCCTCAGGGATTTTTGAGGGATTTTCTTCTTTCAGCATTGGGAGATGAATCTGATTTTAAGAGAAAGCTTTCTCATCTTGTGACTATCTACTGAAGAAGCCAAAGGTTCCTATTGATTCAAGGACCTGAGCAAAACAGGAGTCAAGAGGAGGGAAGCTGGAGAAACCAAAGGATATGTCAAACACAAGGATATGGTTGAAGTATTTTTCAGAGGCAAAAAAATCCGGGACATACAGGCTACAGGGTGAGAAGACAGTGCTGGAGAAAGATCAAGTAGAACAATCAGGAGTAAGAATTTTGGGTGTGCAAGTGGGAGTTAATGGCACGGGAGGCAATATTATACCGAAATGCCAGCTCAGCCTGGTACCGAGATGAATAGCGCAGAGCCACCAGCTTTTGCATTTCTGGGGTTTGTTTGTCAGCTGGTCAAGATCATTGCCTAGTATCCAGCAGTACTGACGGTGGCCAGGCGGTGGGCCGCAGAGCTTGCTTTCCGGGAAGGATCCAATAAAAGTTGACAGCAATGGTTCAGGAAGGTCTTGTCTTGGAGCTTTGTCCTTGGGGACATCTGGCATTGCTTCTTTGATTTCATCGGTGACAGAGGCGCTCTTGTTCATTTTCTTATCACTGTACGTGATTCTGATAAAGAACACAGAAAACAGTTTGATTCCGGAATTGAATCCCTGAGCTTCTGAAGGGGCTCAGTCAGGCATTTAGTGAGGGGACAGATATGGGGGACACAGATGTTACAAAGAGGTTCACTAGGAGGCAGTGGTGTCTATGGTATAGTAACGGAGGAGTTGCAGATGCTGTGTAGATAAGAATGAGCCATGAAGCTAAAGTGAACAAACTTCACAAAGTGATTTTTTTTTGCCTGTTCTTCAGTAGTTATCTCTAACAAAAGAAGCAAAACAACTTAGTTTTAAATATGCTGCATATATATGGCATCTTGTGGGAAAGTTATGTATAGTTACCAAGAATCTTTCACTGTCAAAAGCTAGAACAAGTATTTGGGGGGAGGGGTGGAGGAAAGATACGAAGCTCTGCAACTTACAGAAAGAAGTAGCAGATAATTAAATAAAGGAAGTTTATGAAATTGTGAAACAAGTCCTCTTACGTGGGTACCATAAAGAACTACTCTACTAAGGTACTAAAGATATATTAGGTTTTTCTGACAACTTAGGGTGAGATTTGAAGGCAGGCATAGGTACCTTTTTTGTGTGTATAATTATGGAAGCATATTTCTAAGAGTATGGGGATTGCAAGCACTAGTTTTTATCTATGATTCAGAATTATGAGGAAAATGTTATACTATTACTACGATGGTAATTACTGAAGGTAGCTTTTTGTAATTTTTCCTATTATTATTATTATTGTTGTTGTTGTTATGGGGGGGGAGGCTAGGTTCTTGCAGGAATCAAGAAATAACTTCTTAGGCCTTTGTAGCATAAAGGTGAAGTTTAAAACAGTTTTGCTGCAGTGTGGCTGGTCTCTCAAATGGAAATGAAATGTGTTTCTGCAATGAAAAAGTAAAAAAGTTCTGTTTGCTCCAACAGAAAGATATGGCAAATTCTGTTTTGTAACATGTTCTTATATGTCTGAGTAATATTTTCATATACTAGATAACCTAGGTACATAGAGCAACATAGAATAAAACCAGGCACAGGCTTACTTGAACTTTGTAACAAGAGACTGACTATTTTTTTGTAATATATTACCTATCTTGAAAATGTGTAGGACTGCCTTATCACTGTGCTTTATTGTGCAGCCATAAATAAACTGAACGTTCAGGAGCTTTCTGACTAGATAATAATATAGGCTGTTTTTCTTACATATCTTTTGTTAATGCAGTACTTTGTTTTGTTGTATGTGCTTATGAGTGTGGAATTTTATGTGGTCACGTTTAGGCTTGGTCAATGATACTGTAACTATAAACTCCACTTAACACTTTCAGAAAACCAAGCTGTGGCTCCTTGAATTTTGTTGTCATGGAACTGTACTGACAAGTTACTAGCAGTGTTTTTTCTATGACATTATTTTTATAGTGATTTAAAAAAAAAAAAAAATCGAAATGAGTGTGACTTCCATTGAAGCCATAGAGTTCTCGAAGTTCATCCATACAGTAATGCTGGTCCATATATTACTAAAATTTGGATCTTCATGACTAATTTGATCTCCTTTGAGAGACGTAGTTAAATGAAATGTAAAAGAAGCAGAAATACAATAGCAAAAGTGCCTCAAAGCATGCTACTTCTGGATTATGGAACTGATGTGATAAAATATTCAATCTGTCAAAAAAATCAGAAAGTTATTTTACTAAATGCAACATGATACAGTTATGTAGTTTATAACTTCGGCTTTATATATACATTTTTTTAAACGGTTTTCAACAGATTTAGCCATGGTCATGCAAATTATACTGTTTTGCCATGTAAAATCCAGAAATAACTTGCAGGAATGTAGCATGCAATTGGTTGTCAAAGCAAAGTTAGTTATGCTTAATTTCATCTCTTGATATGAGTGAGTCATAGAATCATAGAATCACAGATTGGTTTGGGTCAGAAGGAACCTTAAAGCCCACCGAGTGCCACCCCCTGCCATGGGCAGGGACACCTCCCACCAGCCCAGGCTGCCCCCAGCCCCATCCAGCCTGGCCTTGGGCACTACCAGGGCCAGCCACAGCTCCTCTGGACAACCTGTACCAGTGTCTCACAACCCACTGAAGGAAGAATTACCTCCTGGCATGTAATCCAAATCTACCCTCTTTTAGTTTTAAACCATTCCCCTTTGTCCTATCATTTTTTACCTGAGTAAAGAGTCACTCTCCATCTTTTTTATAAGTCCACGTTGAGTACTGAAATGCCACAAAGAGGTCTCCCCAGAGCCTTCTCTTCTCCAGGCTGAACATCCCCAGCTCTCTCAGCCTTTCTCCATGGGAGAGGTGCTCCAACCCCTTGATCAACTTCATGGCCCTCCTCTGGACATGCTCTAACAGCCCCACATCCCTCTTGTGCTGGGGGCCCCAGACCTGGACACAGCACTCCAGGTGGGGCCTCACAAGGGCAGAGCAGAGGGGCACAATCACCTTCCTCAACCTGCTGCCCACCCCTCTGTTGGTGCAGCCCAGGACACAGTTGAGCTTCTGGGCTGCAGGCACCCACTGCTGGCTCATGTTGAGCTTTTTCTCCACCAGAACTCCCAAGTCCTTCTCTACAGGGCTGCTCTCCATGAGATATTCTCCTGGTCTGGACTCCTGTACAGGACTGCCCTTAACCGGGTGCAGCACCTTGCACTTGGACTTGTTGAGCCTCATTAGGTTCATGTGGGCCCACTTCTACAGCCTGTCCAGGTCCCTTTGGATGGCATCTCTTCTGTTGTTCAACTGCACCACTCAGCTTGGTGTCATCTGCAACATTGCTGAGGGTACGCTTGATCCCACTGTCTATGTTATTGATAAGAACATTAAACAGTACTAGTCCCAGGACAGACCCCTGAGGGACACCACTGGTCACCAGCCTCCACCTGGACATGGAGCCATTGATCACCACTCGCTGGGTGCGGCCTTCAAGCCAATTCATTGTCCACATTGTCACAATCAATCCCTTCCCTAACATAGAGGGCAACACCCCCTCCCGTTCCTCCTTGCCTTTCTCTTCTGAAGATCTTGTAGCCCTCTGTTGCAATGTTACAGCTGTGTGATTTGTCCCACCATGCTTCCGTGATAGCAATCAGGTCATAGTTTTCTAACTGCACCATGGTTTCCAACTCCTCCTGCTTGTTTCCCATGCTGTGTGCATTAGTGTAGAGGCACTTCAGCAGGGATGTGGGCTGCATCACCTTTTTAGAGGGGATCTCCCTAATTCCTTTGGGACAGTTCAATAGCATTTCCCCATTTCTTCCTGAAATATTGGTGTTTCCAGGTTCTTTTCTGTCACTCAGGTGTAGAGTGACAAAACCCTGCTGAATCTAGTTTAAAGCCTTGCTGTTAAGCCCAGCCAGCTTGCTGCCCAGAACACTCTTGCCCCACCTGGTCAGGAGCACCCTGTCAGATGTCAATATGCACAGTCTCTCAAAAGCGTGTCCGAGATTGCAGAACCCAAATCCCTCCAGCCACACAGCCAGTTCACCTGATCTGTTTGTCTTCTTCTTGGGTCCCAGACTCCAACTGGGAGGATAGAGGAGAACACTACCTGTGCTCCTGATCCCTTCAGCATCATTCCGTGGGACATAAAGTCCTTTTTGATATTTTGCAGTCTCCTTCTTGAAGCCTCATTTGGCCCTATGTGAAAGAGTAGGAATGAGTGGTAGTCCTCTGGCTTTGCCAGGCTTGGTTGCTCCTTCATGATATCACAGATGCAGGTCCCTGCTATGCAACAAACCTCTCTAGTGAAATTGTCTGGACAGCAAATGGGTGGTGAGACCCTTACAAATTCAGAGACGACTGTGCACTGTAGTAGGGTAAAAAAATTTCAGACAATCATTTAATTACTAAAATCTGCAGGACAGCTCCTGAAATTTTTGACTATTTTTAGTCAGAAGTTATCTGATGAACTCAGTCATGAAAAACAGGAGTATTCCTATTGTGCATCAGCTGAGGACTGGCTGCAGTCATCAGCTTGGCCAGCCAACTGAAGGAATTTCAGTCTGTTTACCAGTTCATTCTTAGAGGTGGTCGGTCAGAGAATCACAATGGAGAGATGAAGTAACTGTTCTGATTAACTAGTCGCACTTCAAAATGCAAATGGAGTGACACACAGCGTCATGTAAGGTGTGGCTGTATTGCATCGTTATGTTTATGCCTACCATGAATAAGCAAAGCTACAGTTGAGTAAGATTTGATCAGACCTTACACAGAGGGGACTCCTGGGTCTTGCACTGTTTCTAAGGTCTCAGGATATTCCTTGCTGCTGTCAGAGCCTTCTTTTGCACAGAGAAACATTCTAGCCTGGTCGCTAGCAGGAATTAAATACACTGATCCTATGCAGGACATCATATGCATGGAAATGTGCTGCTGTACATCAACAAATAATTTTTTCCATGTCTTTGATATTAAGAAAGTCCTTACTGCTGTAGAAAGATTTTAATGCTATTTTAAGAAAGCGAAGTAGACATTCTTTTATTGCAAAAATTTGCATTTGGGAATATTTTATTTGCATCTTACATTTTAGAAGTGCCATGGCAAGAAATGGCTTTGATTTTGAAGAAGAATCATTTGGAATAATTAACCATGAATTACTCTAATTAGAAGGAAATAATTATAGGTTGGACATAGCTACTTCAAATGAGATGTATGGAGTTAGTGACTATTGGAAAAATAATGCCACCTGATAGAAGCTGAAATAAATCTAAAAAGGAACTTTTTCTTAGAATCGGGAATTAACTATGGTATTTTAAAATGTCTCCAATTTAAAACATGCAAATTTCTTCTAGACAGAATTATTAGTAGGGCTATATTGTTGAATTACAAAATCCTCAGTGTAATAATTAAAGAAGGTAGTTTTACCCTTTAAAGAGACTTTTATCCTTTAAAAGAATTGTGATTAACTCTTGTCTTTATATCTGAGCTCTTGCTCAGAACTGGGAATGCTATAGGTACTCTTGATTGATCTTTCTTCTTAAAACCAAGACAGTTTTACAATTAAGTGTTACATAGCACCATTATTTAAAATAGTTTGTACTACATATATAGAGACACATGCAACAACAACATGGTTGTCTTCAATTTCAAGTGTAATGTATTCAGCATCCATGCAGCATTAAATTTCATTACCTAGAGATGACTAATTTAATAGATTCATTTAAAATCATACTTAGCAAAACATACAGAGACTGGATAGTCACATAGTTTGCATACTGTTCTTCAATGTGATTATTGAATGCCTGTAAATAAACTCTTTTATTTCTTAAAATCTTAAGAAGAAGGATGACATTTCTAACACAATGAAAGATTAACCGATCTGTTTCTATGTAAGCAAGTTTCTCTAGACCACCATGCCAGCACCAATGCATCCTCTCTGATGAATTTTACTACTGTATATTCATTGTAAGGTATTTCTTATGTACACTGGCTATGATATTTGCCAGTTATGCGTTGCTGAAGTCCAGCAACATTTGTCCAGCAACAACAACAACAACAACAACAAAAACACATTTTTTCTTAAATATTTATCCTTATTATAATTATCATGCTACTTCTACAAATTATATTGATATTTTGATGCAAGTTTCCATCATTTATTTCCTTCATAATCATCAGTTTAATCATCCCTTTTCTTTCTTGCCGTAAATAGCATGCTTTAGAAAAAAAGTACTTGCTTATATCCACAGACAGGTGAATGAAAATTGCAACAAGTGTAGTAAAACACACAGAAATAGTAACCTTTGCCATTAGAGAAGCTAAGCTGATGGCCTCCCTCTACAACTCAAAGCCAAAAAGTATGTCTTGATGGAGATTGGTCCTGGTTTTTTGGTGATAAAAAATGTAGCTTGATCTTGAGAAAGTGGTATTGAGCATCTTATAGAAGATCACTAAGAATTTCTAAATTCAATAGGACTTCCTAAATGTACAGGCTGTTGAGTTTTGTTGTTGTTGTTGTTGTTTTGTTTTTGTTTTTCAGATTTTATTGGTTTATATATATTCTGTTCTACTTTAGCAGCGTCTTACCTGATTAGTATTTAGCCATGCTTCACCAGTTTTTTACCCAGCTTGTTGTCATAAATAAGCATTTTTTATAATGTAGGTATTAATATATTGCAATTTCATCTCAACAGTTAATAGCTTTAATTCTTATTTTATCTAGATGCCTAAAAATCATGACTGACTTTAAGCAACTCAAAGCCGCCATGAAGATGTAAAGTAAAACTAAGGATGATGTGGAAGATTCAGACTCTTAATGAACAGTATAATCAGACCACTCGTATAAGGTCTTCCACCTTACCCTTTGCAGAGTGAATAAATGTGTCTGTTCTACTTCTTTAGAAATATAACTTTAAAAAAAAAAAAAGAATGAAAAAAAAAAAACCTCCTTTCATAATCTAATTGCCAAAATTTGTTTATAAAAAAGAAAAAAAGGCAATGAAAAATGGGACATTTAATTATGATTTTAAATGATTGAAATTCCAGTGCACCTGTTTAATCAAAAGAAAATAATATATGCACAGTAGTCTTTTTTTCTATTATTATTCTGATGACAATAGCAGGGTATTGAGAAATTATAATGGGAAAAGTAATATCTAACATTGTGTTTTGTTATGTCAAGAAATAGAATAACTATTGATATTGGATAATTTTTACAAAATTCTGCTATATTAAGCTGTAAGTCTCTACTTCAGCTTTATCTGATTACCATCTAAGTTAAATGCTCACCCAAATACATAATTAGATATACGGTATATCCCTGATACACCCCTTAACAAACATTTGTTATCTTCAGATGTATACATCCATGTAGATTATTCCAAAGGTGTTACCAATGTACACGAGCAGTTTCTGCCTACAACAGGGGAGAGCCTTGGTTATGTGATCTATATAACGACACCTTCATTCGGTGAACAGCATCGACCATGCTGTCGCTGGATCATGGCTGTACAGTGAATAGAGTTGCTGTGTGAACTTCTGCAATACCAGAATTGAAATGTGTGCATGGGCAGGCTGATACGGAGAGCGGAAGGATCCTAGCAGTTGAATGACTTACTGAATTGTTCTAGTCTTGCCTCATAGAGTTTGTGCAGTATGCAGACCAAGTTACTTGGGATGGAGAATCACAGAATCATAGAATGGCTTGGGTTGGAATTCTTGGCATCCCTGACCTCTAGCTCTTTATTTTTTTCCTACAATTCTGCAACAGACTATGTATCTGTACATATATCCTACATAAATGCAAAATAATTACCTCCTGTGTTACAGGTTTATATATTGTTGTTTGTGGTTTTTTTGTTTGTTTGTTTTTGCATTTAAAGTGGTTATGGTCCCAAGCAGCAGCTGAGTATATTGAAATTTAAGTAAATAATTGATTTGAGTTTCTTTGTACTTGTTTTCTTGTTGCTGGATCTTTAGCCTGCACATGTTCAGTTCACTCCAAGGAGTGATAATTTTTTCTGGAGCTCACTTTTTCTGCTCAGGCAGCTCATGAGATTTGTTATGGACCTGAGTCATGTCCCTAATCTATTATACATTTAACATGTAGGTGTCTGTAGGGCCAGGTGCAAATATCTTATCAGACATCAGGTCCTTTCACACACCTAGCATCCATTCATTACTCTATTTCCATGGCGTACAAGGTGGGAAAGTGCTACAGCAGTGTGAGGATGGCAGTTTGATGGAGGCATGATCCACAAGGGTCTGCTGATGTAGGTTGTAAACACTGCTGTTTAGATTAAAATGGTAAATATATTGTAACTGTATTACAATGATATAACTGTCACCCGAATTGTGATTTTTAGAAGGAAAAAAAGTCTGTGAAATATCTCAGGTAGCAACTGGGTAAGTATATCATTTGTGTATCAATTTCCCCCTTAGAATTCTACATGCTCAATTAGCACAACATGATATTTCAATTGAAACATTGAATGTCCACCTATTACAGTTTAGGTGACTTGTTGCAAATACACATCTAATTGTTTGAAGAACATCTCTCATTTTGTCTAATGCTCCTTTATTGAATGAAATTAAGTGCCTTTTCTACTAAGATGAACAGGAGACATTTCCCCCTCTTTTCTTAGTACTATAGTGGTCAGACTTTTACAGAAACTGTTTCAAATGTAAAATAACATCTTGCTATGTAAAATAATGTTTTGCAAATGTAAAATAATGTCTTGCTATTTATGTACTGCAGATTAGAACAGATAATCTGGGGGTCTTTCTACTGTGATCTAGAGGTATCCGTCACGGAGAACATCCTAGACATGCTTTTTCCTACATGTTTAAAACAGTTGTCTTCTGACCTTGAGTGTCTGAATCTCACAAGCCAAATTAATACCATCTGTTTGAACCATTTCATTCCTTTTCTACAGCCTAAGAAAAATGAAGGGACTTTTAAAAGCTCATGTGTTTTTACACTGTTCATTTGAAGAGGTCAGCTACAACTTCTTGTTGTATTCAGAGGAAAAATTCTAAGTAAGCTGCCACTTCGACATTTTTGAAGTCATGTCTCTTCCTTTGATACTTATGTGTCTGAGAACATTACAGCTGTGAAAACAAATTTAAATCAACTTTTTTTTTTACTACTCCATGTAGTTTATCTCTTCAGATTAAAGATTTGTGATCTAGCCAGGGTTGTTTTTCTCACTCATATTTTTGCACTTTAACATTATGATACGTGAATGCTGCAACCTTACTCCTGGTATTAAAATGAACAAATAAATGTTAGAACTGAACAAGTCTTGACTGTCAAATACAAACCTCTCTGGCATTCATGGCTAATGGTCTAATCGTTGGTGCAAAACATTGAAATGATTTGCTTTCCCTTCTTGTTTTTACTGGCCAGGATGCATAGGGAAGTAGTGTGCTCAGTCATAATCATGCTCCACAAAGGCTGGAAATGTTCCCTTTGCGCTTCCAATCATTAGGCCAGCCGAAGTGAAGACAAGCCCATTGACAAGTGAGAATGGCAATAATTTATTTTCTATTGATGGGTTGTGACAAATCATGTTTGGAGGAACGGCTGCATACTGTGGGGCTACATGAAGAAAGACTGCGAAGGGCCTAGATGAAGATCTTCACAGCTCATTTAGTCCAAATGTAGCCACCTGGGTGGTGAATCGGTTCAACGTACCAGCCCAGGCATTCCCGCACAAAATTAGATCACTTACAGGCAAACCGTATAGGGGTTCCTTTGAGACATTAATCAAGGGGGTTGAGCTGTCAAAACACGGATTTCAAAATTAAGAAACACAAGGAGGATTAAAATGCAGCAACATCAGAGGTTTAAGTATATAATTTCTGTCGTGCGATTCCAGGTATGGAAAAGAGCTTGGAGAAGAATGGCAAACTTTTAACGGGTTAAGTGAAATATTAAGGGTGCTTTCAGGAGGGTAGATTTTTAGAGAAGTTAATTAGTAAAAGCCGCATGAGGATTTATTTAAGCTTAGGCACACCCCCTTCAACTTTCAGCTGACAGGTCAAATTAATTTATGTGCTTCCTACCAGTGCATAAAACAGTTCATATCTTATTTAAATGTACTTTTTTCCAAGGCCCACTGATGTGCCTAGCTTCTGACATCTCATGCTGTTTGAAAATACAGACAGATATTTTATTTCGCAGGATACGAAAAGCCTGCCCCATTTATATTATCAACTCTATTTATATTTTATTTTAATAAAAAAAAAAAAAAAAAGGAAAAAGAAAATCTAAATGTCTGTTCTAAGGGTTTTGCATACATTTTGCTTTTCTTTCTTTCTTTTTTTTTTTTTTAATGTGATTTTTATTTCCTGAGAGATTCTGCTGTCTGTACTTAAAGTCAGATATCCTCTTATGCAGTGATCCTTGAATCCTCTGAAAGCAAGCGTCCTGACCTGACCAGCTAAGAACCACTTCAGATGTTGTGGGGGATTGCATTTTCTTCTCATATTGTCCATTACTCTGGGGGGCAGAAAGTGGGGAGAAACAACCAGAGGGTCAAAGTTACTTTTATCCTCAGAAAACCTACAAAGCAGACATCTCTTCTGCCTGGCATGTGCTGGACCAAAATTTCCCACAGTACCTCCTTCATTTGCCTCCTGCATGCCTCCCCTCACTGTTAACCTGGAGAAGCAGAGAGCCTGCATTTTGTGCTCAAGGGGCAGAAGGACAATACCTCTAAAATGCTTCAGAAAACAGAAAATGAGGAGGACCTGCTACCACAAATATTGTACTGCTCTATGTCACCGACTTGCTGATGTCCACCAAAGCAGGTGTCCCTGTATGCAGACATAGGCACTGAAAATTCAAGGTTAAAGCTGTGCTAAACACACGGAAGATAGTGTGTGCTTGTATAAGTGTGGATTGCATATATAAATGGCAGAATTAAGGTTTTCTTGCATCACACATAAAAAAAAAAAAAAAAGTTCTACTTCACCTAGTAAGACAGTATTTTTTTATTAACTTGGAGTAAGCCTAAGACTCATATCTTGTAATATGGTTTAAGTGATCTCAGAATTTAATCAGCAAATACATATTTGCCTATCTAAATGTCTATTATTTGTATTTATTTCTCTTCTAAACATCTTAAACTATTACTTATTTAAGAAAACTCAAAACAATGGGGGCAGAACTAGAACTATTACGTCTTTTAGGTAATCTGGAAGTTTCTGTTTGCACATTGCATGAGGAGACATTAGAAAAATTAAAGTGTGATGCTGATTTATTGTTGTAACATGTACAATACAGAAGCAAATATGTAGCATCTAATATGCCTGGTGATCTGTGAGAAGAGCTATTTTTTTCACCGCATCTTTTATGGTGTCACATTTTCTCTAAATGGACATCTCCTGTTCTCCGTTAATTGTATCACACTGTGCTCAGAAGCACACTGAAAATAAGATGTTTAAAGTTTAAAACTATAACATTATCTTTCGATATACAGACATACCACATCATAAAATACATTTTCTTTTATACTATTTAATGTGTTGCTGGTTTTATTTTTTCAGATTTACTGTTTTTGTTTTAGATTTGTGCAGCTAATGTAGTAGTATGAAAAGAGTGTATGATTGCAACTTGAGCTCTATACTTCCTACGTGTTGCATTAATATTGGAAAAATAGTAATGAATTTTTCTAAATAATTCATTATACTAGGTACTTGAAATTTTTATTTTTTATTTGGTATTATTTTTTTCCTCTGAGGTAACATGACAGGATAACTGTCTTGCATAAAAACCAAGATCATCACTCCTTTTCACTGCCTATCAGCCAGTTTGTGCTTAACCAAGCATTTATTTATTAGTTCTTAATGGTAAGGTCTACAAGGTTACTACACCTGAGAGAAAAATCTGTAAGACAGGCTTTCTAATTAATCACTGGGAGGGTTCAAGAAGGTCTTGTTATTTCTGTGTACAGTAGAATTTATGTAGTCTATTACAAGTGTTGATTGTTAAAACTGCAGCTCATTTTCCTTTCTTTAGATCTGTAGTTCTTTTTGTACCAAACTGTATCATTCCTATCATTCTTCTTCATAAAGACACACGTAAGAAGGTGCGCATAGAGACACATCTGCCTTGTTGCCTGTTTGCCTCTTGAGCATTCAAAAAAAAGGACCTGTAAAACAGAAAAGGAGAAGGAAAATGAAGAACATCTAGGGTGGCAATTTCAAGCATGGACAGACAGAAAGGGAAAAAGTGTCAAGTAGATATCCTTTATGAAAACAACAATCGTGTAGTTTGCAAACAGTGAAATAATGAAATCCTGCAAAATATTTCAAGATAGCAGTTACTGCTTATATTTGCTTGTTTTGTTTTAAATGTCAGAATCCGTTGAACATGACTGTTTACTGAGATCTACTAGACTGTGTCCTTCTTTCCACTTTGGGTGGACAGAGCTCTTGCTGCTAGAATATGGGCACTCCAGAGTGAGGAAGGCTGGAGAAAACTTTCAACCTCTCACAATATTCACATGCTGAGATTCCTTATTAAAAAACAAAGAAACACTATTTTTGAAATCAAGCAGGAAGGTTATGAAAGTGAATCTCTTCATACCATCATTCCCACAGCTGAAGTACTGCCAAATTCTGGAGAAGCTTATCTGGCTCCACGAAGAACAGAGAGGGTAGAGGAAACAGCATTTTTTATTGTAGCAGAGTAAAACTTCCCAGACTGATCTTTATGACTGCCCCGAGGAGCTGTGGCTGCCCCATCCCTGGCATTGCCCAAGACCAGGCTGGATGGGGCTGGGGGCAGCCTGGGCTGCGGGGAGGTGTCCCTGCCCATGGCAGGTCATTTCCAACCCAAAGCACTCCCTGATACTATGATTGTGCTGTCTCTTTGTTCCTAATTTCTAAGGAAACAATTTGTAGCTAACAGAATAAGAAAATGAAAACGAAAAGAAAAAAATGGACCTTAATGATTATTTCTTTCCTTAACTTTAATGAAAACCAGTGTGTACATTTTAGAAGTCTGTGAACTTTGGCTTACAGGAATCTTTTCGTACTTTGGTTCCCCCATCTATTAAATAGAGATAAATTTCCCTGGGTGGATATCTTGAGAATAGTATGTACAATATTCAGGCAAATGCATTTTTGTGCCAGTAGAAATTTCTATACAGAAGCTGAAGAACTGTTGCTCATGTTCTTAGAAGGAAAAAGCTTTCAGTACCTCCATTGGATCCCCTTCATTTGAGCTACTAAAATACGTAGGTTTTTTTTTCTTTTTTTTTTTTTTCTTCATGTATTCATAGATCAGTGCAGCATTTCCCTTATCCACCTACAAATCTTTTTCCTTCTTTTGTGTTAGCTTGTTACTCTTCTTTTGCCATCTAATCTATGTTTTCTTCCTATGCCTCTGGAGCTCGCCCACTGGGCTACTATTTTTGAACTTCAATCTCTCAAAGAAGTTCTTCTTGCAAAAGGGTGTCCTTGCTTCTTCTGCAGGTGATGTTTCTACAGGGAGAAGCAGCAAGGAAGCTCGTCCTTATTTACACTTGAGGTTTCCTGTTTCATCAAATTGCAGCAGGGAGCATTTGTACTCCTTACAGCTTCCACGATGGATTTCCACACCCTTGGGGAAGGCCACATCTTGAATCTCTGTGAAATACATAGAGAAATGGCCTCTCTTCAACTCAGAAGAATATCCCATAGCTGCCTATTGACTCATTTGCTAGAACTGGCTCTGCAATTTAAGAAAGTTTGATAACTAATCATTCTATGTAGTTCAACAAAGTTTGTAAATAGGCGGGGATAGGTGTACATATTATTGAGGGTGGTCAAACAGTGGAGCATGTTGCCCGAGGTTGTCCCCAACCGTGCAAGTGTTCAAGACTTGGCTGGATGCTGTCCTGAGCAACCAGACCTCGTTCCGCCTGTTCTGAGTTGCAGGGGTGGACTAGAGGCCCCTTCACACCTTGGCTACAATTCCATGTTTCTTGCATTATTTTACAGCAGACAATTTTGCATTCAGGGATTTCCTGGCAGTAAGATAATACTTTTTTGAAGGTGTATTTTTCACTTTTGTATTAACAATAGATAAGCAAATCATTGTTCCTTGCCAAGGGTAGTTAATGTAACCAGCTCTACCTAAGGTATGCAGGTTTGTATGCAAAAAGACATTATAAGTAGATATAAATCCATAAGGGTGGCTAATTTATCATAATCTACAATTTAGTTATGCAGACTACTTGTAAAATTTGGATCTCCTGTGATTTAAGATTAAGATGGAGAATTTTCATCTCCACAGGACAGTGATACAGATTTATTCTGAAATACACAATCTGAAATATAAAACATTTTCAATCTTCTTATATACTGTGAAATTAATACTATTATATCCATTTGAGCCATAGTTTTCATCTTTGTCACTTTGCATTTGATGGATATAATCAGATTAAAAAAATTAGAAACATTCATTCTCAGAGGACTTGATTTTATACAGAAAATAGGTCAAGTATGGTCATATAAAGGATATTTTAATATATTTTAATGTTACCTCTTTTTCATAATCCTGAATTATTATTTGAATAGTACTTCACACTTAGAAGTTTTTGAAAGTCAGATGGAAATATTAGCCCAATTAGTATATCAGGTGTGCTTGTTTAGCAAGTCATGGTAAGGCTTAAGAATTGTTAAAAATGGCTAATTGTCATTCAGTTCAGAGTCTTAATAAGGATAAATAGGAAAAATAATAATAGACACAAAAGCATAAAATATGCTCCCTCAGAATATCTAAGTTTGGAACAGGATGAATTATAGGGTGTTATAGGTAATATTTGTAATGAGAAGATATTCTTTGTACATAAATATTTACAGGTAAGATACATACTTTTGGCTAAATTTGGGCATTTTATTTGTTAGAGTGCTGGCAGGCTGTGTATTTGTGAGGCAGAAATGCTCCTTTATTGTACTGACTGAGTAGACCAATGGTTTTAAGGACTGACAGCTTCATCCAGCCATCAGATCATTTTTGCACTTATTTTTGGTAAGATGTACTCTCCACTTTTAATGTTTGGCTGTGTTTCATTTCCTCAGAGCCCCCCCCCCCCCCCCCCCCCTTTTTTTTTCTTGCTGCATTGAACATCAAAACAAAACAAAACAAAACAAAACCAACCAAATAACAACAACAAAAAAAAAACTGCTCCGGAAGGTGAAGCTGACCCTTCCATCAACTTTCCATTCACATGAGTGCTCTGTGGTCTTCTCTCTCTATGTATATATTTCTTTTTATATATGGCCATTTTTATTTGCTATTGTCTTATTTAGTTACTTTTGTTTATATTGAAAAATAACTTTATACTTCTGTAGTTATTGACCTGCCATTTTTCTTTGAGCATAGACACTTATAATAAAAACATAGCTTTTGTGGATTTAAAACTAAAATTTCAACTCTAAATTTTCCTTAGTAGATATCAGTATCAACAAAACATAACTGAATATCTAGACCAACAGACTGTAGAAGATATGTTCAACCAATTACTAGTATGTAAACAAAGTGTACTGTCAGAATATTTAAACTTGAGTTTTTGAAGTCACCAATACTATTTGCATGTTTAACAACTTTTAAAACTAGTCAGTTTTGAACACCAAACTAACTTTGGAAAAGTCTCAGCTTAGGTTTCGATGCCATCTTTCTCTTTTGCCTTGCTTTCGTTGGGATCGGTGGACAGTGAATAGCAATGAATATGTTCATTCCCTGGGAGGGAAGGATTGCATGTGGTCTGGAACAGTTTTAACCTCCTGGTCCTGGCTGAAGGCTGGGGTCTTGCAAAAATCCACCTGTCTGGTCCTCAACGTAGGACAATAAAGTGCTTCAGCAGACAATTAGTCTCAAACTGGAGAGATTCCACTGGCAGGATCAAAAGGGGCGATACTCTCAGTAAGGTTTAGAAAGAGCAACCGCTGTTGATAAAACTAAGAAGCAGTGAGGCCATTCGCAATCAAAAGTGGGAATCTGATGTAAATCCTCAAAGGTGTGACCTGAAAGAAGGGGACCTGGGGAAGCCTCTGCCCGAGTACTGATGGTCCATCCCAGTGCCCTGTCCTTGGCTGGCCAACAGGCTCCATCGTTGGCAGCTGAAATCGTAGAGGCTAGGAATACGTGTGAGCGGATGCTTGTGCTTCAGACTGGTTTTGAGTAATAAGGATGCAGTTGCTCTTTGCTTTCCAATAGAGTCACTTTAATAATGTATAAGGTAATGCTGACCGTAAGAGCCACTTGCATTAGTTGTTAAATTGGAAATTTACACTTTCCAGAAAAAAAAAAATAAAAGAAAAGAAAAGAAATGAAAAGAAAAAAATAATATTTGTGTACTGTAATAATATTTGGTATGTGAAATTTCACGAGGTTTGATTATTTTTGGACAAGTTTGGGCTAGAGATGGACACAGAACAGCAAACTTCAGTTTTAACTGAAAGCCAACTGCTGGGGCCCCGTCATTAACTTTGAATTCTTACAAAAACTACAATTAAATGGATTTTTTCACCAGAACTTTTTGTTTGATTTAAAGTACCATGTAGATTCGTTATAGAAACTTCATTTAAATATGGATTTAATTAGAAATGTTTTATAATTTTAATGAGTCTTAAAAGTCTTTTGATGAGCAGTCAGTGTAATTATGGTATTTAAAATGATTGGATAAATGCATACTTTATAATTTACCTTCCTCGCAACTGTGTTTTCATGCTGGTTATTTTTAACATGACGAATTGTTTCATTTTGTGTCAGTTTATCCTCCTCTTCCTACCACAAAATGTTTTATCTCTGAAATAAAATTAAATATGCATGATACTAGTAGTATTGGATAATATTGTAATAGCACAGTTAAAAATCAATCTAAGAGATGAAAATTATTTTCATTTTGTTAAAGAAGTGACTAAATTGATAATTTGTTATCCAGAAGTAAATTACAGACTAGCTTTGTCCTATATGTGTTGTTTCTTTTGTGTTTGAGGGAATTACCTGCAAAATTACCGCAGAAGACATGTTGCACTAGGTATTGTGCTATCAGCAATCTGCTTCACTACCACAACATAAAGAAAGAGAGAGGCTCAGCAAATTTAGGAAAATTAGGAGGTTACAGAACTAACAGTTAAAAGGAAAAAAAAAAAAAAAAAAAAAAAAAAAGATGGAAAAGATAGGGGGGATTTTTAATTGATTGTGTGCTTTATCACACAACCTACATGAAGACCACTGTCAGGTACTGAGTCTTCCAACTCATTCTTCAGAATCATTATCTCCAGCATGTCTAATATACTGTTGTTACGTCGGTGGTGGTGGTGGTGGTGGTGGTTTTTTTTTCCTTTTTTTTTCCTTTTTTTTTTTTTTGATGTGTTTGGATATGTATTAATTAAGAAAACTGAGCTCACAGTTAAGTTGAGTCTTTAGTACAGAATGGATGAGCTAATATTACAGTGCAGAGAAGCGCTCTAAGCTAATATAAAGAAAGCAGAGAACAGGAATTTTACATACTGTTTCTCAGGACTGCAATACCTGTCTGCAAATCAGTCAAATCTGTTCTGCTAGAATGCTCCAGGAGGGCTGCATTTCCCTGTGGTCCTCCTGGGATACAGATCTTTGTATTTACTTACTGAGCAAGTACTGCAGGGAGAAA
>CM021729.1:67477142-67502369 GCA_011074415.1 Stictonetta naevosa | reverse complement strand
TTTGGTCTCCTTTGTCTTGTAGATTGTGAGGTAGCCATGCCTGCTTAGCACAAAGATTTAGAATTTAGCTCAGAATAGACTAAAAGAAGGGTAAACGTGTAATGACACTTACTTGAAATAGTCGCCCACATCCAGCAAATTGGGCTCTATGTGGATCTGCGTGTGGGTTTCTGTGTTGCAGCGTTAGGCAGGAGTTAATACAAACTCCTCCTTCACAAAAGTTCGTCTACCATGATGCCTGTCTCTCCTGGTCTCCTCATAAATTTTCTATGTGGATTTTAGGGTGTGCACCCTTATGGAGAAAATAAAATTCAAGGTGGAGAAATTCTATCCAAATACCCTTTGTTCTTAGTATTCATTTTTTATTTTATTTTATTTATTTTTTTTTATTTTTTAAAGGGAGAGGTCAGTCTTTTTGACAAGAGAGTATATTTGTCTGTGTTTTGCGGTACTGCAGTTGGATTTTAAACATGCTCTAGTTTACCTGTAGCTGAGAAGCGGTATAGGGATGCTGAAAGGTTAGCAGTAAGGTAAAATTTTGTGTTGCCATTTATTCAACTGAGATGAGGATTAGTGTAAGATAACAATGAGCCAACAATGTAGTTTTGTGCTTGACCTATCAAAAGGTTCTTATCCTCATAAAAATTTAATGTAGGCCACGAGCACTTCATCTCTGCCTCTGAAGTGACTTAGTCATGATTTAAAATGCCTTAGTCATGATTTTAATGTGTTTTAAGTAGACAGATAAAGCATACATTTACATAGTGCCCACTTCGACCTTCAAAGCATGGTTTCAGCCACCTCTATGGCTGTTCCAGATTCTTCAGAAACATAAAAATGGCTGCTTGGGTTGAAATAGAAATTCCAAGTGCCAGCTGCAGCAGACACTATGTTTTATGATCATAAGGTTCCTTGTAATTTCTAAATCTATCATTCTTATTAAAAATACTGAATAATTAAAACTATTTCAATGTATTTTCAACAACTTATTCTTTCAATATTTTATCCTAGAATAAAGTTCACATGATGCTCCACAAATATGTAGTGAGAATGCTGTTTGCCTTGAGCAGAAATATGGAGAAAATTAGAATTTCAAAAAGGAGAGAAGCATTGCACTGACTTTGGCTTCATGGTCTCATTTATTGTAATATCCATCATTTCTTTATTTCTTTGGCAGCTCTTTATGCAGGAATTGTTCTTTTTCTGAAAGCACTGAACTTTGTGCTGATATCTGATTTTTAGAAATAAAAACTGCATTACCAGGAGCTGAAATATGGCAATAAATTATTATATTTTTTAACTCGTCACTACCTCAAATCCATCCTAATCAGGGTAGATCAAATGCTATTGCTTAGCATCATGTTCTGTGAAACGTGTAAGCAGCTGCAGAGAAGTTAATAGGCTACAAAATCCTGCTTCAGATGGTGAAAATGGCATTAATTTATAGGCATTTTGCCAGATACCGTAGGCTCCACCTGTATCTGCCTTTTGGAGATCTTCCAGACCTTCCTATATGGAAGCGCGTTATTTGGATCATATATAGATTTTATTGGCTTGATTTCAGTATACTTAGTCAATAAAGGAGAGGAAATGGTATTTATGTCAGAGATTTCAAGCCTGTTCCCATCCCGCATCAAGACGAAATACAAACCTTTCGGAGTTCATCCTGCACACGCACAAAGCCAGGAGCCTGGCAGTCGGGGATATCACCAGCACATGGGAGACCCCTCCTCTGTCACCCTCTCACGTCTCCTGCAAGTGATTTGAATTAGAAAGATACAGACTGTCCCACGGTGGCAGTTCCTTTCCCTTGCGCTAAGGAATTAATAAAATCTGCGTAGAATCACAGTGTTGCAACCCGACAGAGTGCTGCACATCTTTGCCTTGTTCTCCCCACATCCCTGAGCAGCGTTGGGGTGTGAGCTCTGTTTGCCTTTGCCAGGGGTTGCAATGGCCAAACCACTACACTCTCGGGACGCAGGAGGGATATCTTCTTGACTTCTAGATGTTAAATGTGTTTTCCCTTTAAATGATGGCACATGTGGAAAAAAATATCTACCAAATCTCCGTTTTCTGGGTCGGCAAACATTGTAAACATACCTGTGCAACTCAGTTAAAATCTGCATGTCTAAAGCAAGACTTTGCATGGTGGTATTGCTTTCCTATATATTCTTTTCTTTATCCATCTCCTCCTTGCTTTGTGACTTCCACTTCTTTTTAGTTAGTCAATCAGATGTAAAACTGCCTTTCTGCTTTATCTGTTAAATAGTATCTCCCTTAGCTTATGTACCTTAGAAAACAATGACAGCCAGGAGAAAGTTTGGCGAGCCACTTGCCAAATATTCTTCTCACTAGCCTGATAGGAAATTAATTAAATGTTCACCAGAGCAAGTACAAAATCGAGTATGAAATCAATATTAGATACATTGTGTTCAGATCAGCTAAGTTTCATCATATTATATTCATGTGTAGTTGTGGTTTTTTTGTTTCTTGTTTTTGTATCAGAAGGTTTTGGGTACTCCAACTCTAACAGAGTAATGAAAAATAACATAAGAGACCAATTCCTTTACTATTTATGCTAAGTACAGCAAAATCCTTCAATCACTGCTTGCATCAATAAAACCAACATTATAATTTAAATTATTGTACTGGATGAATTTGAAAACTAGAGCCTCATAATCTTTAAAACAACATTTGCACAGCAGCATTTGACTTTCCAAAGAATGGAGAAGTAGAAGAAAGCTACTGTAAATATGAGGTCTATTAAGACATTTCAGCATGTAGTATTATTGTTTAATCAACCCCCTATTTAGCTAGTATTCTAAAGATGTGTATGGAAATATAGTAAATGCTATTTACAATTAAAATATTTCCAGGTGCATGCATATTGAGCAAATCAATTAATCTACATGAGAGTTTGAAATATATTTAATACATAGCTTTATGAAGTAACTTTCTATAGATACTTTCCTCAAGATCAGTTTCATGTTTGAGAGGTTGGCATGCTGTTCTGCAGAGTCACCAGTCTTTGTAATGGAGCAAAACCATGTGAAATTTGTCGTTGTGTATTCATCTTTTCCCAGTTAACAACAGCTTAAGTAGTGGACCTGAGCTAAGCAGAGAACAAAGAGAGAACACAGTTTGCCTTTTTCAGGAATACTATTAGGGAAATTCTTCTAGTTTTCTCCCTTGCTTAGGTTTCAAGATGTTGGTCTGCAAGATTTCCATAATTTTCAGTCCTCTTTTCCCTCGCTTTTCTCTTAGCATTTGTGGCAGTGTTTTCCAGATTTGATTTTCCCATTTCTGGATGTAAATATTAGTTACACTGGTAAAAGCAATATTATCTTGTATGACACATGGAGTGAACTGAGGAAAATAGAAAGATTTTCAGTTCCAAACATGGAAAAAAAAAAGTCTGTCTTTATTTCTTTCTCTCTTTATTTTGTATGAACCTTTCTGTAAAGGGCTGCAATACTCCAATGAAAGAGGAGCCAAACTGCTAAGAACGAAGTATACTGTGGACAGAGATCCTGTTTATCTAACTTTATCTCCTTGTCTGTATTTGTTTATTCACCTGTTTTCTAGTCTGTAATTGATTTATTATGTTATGTAGATTTATATCTGTGGATTATGTTATTCTTCTTCGAGATGGTATCTCTGCATGTATTGGTTGTTGCTTTTCCAGCCTAGCCCTGGTAGTCCTCAGGGAGCATGAGAAAAGGTTGTACAACCAGTTACTAAGTTTTGAAAATAAAATAAGAAGCAGCTGCTAGGCTTCCGGGCTTGTTGAATTCTTTTTTTTTTTTTCTTTTTTTTTTTCTTTTTTTTTTTTTTTTTCTGTATCTAACAATGGAAACCAGCCAATTTATTCTGGCCTTTCCATCTCCTATTTTGTTTTATTTTTGGCATATCTCAATCTCTAACTTTAAACAATTCATTCTGACTCAGTATTAGCCCTTAATGATCATGTCCTTTAGTGCACAGTTTCCATACAGTTGCCTTTCAAAAAAAGTACTACAGACCTGGAAAAGGAATTGTAGATTTTATTATATTAGACATCTATTTTCTATAGGAAAAGAAATACAGGCACTAGTCACATGCTGTTCTTTATTGGAGGACCACATTTGCCCTGCCAGTTTCAGACAGGGAAATGAAGTACTGATGTACACTAGAGATATCTGATTTGGGCACGTTTACTTCAGTATTTCAGCTATTACAAAGGCTATAATCACTTTGATTTTTCTATTCAAGGACAGGTTTGCATGGATAAAATAAAGCGAAGGAGCCTTGCTTCCTTTCCTCAGGGTACAAGTTACTTCTGAGAAGTGACGCTATTCTTATGGGCTGATCCCAGTCCTTGGGAGCAGAAGGGAGCTTTCCTTTGCTAGTAAGACCAAGTTGCTAGTTTGGCCAAGATCCGTGCTAAAACAGCAGAACAGTGACTGCTGCTGGTTGAGGGAATTGTCCCATACCTAAGCTGTGAGCTGGGCAGAAGGACGGGACACCCGAGGAACCCCATCTGCTGTGCCACCGCGCCAGAGACACTCTCCTCAATGACTACATGTTCCCAAGGGGTCCAGCCTAAAAAGATGGAGAAAACTACACCAAAACGGACAGTCCTTCCAGAAAATTACCTACCGGGGCTAAAAAAAAAAAAGGGCATTCTAGTGTATGTTGAAACATGTATAGGTATCTTTTTACTGCTAGTGAAAGATAACTGTTTTACTCGTATATGGTATTGGGATTATATTCCCTGTAACATGCCTTTGCTTGTGTACCATCTTGTGATATTCTTCATTGGATTTTTGTCAGCTTTTTCCATAAGGCACTCTATACTTTTAAGATAGCATATAAACGCACTATATCCAAACATAACTCAAACTGCAAGCTGAAGATTTAGAATGTGTAAAAATGTGAAAATTAAGGCCCTCTGAACGATTCAAAGCCTGCCCTCCTAGCTGCAGGCATGGCCTTCTGAGCTTGGGCCAGTAGCGCGCGAACATAACGATGCTCTTTCCAGCTCATTCGGTGCTGTCTCTGGCATTTATCTACAACACTTTCTCACGCCATGTAGAAATATCATACGATACCATCTTTAGTTACATGAACGCATACTAGTCAGCGCTAGATGCAGCTGCAGCATGCTTGAGAAGGGACAACTGTGCCATATGGGACAGCACTAATGACGCGGCTAATGTTTCCTTTGGTAAGGCTGCCTGCTAGGATTCCTACAGGTGTGAAGGAGATGTGGTGTTTGTGTGCCATCTGGGGTAGTTCCACAAGATATGGGGAAATACGATGAAACGAGGAGAGGCCGAGAGAGGTGGGACTCCTCAGCCTGGAGAAGAGAAGGCTGAGGGGGTGAGTGGATACATCTCCCCTGACGGGGGGGGGGGAGCTGAGGTGAGGGTCTCTTCTCAGTGGTGCCCAGTGGGAGGACCAAAGGCAACAGGCGCAAACATAAGAAAAACACTCTTGTTCACTCAAAAGGTGGTCAAAGTCTTGACCACATTGCCCAGAGAAGTTGTCGAGTCTCTGTGCTTGGAGATGCTCCAACCCCTGTGGGACATGGCCCTGAGCAATCTGCTCCAGGTGACCCTGCTCTAGATGAGTGCCAGGTACTGGGATGGGGCAGTCCTGGTCCTCGTGGGAGACTGGGGGCTTCTGGCCAGGAGCCGGGCAGGAGTGATTTTTCTTTGCTACAAGCGTGGAAGGACATAACATTTGCTTAAATTTGAATAAAACCTTTTGGTACCAGTACAAGTCAGCTTCCTGGCTCCCCTAAGTGTTCTGCTTAGATTGCACATTTTTTCTGCAAGTTATGAACTGAGTGAAATTCTTTTCAAAGGGAGGAAATTAATATTACTTAATTCGATATCTTAAGAAAAGTAGGGGATTATATTACTCCCACGATAATCCATCTTTTTACAATATTCATCTTTATATGCTATCCTAGTAGCCCCTTCTTAACAACGGGAGGAAGTTTTATTGTTGTCAAAATATGATTATTTTTTTTATTCCTATGCCACCAACCTGTCAAATTATCAAATATAATTTCTCATCAGATATATCTTATGTTTGTATTTATGGAACATACATATGCCACAGTAACCACACTTGAAAGCTTAATCCTCTAAAGTATTTACATTGGGTTTTCAACATTCACTATGGAAAGCCTCTATAAATTGAAATAAAAGGGGGAGGGGTGAAGAGAGGGAACAAGCAGTGCATGATTTGAAGAGCAGGATATTTTTAGTAGATCACAGAACCATAGAATCACATAGGTTGGAAAAGACCTCTAACATCATCTAGCCCAGCCTTTAACCTAGCACTGCCAAGTCCACCACTAAACCAGATCACTAAGCTCTACGTGCGCTTTGCTTCCCAAGCTCCACCACGTAATTATATGCAGGTAAAGTTTATATTTACTTAATGGAAATGTTGCCAGCGCTGTGATCATAACATACTTCCTTTGGTGAATTTGCACCTCTTGATTTCCTTGAAAAATAATTACCAATTTACGAAGGTTACACAAAATGCAAAATCCTTTAAATATTCACATTCTAGCACTTAGCTTATCCATGGTGTTATTGATCCCATTCTTCCATAAAATCTGCCATCCTGAATGTCTGCATCATTAGTCTGCTATGCTTACGCATCATTCTCACGAGTATATGTATGTGCACGTGTATTTGATATTTTGTGTGCATTTGCACAATCAAGGATACAAATGTTTGCACTTAATTCAGAGACTCATACAAGCAACTCAATACATGCACTAGAGTTTCTTGGGGTGGTCTAAAGTAGAAATAAAAGAATGGGGAGAGGATACAACCTGTAGGCGATAAGCATATGTGATCATACCACCGTTATTTCTGTGAATGTCATTATAGGAATTTAGCCTCTGTGAATAAACTTTGCTTAGGACTCCAAGAAGTTTATTTCATTTTGTTATTAACTCAGTGAAAAGCAACAGCAAAAAATCAAAATGCTTTCATTTGAATAAAAACATTTTATACACATTTGGTTACTGGAAAAGATGAAAATATCAGTTTAGGTTAAAAAATATTTGAAAATTTGGGGAAATCAAAAATACATTGCAAATTCAGATATAATTTTGAATAAAAACCTACATTGTGCACTTATAAAATGTTGAAACCAAATGTGTCCATGTTGGATTTAAATTTATATAGCTCTTAATTAAAATATTTGACAATGAACAGGTCATCTAAAACCTGCCCTGTCTTTAAAAAGCTTTCTGCCAATTTTTCACCAATTAGGACAAGTATAATTTGTTATTAAACAACAAATGAGAGTGGCAAGCACCCTTCCTAACCCTGCCAACACAGGGAATGTGCTCACATTCACTTCATCACTCAAAAGCATTACAGTTCTCCAATCCTGCTGATCTATGTGTGTTTCTATAAGCCTTTTACTCTTCATGCTATTACAGAACCCAATTCGCTCCCAAATGCACTTAAATGCAAGTCCCTCTTTCAGAAGACACATATTCCATGACTCAGAGCGAAGTTATGGAAAGCCAGCTGGCCAAGCTCCAGGCCAAAACAAGCGTTATGGGAATTCAGGTGCCTGAGTCCAAGAGGAGTATTTGTGGACTGAAGCAGTGTGGAGGAAAACTATCAGAAATGTATGATTCCTCTTCCCCCTTTCTTATTTTAGGTATTATACGTACTATGCTTTCTACTGTGCTATGAATTTGAAAGAAAAAGGTTAAATTAAAAAAAGACATAAGAGAAAGCTGCATCCTGTTGCAATATGTTCCCTCTCTCTGCAACTCATGGCTTGGTGTCTGTGAGCCTTGATTCACCACCTTTCAAAGATAAGAGACAGCAACCAACATTAACAGGAAGGTTGGCTAAACACTGCCTCTTCTTTCCAATTCCAGAAGGAAAGCTTCTCACAAAATTTTTGCTGTGTGCCTTCCCCTGTCCTAGACAACATTCTTCGTAGCTCTGTTCTTGCCTTGAAAAATGATCTTTCATCATTTCATTCCAACACTTGTGAAGTTTCTATTTCATAGAAACAGAGAATCAGAGAATCAGAGAATGGTTTGTACTGAAATTTTCAGGTTTGATTTAATTACAAATACGGTGAAGGACAATTATTTTCAAATACATTTTCATGAAAGCAGTGTAAGTTTCCTCTACAGTTGTATATTGTTTATTTCAGATTAAGAAAGAGAGGGACTTGTTTGCATTAGGTAGACACAGAGACCTTGTCCCAGTTGGTGTGATTTCAGTGTGAATATCACTACTAAAATCTTAACATTCACAGCATTGTTGCTCTGGGTCTTGTTCAGTAGTATAGTAGCTGTGTATGATGATGGCTGTCCTCCTCCCTGTATTTTTATTGTCCTTCAGGGAAGTACATGTTTAGCAGAAGTATTCAATTACTACACAAATAACTGAAGCAAAGCAGACACCCTTTGAACTGTTAAAAATTAAGGAGTTTAAATGTTAGTACAGTCTTACAAATATTTTCACCAAATGCAATCTGATTAAGGTACCAACAGAAAAATAAAACATGGTCTGGCATAGAAGCTGGAAGATTTCTCAGGACTTGAGATTGAGGACAAACATTGGATTTAGATGTCTTTCTAATATAGACATAAAATGCATTTCATGGGCTATGATTTCTCATGCTATAAAAGGTGTATTTTCAGCTGAAATAGGAAGCGAAAGCTACAGAGATGTATATTTGTCTAATACTTAGAAGTGGCAAACAAGATACCAGCTGCTGAGATTCCTCGTCTCACAATGCAATATAACATGACAGACATTGATAAAACAATTGTTTCACTGCCTGCAGGACCATACTCCACAACCGTCTCTCACAAACTGAGGGAAACAAAAATATAATTAATTAAACTGCTCCATGAGCAAGAGGTATTTCTTTCTTCAAGAGTGGGATTTCTCTACCCTTTGCAGCTCACCATAGGGAATGGTGCTGACTTTATTGACATTATTCCAATGTATTTAAAGGTAAAAGGGTGGGATTTTTTTGTTGTTGTTTTTGTTTTTGTTTTTTAGTTAAAACATATAATTGCATATAAATTTAAATTTAAATGCATAATTTATCATTCAAAATATCAAGAACTATCCAAAACTACCAGAACCCACACATTTTTCATCTCAGGTGCAAATATATGGGTGTAATCTAGCACAGAGTTGTTTCTAGCACAGGTCGTTTCATCCAAAGGTGACTGAAATCTCACCAAAATTCACGAAACTCCAGCACAGGTCTGAGAACAGGATGTGTGCTGGCGTTTTACAACTAGTGTGGAGGTTGCAAAAGGCAAAAATGAAACACCAAAACACCCGCCTCTGCTTCATGCTTGCTTTGTTGCTTGCCTCTTTCTCTGTCGATGTACAGCAAAAAAAAAATAAAAATAAAAAAAAAAATGGTCATCTTATGTTCATCAAGCAGCTAATAAATTTTTTCGTAATTATATTCTACAAGGAGCAAACACAGGGACAAATATGAGGACTTCTTTTGGAGAAAGTACAATCAATCATTTCACTTCCACTCAAGTTTAAAAGGGAAGTACTTGCTCATGAAAAATGTTCTTTAAACAAAGAGGGACACCGGGGCCAACAGAGCTGGGAGGGCTGCACAGCTGCAAGCGCATCACACGATGAGAGAATGTGCCACAGCTGGCAGCCCATATGAGGGATAAGTCCCCTGCAGAAAATCTGCACCTATGAAACAATGGGATGAATTTCATTTCAGTTGCACAAAATTGTATTGATTAGTTGTTTATGCACAAATTATGGCTTTCTTTTGCCTCGTTCAGTTTATAGTGTTATTTATAAATAAATTCATTCAGACGGAAGTTTGAAAATTACAGCAAAACAGCTTACTGAAGAAAATGAAGATGAATATGTGGAAAATATTTTCATGAACATTACATGAAACAACTCTTAAATCACATAAACATAAGAAGGAATGGGATTTAAGTTTAAGCGTATCTTTTTATTCTTTTCCCACCCTTGACTTATTTTCTTGCACAATACTTGGCAGAAAGAGACCTTTTCTGCTTTTACTGACTGTTTTTATCAAAATTCTTTTTGAAAATAGTGTAACTGTAGAGCTTTCCAGTGGTAATACAACAAAAATAGAGAAACTTAAGAGCTTGTGGTAGTCTAAGCCTGGATATTTACCCACGTTATGCTGTCTGAATGGCACTGTCTGTGTCTACTTTAGATTGGATGTGAATTATTTCCTATCCTTATCTCAACATCAAATGCATTACTGTTTTTGATACATAGAAATAATTCAATATGTCTGTTGTTATTCAGGAGGAAATGCACATTTTCAGCTACCTAATGTACAGCTGTACAGTTAATGTTTCATCACATACCAGCTTCCCTACAAGAGGACCTGAGATGCCAATAGGACGTAACGATGGTGCCAGTACGGCAAGCATATATTTCAGTTCCAGTGGCTGTGCTTTCTATTTATTTTTTTTTTTCCTTCCATTAAGTGAAGTATGTTGTAAGGTTTATCAAGTCCTTATTAAGAGCTGCAATTATTAAGAAGTGCAACAGATGTCAAAATACTACATAAGCGCTATTATGAATTCACAAGAGACCACTATAGAATGTTTATATTAGGGTGGCCCTTTTTGTAAACTGATCACTTTTTATACATTGTTTTGTATAAGCTTTAAGAAGTGCATGGTTAGTCTCTCAAATAGCACCAGTAAGGTGATTTTTTCAAGTTCAAAATACATCTGAACTTCATAGCATTCTTACATTTCATACCAACTTTGTTAATATTTACTCTTCCCTGATATTTTTTGCACAATTTTCACTCAAGTCTTCACACACTTGCTATAAATAATGAACTATACAAAACAGTAACTAATCAAAGAGTATCTATTAAAGTAAACTTCTCAATGAAAAGGAGACTTACCAATGAAAAGGAAATTCTTAATGAAACTTCTTTAAAAGTGGCAATCTGCAGCAGGTAAAATCTGTGCCACTTATGGCTAACCCTGTAGAGGTATGACTGTGTATGTTTTACTTCTGATTTAGAATGTTTCTTCTTTGCTATCAACTGCGTATATTTCCCTTTGGTCTGTAACAGGCACCTAAGCATAGTATAAAGTCTCTACGTTTTTTTTAAAAAAGTGACTCCATGGGATTTAAAATACAATTTACAAAATACATGTAATTGTATTTTACAATATGCAATTGCATCATGATGTCTTAAATCTAGCCCTGCTAAAATGTGGTACATGGTTTTTAAAAGATCCCTGAAAAAATATTTTTTTCTGCATCTTTGCGAACAAATTTAATGATTCTTTAGCTTTTATAACTCAGTTATAACTCAGTATAGCGGAGAGACAAACATCAGGGAACATATTCCTGTATGCCTGTTTATCTAAATGGATGTATTGATGCTAATTATGAGCAAGGATAGCACATTGATACCTTGCGAAGAAAAGCTGAGCTGGAATAGCTGAACCTTCCTAGGGTACCGAATTCTTCCCCCCCTCCCCCCCCCCCCTTGCCCTCTCTTAGCTTAAGGATGCACAGACCAAGACTTCCTCTCTTGCCTCATTTATGAGGGGAAACAGAAGCCCTCCCAAGGCTAGGTATCTTTTTTGACCTCATGATCTAAGGTCTAGGGGACCAGCTTCAGTGATTCCTGTTATTTATCTGTGCTGAAGTGTTTTGCTGCATCTGTCTGAAAAATATTCTGCTAGCTTTTCTCCCCTTTTTCAGCTTTATGGAATATGGAGAGGAACAGCATGCAGAGGAAAGGTTTTAACAATTCTCCTCAGGTGCATACAATATGTCGCCTGCAGTATTTGGTGTTTCAGTGTATTTGCAAAAATGTTTCAAATGTTTAATTCTGAGTAGACCAGTGGTAATGGCATGAAAACTTCCATTTCTACCCTAAGGTTTACAAAGGTGTTGGCATCTTAAACACATTTTCTTTTAAAAATGAAGAATATAACGAAAGTTTGTTTTACTACATATCTGGACACTCTGACTGATATTACTATGGTTATATGGACTGTAGCTATATATAAGCAAAAAGGTGATATGATGGCTCAAATAATTTCAGTACCCTTTTGGAATCCTGATTTAGTGTTATCTTCCAAGATATGGCCAGAGAAAAATAAAATGTACGACAGCTATGTATTTGGAAATTTTCTCTAAGGGCTATGTTAGTAATAACTTGAAATAACACAGACATACAGGTTGGCTGTTCAATTGATGAAGCTTGTATTTTGAAGGTAATTCATGATGGTAATGTCATTCGCATTCACATTGCTTGAACTGGCTAACTGGATTTGTACCAACTGCTGTTGCCAAAACAATTGTCACACATTTTAGATATGTTAGTAAAAACATGTTCCATTTTGGACCAATTTTAAAAGACTACATGTTGACTCTTTCCTGTGTTTGAACACAGACACCTGAATATTCGAGCCCTTCAGAATAGCAAAGAAATGCTGTGGCCCTCTTGCTTACTGTCCAGTAGTCTTTTACAAACCAACACTCTCCCCAGACTTTAAGCGTAAGAGTGGAACAATTTCAAAATTCCATGAGAGACCAGGTGTGTGCCAAGCTCATTTCATAGATCTTTAATTCATGGATACTGTTAAGCAGATGCATAGAAGACATTCTTATCCTCATTGGACCTGCTTAAATGCTTTAAAAATAGACTACTTTTTGATAAAATGGTAATGTAATGTATTAGTAATAACTTTTTATAAAGTGAACACTAAAGAATGTCCAAACTGGATGACATTGAAGATTTTTACCAACACTAATGTTTAAGATTCAATGAAATGTGCTGACAACTATGAAGTCACTATCTTTAAAAGGAATCTGCTGATTTATTGTTAAGCTTCCATTAGCAAAGACTGCTAGACTTCTGTGCATCATTCCTCCGGCAATAACTGTTTTGAATGCACTCCATTTAGCATTTTCACTTGTCTTCCTTTTAAGCAAACAACTCCTCCACCTAGAAATACACAACAACTCATGTTAATTGAAGCAAGTCTATTCGACTGGTAAAGTGGTGTTTCAGAATGACTCTGAGGGCCATAAATTCAAATTAAAAGTTGCACTTCTTTTGCCAAGGTTTAAAGAGGCTCGTCAGTGCATTAGCAAAAGGAAAAAGAGGAAACCAGTCACCCGGTTTTATAGCATTCATCTGGGACACTTGCACTCGTAAGGGCCCGTATAGCCAGATGCTATACACATTCCTTAAACAGGGAATGAAGCAGACAGCCACGACAACAACGACAATTTACTGTTTGGTATGATTCAGTGGCGTTGGCTGTTGCAATGGAGGTGGTGAGGGGGGAACACAACAGCAACGAACTGCTAACAAATTTGGTATGAGCTTTCTTTTCTAAAAACTGGCTTAAAACACGTAATAACGTTAATTAAAAGTTCTTTCTCTTTCAGGTGGGAGATGAAAGAAGGTGCAGATCTGGAAGACGAGGAGAAAGTTATGGTGGAACACTTAAAAAATGTTTATTTGACACAAAGCACTCCTACCTCAGAGGATAAAGAAGAATAATTACCTTGACAGGTTTCGGGTAGCACCTTTTTCTGAATTCAACATGATTAACTTAATGGCTTAGTTATAACTGACAGGAGTAGAAATCTCAGGCATATATATCTTGAGTAGGAGTTTTAAACTAAAGAATGTTCCCGTGTTATTGTCTAGTCACCCCATCCAAGCAGCAGTTGTTAACACATGCATAAGACAAGCGACAATACATGGAAATGTCAATGTCACAAAACAAGGCAGGTGTTTCTTGATAGTGCAGAGGCATAAACCTGAATGACAAACCAAGACCCGCTTTAAAATTATAAAACTCACAGTGGCATCTAAAAATAAGGCAACTTCGGACGCATTCTAAGCAAACACCAGTGATGTGTTGGCATCTACCACTTCGTACCTGGCTGGTGTCGGAGCAGAGCTCAAGGACCTCTTCTTTCTCTTGGTGCTTGTGTTCTGCTTAGTGCTGGCACTAAACCACACAAAAGGGGTGGCCAAGGATGGGTTTGGGCCAAGGGTCTGCAGGACCTTGGCGAGTCGCTCTGGGATGGGTACAGCTGGCCATTACTCCCGAGCAAAAATGCACCACATTATTGCCCTCACAAAGCCCGGACTTGGTGTCCAGCGGGTTATGGCTTCCAAGACTGATCATAGTGAAACCTGCTGGCAGCATTCCAGGTTTTGAGATGGATCTTTTTATTTTTAAAAATATATATATTCTTAGGCGGTGATCAAAGGACTATCTTATCAGTGAACTGAGAATAGAAAGAATATAGAAGACAATATTTGTTTCTGATAAAGATAGCAAAATTTCATTTTCAAAGTAAGCCCTGTCTAATGCACAGATTTACCAAATACTGTTTTTTGTTGCTGTTGTTGTTTCCAGTTAGAGACCTTCCTCACAGATTAAAAATACCTATTGAGTTAGGCAAGAGCCTATTTTGACAATAATTTTTATACAGAGGTTGCGGTTAGTATTTCCACAGTTCTCTAAAAATAATCCATCATTATTCTATTTGTTTCTTGCATTGGAAGTCCAAGGTAACTATCTCCTCTGCCTGATGATGGATTCTGGTACGATCTTGGTAAAGCTGTAATCTGAGCTGCAGCTTTGACTATTCCCAGTGCATCTTCTCACAGATGCTATTATGGGCATAACTCAGACCACTTGAATAGGAAAGGAGGCATATTTTTTTCCTAAGATTTCACCAGCAGCATGGGTAATCCTAAAAGTAATGCTGCCATAGGGTCTAATCTGAAATGCAGTTTTTCCTCCTCTTAATTGCTCTTTTTTTTTTTTTTTTTTTTATCATGTATATAAAATACTTGACCATTTAAAATGAAAACGGGGACTGCTGCTTCTTACAAATCTCCAAAGATCTTGTTACAACACTGCATCAACAAAAGGGATATGTGGCACTGGTACTTCACAAACTCTAAAAACATTATTTAAAAAATAAAACAGACTTTTGTCATTTCAGAATATAGAGAAGTGATGAAGTGTAAAAACACTTTTTCTTTTCTTTGTATTTCACCTTCGAAGATTAGTTGTGGTTTTAAGGCTTAAAAAATGGCTACAGGGATTGCCTATTAGGGCAGGTGCAGTATTCTGACACGAGGCATACATGCTCCAAGCCACACTAATACTGCGTCTGTGCTTGTGGAATTTGGAGTTAGAATATGCTTTCCTGTTTTAGCAAAATCTATTGTACATAATTAAATTTTTGTACAGTCATGTAAAGCAAATTTCTGTCTATGTGGTGGAACTGACTGAAATACAGTGTGTGAAAAAGCTCTGCTTCTGGGAAACCCTTATTATGAATACGATAAACTTTGCAAGTGAAATAAGCTAACCCTCACTTGCTCTGAAATGGGTATGCCCATATGGGGGGTGATTCCAAACTGGTTATGATGCTTTAAATTCACAACATGCCTGGTTCTGGAATAATCTATAAACAGTCATGTTAAAAAAAAAAAAAAAAAAAATCATTTTTATGCCCCTTCCTCCCTTTTCTCCCAGCCAAATTAATTCAGCAGTAACCCAGTGGGTTAAGAAAGACGATTTTGTCTTTCTTAGCAGTATATTTATAATCTTTAACAGTGTGGAACTGAGAAGCTACAATAACTAGCCTGAATAAAAGGCGTACCTTTGCACAATACTTTATTTGGATGTTTCCCTTATCCAAACCTGTACGTATGTATATATGTCTTTTAGGGTCTGAATGCAGGATAACGTGTGTTTGAAGTTGAACCTGTCCCTCGGTGAGAAATAGCAGGGCTTGGTTTGTTGGCAGTGTAGTGATCCTATTAACTGACCTTCAGGGTATAAAACAAATATCATCATGGCACCATCACTTATGCTGAACACATGCTTTTGCAACATTCACATTTGTTCAAAGAAATTACAGTAATAATAAGAGTCGTACGACTAAGATTGCTAAACATACCATTAATTTATCAAGACTGCTTACTTTAAACTTAAACCCTTAATTGAAGAAAAATGAAAGACACTTGGAAGAGCTGATTATTTTTACATTGTAAGGTGTATAAAATCAGGAGTTCTTGTATAACAGATTGCTACATACTTTGGCACTTTAAAAATAAATAATAGTTCTATATTCTTAGACGAAGTTCTTCTGATTCAATAATTGACTTAAGATTGCTTTCATTCTGGAGAGCAATAGGTTCACAATGCCACAATGTTCTGCTTTGTATTTTAAGTACTGTCTCTTTCTCAGTACTTGTTGACTCAAGAATGTCTCACATTTACATTTAAGCCTCAATAAATTAAGGCAATGACGGCTGGCTGCAATACTGTCCCTGTGTTGCATGACTAGTGCAGTCTGACCACATTAAACGCTCCTGAAAGAGAGTCAAAAATAAGGATAAAAGTCTGTTATGTACAGCAGACCTTTCTGGATGGGCAAAAGCTGGCCTTGTTGGCTCAGCACGTAGCTTAAAAGGAAATTATTACACTTACACAAGTGAATTGGATCAGATAGCACAACCTAGGTACTTGAGGGTTGACATCAGAGCTGACACCTAATTCTCATCTAATATTTTAGTATGCTAAGCTCTCTTTACTAAACTGTGGTTAAAATGAGAGACCTTTCGGCAAGGAATGCCTTTAATCATGTTTGTTCAATATCCAGTTCGGGGTGCTCCAAGTCTTAGCATCTTGGAACTTTTCAACGGCAGTCAAATAAAATTAGAAGCACAGCAAAACTGAGATAGCATTAACAGTAAAGAAACTCCAGGGAGTCAGACGAGAGAGCGAGAATTTTGGAAAATGACAGACACCGAGACATACCCCTGCCTTTTAGTGACTGCTGTCCTGACAAACAGTCTCCCATAGATCACGCTTTTTTCTGGCAGAGGGCTTTGGTAAAGACCACAGGCAACAAAGCTGTTTGTTCTAGAAATATGCACGAAGGCAAATGGATGTTCTCTAATTCATCTCCACATCCTCACAGCAGTGCAAGATAGGCATGAGGCCTGGCTTCTTCTAATTAGTGTCCTCACGCAGAAATATTCCATTTTCCTCTCAGATGGGAGGTCTTAGCAAAATAGTACTGAATCTTATCTACAGAAAGATACCAATTATGTGCTGACATAGAACTATTTTATGGAACTCCCTAAAAATACATGCAATCATTCGTGGTGAAAGACAGAATTCAAACTTACAAGGCACTAATTGAAAGACTGAGCAATTAGACTCATAGCCTTATGCTTGAAACAAGAGAGCAAGTTGATGGCAATGGGAAGACTTCTAAGCAAGGATACAGATCTCAAGTGGGTCTTGGCCCATGGGAAGCTGCTTCCCTGCAGGAACCATCTGTGTGGTAAGCAGTGGCATGAGGGGAAGCAGCAGCTCTAAAACAATTAAATGTAAGGCCCAGGAACGGGGCAAGTGTGAGCTTGGTTTTCCCTCTATCAATGGACCACAAGACTTGGTCAGTAGACTAAACTGATTGGTGTTATAAGGCAGGTAGTGTGGGAAATGCATACAAGGTCTTGAGCAGTTTGGGTGTCAGGTTTGGCCTTGTAATACCCACCAGGAAAACGCTTCATAATGAACCAGATGCTTCATCACTACCTTTCTCTGTAGCAAAAGCATCTGAGCACAGTTTACATCAAGCGAAACAACTCCACAAAGCCGACAAAACAAAAACAAAACAAACAAAAAAAAATTAAAAAGCATGGAAACACGCAAACAAGTAAAAGTAAATCCAAATCCTTTTCTGTTTTTTCCTGAAAAAGTGTTTCTGTAGCAACAGTCTCAAGAAGAACTCGCAATTGCCAAGTATTAAAGACATAAAGTGATCTTCTGAATTAAGATTGTGTATAGACAACTATCCCTAGCTGAGAAGGAGACATTTAAATCATGGCTAGCACAATTTTGATGGCTACTAGTTTGGGCCCTTTAGATCCATGGAAACTTCAGCTGCTGATTGACTGCAACCACCTCTGAGAATCATAAAATGATCTAGGTTGGAAAAGGGCTTCAAGATCATCAAGCCCGACCATCTACCAAGTTCCACCACCAAACCACATCCCTTAGCACCACATCCACACATCTCTTAAACACCTGCAGGGACGGGAACTCCACCACTTCCCTGGGCAACCCGTTCCAGTGCTTGACCACATGAAGAAATTCTTCCTAATACCCAACCCAAGCACAACCTGCCACAACTTGATACCCCTTGCTCACGTCCCGTCACCTGAGAAAAGAGACCTCTTTAAAACTTTGCCAATAAATAAATACATTAATTAAAATGACTGACGCAGAGCAAGCTTTCACTCGTAGAAAACACCTGATGTATGGTTACCACTGCACCAAAGCGTGTTCTTTAAGATAACTGTTAATGACATGGTCATACATACTTTGTCCCTTGATGAATTCACTAGAGGACAGATACATGGTTACACAAGCAACTGTGGGGAGTTTTTAATCACATAATATCCAAGTACTTTACCTTTTGTCCCACCATCTCTTTTTCCTATGTAAAAAGTTCTATTTATGTGATACTTGGCCTCCATGAGGAAATAACACTTCATGTGTTATCTTGGCTCTGTTTTGTTTTCCACCTCAGTGACCTTCAAGCATCCTTGAAAAACTTACTGCTTAACGTTTGATATAATTTAGAGCATAGGTGCAGCTTACACTGTTGTACCTGGGCAAATAATTCATTTCCTAAATTAACTGTCGCAGAGACCTAAAGCAGAGTAAGTCCTACCTGGGTAATTATTTGAGGTTTGGGGCTGTCTGAACACTGCTCCTGCTCCTAAAGGTCCACATGCATTTCACAATATCTACACTTCTCAATTGTTCTAAGCTACCTGCATTACCTGGGTTAATGGGAGCTATTTGTATACTTTATTTTTTGATTTTCGTTTGTTTTAACTAAAACTAATGTGTTCTGACCTAGGTTTTGTGTCCTTGAAGTTCTCTGAACTTTATGTTTGGAAATCCGTAACTCACCTGTTTTCCCAACTGTCAAACACCTATTTACAAACCAATGTAGCTTATGCCTTCTCAAACCTAACACACCGTCTTAGGGAACGAACAATTTAATAAATGTAAAATTCAAACCGACCACCTGCAATATTATCATACAAGAAATGTAGTAATCGTCTTCACTTGGAGTGTCACCTCTCTGTATATTTCCGAAATAGCACCATTATGGAATTGTTTACTCATGTTCTGCACTCTTTGTTGGTATCTTTGATTCTATATAATAAACATGACTTAAATGGGTTTTATTATGTAGATTAAGGTTATTCTTTCCCTCTAGAGAATGGAATGAAGATTTGGGAGGTAAGAGGTTGAAACAGCAGGTGGTGTGTGGACAAACAAAGAGATTGCTTTCTACGGTAAGCCAGATGTGGCTTTGGGAATGAAATAATCTTGGCAGAAACCCTACGTGCAGGTATGTATTAACTTCAGGAAATTGATGTCTCGATGTGTGCTATGAAGTGTTTCTTCAGAGGCAAACAGATCAGGTCCCTTCAAACAGCAACAAATTTCTAGTTTCTAGCTCCCCTGTTGCGGTCAAGGCCCCCAGATTTCATAGATGTCCATTTACTTTTTTAATGGACAGAACGATGGAGGTAGCTGGATTAATGCAACATAAATGTATTGCATGATTCATCTGCCCCCCTCTTCTCTCCAGACAGACAATTAAGCAGAACAAGGTACACTGCTTATTTCCAACACCTATCCAGGGACCTGGTCAACAGAATTGAGCAAGATTGTACTTGTACCAGGATTTGCTATCAGATCACAGTACTTCTAAAGCCATGAATCAGACAATATTTGAATTTTTCATGTTTTGAAAAGTACTGTGTATCCCTTGTATGGTTCTTGAATTTCTGTACCAAAAGCAGGCAATGACCCTTTGCCTTGCCTTCCCATCCTACCCCATCCCATCCCATCCCATCCCATCCCATCCCGTCCCATCCCATCCCATCCCATCCCATCCCTTCTCCAGTTTTGGCCAAGATGTCAGTTTTATGACATCTCCTGATGTTTCCAGATGACACTATGACCACGCCTTACTCAGCACTGTACAAAATACAGTGTGTACAGATGAGATACCAAAAGTAATTCTCCACACACAGCAGTGAAACGCTGGTTAAAGCTTCTGCATTTTACCACTAACATTCCTTGATATTTCGGCTGACCTCCAATCTTACAAGCATGAAGGTGAAACACGTCGTTTTGCAAGAGTTTTTTTGTTTTTGCTTGTTTTGTTTCTGTTTAAAGTGCAGAAGAGGAAGGAGAAGGGAATGTTTGTTTATTCTATTTACACTGTTATTTTAATTCTATTACTTTTGTTGCTGGTTTGGTGTCTTTCCATATTCGTGAGTTCAGTCTTTAAAAAGTGTCTATCATGGCAATGTGCACTAATTCAATCTAGGTATCTCTAATAAAATGGTCCATGGTCTATCTTAACATAATTTCTTAGTTCAGCTTTGTCAGATCTCTCCCTGATATCCACAGTATTCCTGCTTTAAAGTGGGAACAACAGAAAAATCTGGTATCGTGCTGTGCATTTGTAGGGATCTCACTTTTCCAATTTGAGTGCCAAAAGGTGCGCTTAAACTACAAAACAGAAAAGGTACATGTATTTGCTTTTCCAGTTTATATGTACACAAATTGTTTAGATGACTGTTGTACAATTTATTTTTTTTTTTTTTTTTAAATATATATATATAATACCCTGGAGCAGTCATCTGCTCTAACATGCATTATTTATTTAAAAATCATGTGTGGAGCTGAGGGATTGATAGTTTGGAGCAGAAAAAATATAGGCATGCTAAGCACCTTCTTGCAAAAATAAATCATGTGATCATGTATTAAGGTCTAGTATTTCAAAATTCAAAGCACAATTAAATTGTTTGCACATGTAACAGCAGTGAAATAACTTTGCGAAGTTTACATCATAAGCCCATATATCTACCGAGTAAATAGCAGAACACAGGCCATAAAGTTCTGTCAATAGAGTTGCTTTCAACCTCTGTTTCGTTCCACCAAAACTTTTCATACCAGTCTGGCATTTTTTTGAACAACTATGTACAGGACCAAAGAACTAGGAGTGGGAACTTGAAATATAGATCACATATATTTAATCTTTACAACAAATGCAAAAGCAATAAGTGAAAAACAAAGACATAACAGACTGTAAAAACTCTCGAGAACATATAATGAAGAATAAGAGTGAATGTCATGACAGATTTATGTATGTTTGAGTTTCAGCAAAACTGCTGAAGACAAATTTGAGAGTATTTGTGTATCATATTTCTGGCACAATAGCAGTAACCAAAATAAATTATCCAGGAATAAGACATAAGAAACAGATTTGGGGTATAAACAACAAGCAGAATAAGAATTTTGAATTAAAGAAAGAGAACTTTCAGGCCAAAGGAAGAGATGTTTTTCAGCACTCAAGAACAATGTTGGTTTTTCATGAGTTTTCAGTATTTCACAGTAATTATTTTTTTAAGTTTCTAATTTAATTCTTGTGAAAAGTGTTTCTCAAAAGATAACACATCATATTTCTCAGGGAAATTAACATATTTTTTATTTTTCATGAAATGTATTCTCTGTATCTATGTGCTGTGCAGAGTGCACAAAAAGCCTACTCCATCGATGTCAGGCCACAAGAATGATTGAGCAGAAACTACAGAGGGAATTCTAAAGAGAGACTTTCTATTCTTCCACCGCCTTTTCTCTTGGGCTTAGTTTCAGGAGGAATTATTGTGTCCCAGAAGACACAGGATAACTCTCCCAGAACCATGCATCCTAGAGCTCCCTGTTCTTACATACAACTGCTAGATTACAAAGCCAGGCTTTATTTATTTATTTTAATCTCTGGAAATGGAAGCCGTCACTGGTTTAAAAAATGCTCATTTTTCCTATTACAAAAAAAAAAAAAAAAAAAAGTGTGTTTTCCAGATCTGTAGTCTGACAAGAGCTGGAAGTTGCTCAGTAGTGATTCCTCTTGCGCAAAGAAATGCCTCTCCCTGAAACAGTACGTTGTGATTTTAACAGTGTGTGCAACACTGGTAGTCAGTAGGACAGAGCAGAGGTATAATGTGATTCTCCTCTACCTTAGTACCCTTTACATCCTTGTGTCCCAGCAAATGATTCCTAAACTGGATCTCATTCTTCAGTTTCAGGATTCAGTACAAAGCTCAAGTGGTACAAACAAACCGCTTTATGTTTATTACAAATGTCAATCAGACCCGTGTAAGATAAAAGTGATCAGTCTTAACATACTTGGGTGCCCCTGTTGCTAATCAGGCTTGTGCAGTTTATAGTGCTCTTAAACTACGGTTACCTCACAGAGGACTGAAGAGGTTAATACTTCACATTATCAGATGCTGAAAGAAGAAATGTAGGTATGTCTGAAGAAACCGCTATGGTATTCTACCAGCACTGAACCACGGGAGCATTTAACAACTGCTTATGAAAGTTGCATTGCAGGATAGCTATTAAAGTCAGACATCCTACTTGCTACAATCATCTATCAGCTGCTTCTAAAATCCTGCCCACCTTCTGTGTGTCATCTGGAGGAGATAAAGTTTTAATTGTGAGCGGGTGGTATAAAAAAAAAAGAAAAAAAAGACAAGGCGCCTTCTGTCATTCCAAATTTCTTGTCCTATCTTGCTTTATGTTTCAGTGTCTTTGTGCCAGTTGGAGTTTTGCAGGCTGCTTTTAAGAAGGCAAAAAATATAAATAAAATCAATAGAAACACATAAAAATCTAGGATGACAAAGAACATACCATAAAGATTGTATTGCAGAGAATGGAAAGGAAAAATACTGCATTTTGCTGGTTTATCCCTTTTATGCTTTGACTTGTTTAATCTAAGTTTCAAATTAATTCCTAGTTTCCTTGGTATCTATTATGAAATTCCCTCTTTGTCTGTTTAGTATGCATTTATATTTATCATCTTAAGAGCTTCTTCCCTGTTTCTGCTAAGCTACAGTACTGAACAATAGAAACTCATGTTTGGGGGTTCAAAGTGGTTTCATTCATAATATTTTCATTCAGCTTTTCTGTTCAATTTTTTGAGTTGATGAGACTTGACATTTTTTTTTTTTCAGCCATTTGAAATAAGCCTTGTTAAAGCAGTATTTATGTTACTGTAATAAGAACTGTCTTCAGACCATGATCACTTGTCATAGACACTACAAATATTTGGTTCCCCTGGTGTGCTCCTCTTTAGATATGATGATGAAGTCTTAAAATAACTTCTCCCATGTTCAGCGCAATTCTTTTGAGTTACATTTTTGCCTCAAAATTGAAGAAAAAAAAAAAAAAAGGTATTTTCCTACTGACAGCACTGAAAACTTCATGCTCTGTCATGCAGACTGCAGCCCTCAGTGAGAACAGCTATTCCCACCCCTGCTGAAGACAGGCACTGGCAGAGACACCCAGGTCAGTGCCTCCTTCACCAATCGTCTGACCTGCTTGTCTCCCTGTCCCAGGGCATCCCAGGCCCCTTGCTCCCAAGTCATTATTAGTTCAGTGGCTTTTCTCCAAGTCTTGTTCCCACGTTTGATTTTTTTTTTTTCCCCTCTGTGCTGCTTTCAGTGCAGTGTCATTGCTAATTTCATATGACTAGCAGTTGACAATTTTTTCTTCTTTGAAACTCCCTCGCTTTCTTTCAAATTAAATTTCCTAATTGTTTCATGGGTAAGGAATAAAGCCAGCGTCCTTTAATTTATTATTTGTATTTTAGAGGGGGAAAACAAAGTCGTGGAAACCGTAAGGACTCCTTTACAGAGCAAATCCAGGTGAACGTATATGATGGATGTCTAGCTCATACCAGAAAAAAAAAAAAAAAAAGAGAGAGAGAAATGCCTCTCTGCTGTAGATCTGTGACCATCTGTTATTAGATGGCTTAGCCATAACGGCAAAGATACAGAAATCAGGTCTCAAGAGGTCTTCAGGAAATCTTAATAAAGAGACCCCTTTTCTCCTCATTTACCCTAACTAATGAGTTTATAGCAAAAGTGTACTGTGCCTTCAGTGACTGATTTTGCACTTTATACTGTTAAATTTTCTCCCATTTCTCTCACTGTAGTCAAGAAGATCATTACTCATAATACCTTTCAACCTAGTGTCATCTGCAAATTTCATGGGTGCATAACAAATTCTGATCTCTATCTCATTAATGAGTATAATGCACATATTATGTCCAAAAACTTATCACGGTCCCTAAGGAGTGCTTCTACTCATTTATCTCCTACCTGATAATTGCTTTTCAAGATGTGTGAGGAGCAGCGAGGGCCCTGGGTTTGTCCAGCTCAGAGCAGAGCAGGCTGAGGGGAGGCCTCATGGCGGCCTGCAGCTCCCTCACGAGGGGAGCGGAGGGGCAGGCGCTGAGCTCTGCTCTCTGGGGACAGCGACAGGACCCGATGGGACGGCATGGAGCTGGGACAGGGGAGGGTCAGGCTGGGTGGCAGGAAAAGGTTCTGCACCCAGAGGTGGTGGGGCACTGAGCCTAATGGAGTTTGAGACGCATCTGTACAATATTCTTAGACGTAGGGTATGATGTTTGGGTGGTGGTGCGTGGAGCCAGGAGCTGAACTTGATGTCCTTTGCCTTTCCCTTCCAACCTGTGATGTTCTATTATTCCAAGAGACTACACTCTAATGCCTTCTGCGTGGAGAATGATTTTCTCTCACTCCTTCCGTGGGCGTTGGCCTCACTGAGGCTTCCCGCTCCCCGCCAGAGTTAAGGACAGAGCTGGGAGCAACCTGCGTGACACCCGTCGTGCCTCCTCCCACACAGACCCGGCCCTGTCCTTGCTCACAGGACTTGGCCTGGGCGCTGGGGGCTAACAAGGGCGGGCCCACCCACGCCGTGGCTCTCCGTGGGACAGCTCACAGCCCGGACGTCGCCATCGGAGGCAGCAGCCTCCGCACGCCACACTGCAGCAATCTGGCCAGACCCGGAGAGCTTTTCGAACGGAGCACGGGAAAAAAAAAATAAAAATAAAAATAAAAAAAAACCGCCCTGACGAAGCCAAACTGGGCGCAGGGCCCCCGGGGAGCGTGCCGGAGCCGCCCCGTGGGTGCGCGTCGCTTTATTGGCCTCGACGTCTCGCTGCCTTCGTGGCCGAGGATGCTTCCTGCGCGTTTTGGCGTTCGCCGGACCCCCCG
>CM021729.1:67364910-67476742 GCA_011074415.1 Stictonetta naevosa | reverse complement strand
TTATTTATTGGTTATTTATTGGTTATTTTTTGTTTATTTTTATTTGTTTTTATTTATTTTATTTACTCATTTATTTACTCATTATTTACTCATTATTTATTTACTCATTCTTTTTAATATTCATTTACTTCCTTACTTTATTTACTTTATTTACTTTATTTACTTTATTTACTTTATTTACTTTATTTACTTTATTTACTTTATTTACTCTTTATTTTAATATTCATTTACTTTCCTTACTTGCCTTACTTTCCTTACGTTCCTTTATTTACTCGTTATTTACTCATTCTCTCAATTTTAATTATTTCCCATTCCGCTTATTTACTAGTTCCATCTCAATTATTTTTTATTTTCTTTATTTTCTTCTCCTATCCAGCTGACTTCATTTCCCGCAGCCCGCGCCATCGCCGCAGCTCCTCACGCTCCCTTCCTGCCTTATTTATTTCATTACTTTACCCACTTCGTGGTGCCCCCCCCCCCCAGACGTGGTGCTTTGCCTGGAGGTCGTGGTGTGAGCGCGGTGCCCCGAGCCAGGCGGAGTCCGGCTCTCCTCAGGTCGGAGCTCCTCTTTGGATGGCAGCTGAGGAAGCTTCACAGAACACGGGGAGTTTCCGAGTTTTGCCCAGGCCTAAGCGCAGGGAGGTACCTTGTAAATGACTGCTGGGTTTGAGCTTGGCAGGTAGGCAACTCGGAATTTGTTCTTCCAAACGACCAGTTGTTGCTTATCGGCCCTTCCTCTCAACAAACACGGTGCCCTTTGGAGAAGCGTTGGCTTCTTTCCTCTCCTCTGGTCCCGACAGACTGCTGCCTGCCTTCGGGACGGTTCTCCTTTCTCTCGGCTGTGGCTCGGGCCCAGCTGCGCAGTCTCACGTCAGCCCGCTTAGCAAATCTTCAAAAAAAACCAAAACCCGTAAAATTACGGTATTTCTGCTTGGTGTTTTCCACTGCGGCTGCAAGTTGCAGCGAGCAGGTAGGAGGCCTTGGGCAAAAGAAGCGTTGGGAAAGCAACAGCAGCTGCTCGGGTGGCTGCCTGTCCTTGGCCGTACCGGGAAAGTGATTTGGTGGCACAGCGGAGGGTACGATGGTGCCATGATCTGCCCTCAAAGAAGCACAAGTAGCGAAAAGGCATGTTTAGTAAGCACTGGCATTGTCTTGGTGTTAAAGGAGTCTGGCTGAAAGATGTCGTGCCATCATGCTGTGCCACTTGTGGTAAAGCTGCCTGGTGATGGCACTTCGGTTAGGGAATGGCAGCTGGATGTTAAAATTAGGTATTTCATCGTCATGCAAGGAACGGTAAAAACACTGTTACGTTGGGAGAACTAAAACCTTAGCAGCTGAAGGCACATAGAGGATGAGAGGGTATCACCAAGGGATACCAACAGAAAGTGCAACGAGCACGTCTGCACGCAGCGCTCTGCGTTCGGGAGTCAGCAGCTGTGAGTGTTTCACGTTAAGTCATTTCACCTTCTTTCCCCCCAGACTAATTGCTTCCTGCTGATGGCACGGGTGGCCTCAGCAGGGCGGCTGGAGGTGGAGCAGGGTGTCCCCCGTGTGCCACCACGGCTCTCTTATCCCCAGCCTTCCCCCGTGGAAACGTGGTGGGCCGACGCCGGTGTAACATGTACAGCATTTTCACTGACCTGAGGCTTTTTGCCCAAAATAGCTTAGCTGATGCTGATGGGTGAGGTGGAGACATCCATCAGGCTTGGCGTGCTGAGCAGCTGGAGGCGGACAGGGGCATCATCATTGCAGAAGCATGGTGCACGCTGATGCCCAGACTGAGTGGGGAATTATCTTTTTTGTTGTTTGTTTGTTTGTTTTGTTTTTTTCTTTTAAGTTCACCACCTTACTTTTTTCCCCGTGAAGACTCTAACTCTGATTTTGGAGGTTTTGTCCATCCCAGGCTCTATAGAAAAAGTTCTGAATGCGACTCTGTTGCTGGTACTTTGAATTTGACCCACTGCTCCTTTGGGGAACAATGTGCTGTGGTGCCTGAGGAGTTTTTCACGTTTACAGTAGATTCCTGGAATTCTTTGAAGTAAAGCATGCATACGAAGAATGAATGCATATCCTCTTTTTAATTTTTTTTCCACTCGCCTACTGAAACAAATTGGTTAGCAGCGAGCATGAAAACACTTGCTTATGAAATTTATTGCTGCCCTATGATTTTTTGGGTGTGTGTGCGTACCTTTTCTCTTTGCAAGTGTGATTGTGCATCTACCCACTTGGTCTGTAGGTCAGTTTCACAGATTTGCACTGAGTGGAACTCTTGAAGTACAAGTTAATGGCTATTCTGTATGGGTGTTGTTCAGTATGTTAGGCGTTGTGGTTAGTGTGTGCATCGCGTAGATATGCTCATTTTATTTTTGAGTGGAAGACTCTGGGGTGAGGACTCTGGTAAGTTAATATTTAGCTAATCACAGTGTCCCACCCACTCTTGGTGTAATGGGACTGAATTGTGTCGGACGGTGAAAAGACACGGCATTCAGTCTTGTGCGATCCTTGACCTTTCTGCTCAGCTCACCATCAGATCATTATTAGTGCCAGGGTTCGTCGTGGTTCTTGTTTTATGGCTGACTGCTCCTAGGAATTAGGCTGGGACCTCCAAGTCATTTCACTCCCTCCGTGCTCACACCAGAGGGTGCCCGGGGTGCGGTTTCGCAGCCCGTTCAGGGCAGGTTATGTCCCCTCTGCTGCTGAAAGGGGCAGCACTCCTTTCTGCCTCGTCCCTTGTGGTGGTCAGAGGGATCGTGAGCCAGGTCAGGAAATGGATCCAGCTAACGCACAGCTCCAGAAGTGCAATGCTCCCTTCCCAGTCGCATCAGCCAGCTTGCAAGCCCTGGTGAATGCCTTCAGAAGATGCAGGATGTGGGAATGGAGACACTGGGATGAGGAGGGAGGACAGACTGCCTCCCTTGGGGGTGAAGTCTTATCTCGGGTGGGCTTCAGCTGATCATGAACCTGCAGCCCGAGCTACCTTGTACTGATCTTTAATACTTACACGAAATAGATATTGTTTTGAAAGCTGTGGTATTAGCTGAATCAATGTGTCTAGTGCAGGAGTAAATTTACAAAACTTTAAGCAAATAGGCTTGTTTTCTCAGGCTGGTAAAGGAAAAAAAAAATCTTTATCACATGCCTAGAGGGAGACATGCTGCTTCAAATCGAAGTTGACTGTGCACACTGTCTGTTGGACTGCAGTGAGCAATGCTGGTGCTGGCTGGAAGCAGGTCAGTACCTGAAGCACCAGTGATACCGAGTGTTAAAGTGTTTGTGTTTCTTGATGCTCGTGTGTTTAAGGTTGGAGTTGCCACATTACAGTGTTTGGGTTTTTGCATATTTATTTATTTTTGTCATTATCAGGTGTTCATAAGGAGGTTTGCCTGTTTACTGCCAATTTCAGGTCAGGGTTTGAGCTGTAAAGTTTTTAGAGAGGGACAGACTGGAAAAAAAGTTTTGGACTGTTTTGAAAAAGTTCTTGATTACTGCAACTATCCCTAGGCATCTTTGAGGTGTAGATAAGAAATATGAAATTTAATAGGAAGATAGCTTTGGAAATTGCGAGCTATTTCACAGGGCAGCTAGTCTGTATTTGCCTGAATTATAAGCTTCATAAAGTCGCCATTTTCCGTTTGCAATTGAATCTTTTAAGATGCTTGTTTTTGAATTCTCCGGACGTTTCAGCTGCTGTGTACATACGTATGTCGTCTGCTGGCCTGCTTGGCTGTCTTCACCGTGTCAGCTCTACGCAGCACGTGTGGTGGGGTCTGCTGGTGGGAGGCAGGAGACATGGGTTCTGCTGTTCTTCGTCATCCCTTAGCTGGAGTGCGTTGTGTGTTGGGGGAAGGCAGAGTGGACCTCGTTGTTTAGCCTCTGCTACATGCTGGGAATTAGCAGTTGGGTTGTACTTAGCAGCTGTTGTGCAACCTCCGCGCTCGAAGGAAAACTGTCCTGTTTTTGTCTGTTTGTTTTTTGTTGTTTTGTTTTTAGTAATAACTACTTGTCTGAGAAGGTGGACAAGGTGATTCTGATTGATCGCGCCAGTACGCCAAGCTGACTGTTACGTCGAAGACCAAGTCCAACAGATAACACAGTGGTTGTAGTTTCTTTTAAAGTCCTGCAAGGCTGGCTTCAAAAAGCCTTGAAAACCACTTTTGAGTGAATGTCATATTTATGCATTATCATATATTCTGTGCAGATCTAAGTCTCCTTGTTTAACTGAAGAACATGCTAACCCGTTTCTTTGCTTTCGTCTTTCTTGTCCTAAGTACGAGTGTAGGCAGACAACCTGGAAAGAGCTGTCCACCTCCAATGAGGCAGATTTCAGAGTAAGCAGAATCATCAAAATCAGCAAATACTGCAAACTCATCTGATACATAGTAGTCAATGAGTCAAAAGTTAATGTAGGCTTCTTGATACTTTACTTCAAATGTTTGCATTTTGGAACCACAGTGTGAAATTTACAAGGAGTTGTCAAAGTGATGGAGCCCCTCTTTCGCTTCGCCTGCCTGTGTTCCTTTCCTGTCTGTGTTGGCAAATCAGGCTGGAAAAAGTTCTCAGGCAGCAGCTGTGTGCTCCTGCCTTGTTCTGTCCTGTCGCCTCAGTTGTACCAGGTAATGAACCAAATCTGGGAACTGCTAAGTTAAAATATACTGCTAAAAAAAAATAATACACTGCAATGCACAAGCTCACCATGCATTGCTACCAACGGTTCTGTCACCACAGCCGAGGGGGTAACACGGGTAGGGGCTGGGACCGCTTAAGTCGTTTTGCAAAACTGTGTTTGGGAATATGTCCTTTGATTCCAAGACCTAGGGGCAGGAGCTGTCTTTGTTCTGTATTTGTTCTCTGTGACACAGTGGAGTACTTGTTATCTGCCTGGATGAAGTCGAGCACCGCTTTCCCTTGCGTTGGATTTAACATTTCTCAGAATAGGAAATTGTCCTCAATTTCCAGAAATTTCAAGCACGTTCTGATAACGGCAGCACGAAAGCTCCAGGTTAGTTCATTTGGCCTTATGCCCACTGTGATAATGAAACTTTATTTCCGGCAAGATGCAGTAGATGCCTACCTGCCATGCTAAGTGAGATTTTGTATCTGTAGCAAACCCCGGCTAGTGTCCTCACTTGCACTTTATTTCTTAAGAGGTGATTTTCAGTTGTCAGTGACTCAGAAGCAGACAATGATGTTTTTGGCATGCAGTGCCATATGATCTCCATTTTGCTCTTACTGAGTAGTTTATATGTCTTGGTTTCTAGCATTACGTTCATGTGAATCATCCCACCAGCTTTGCAAATATCAGATAGGTTGAATGTAAGTTCCTGAAGAAGCGATTTAAGTTCTCGTTCACTATTTTTCCCAACATCGTTGGGCAAATGTGGGCAATTTTTTTTTTTTGACTTTTCATACTTGGTTCTGGTAGTCCGAAAAATGACAATAAATCCCTAAGGAGCAACTAACTGTGAGAGGACCACACCAAAATAACAAGCTTGAGCTATTGTCTGTGTGGGGTAGTTGGTCTGGGGAAGGGAGCCTGGGAAGGATGGAATTACGTTGAGATGGGAAATCCATTTATTTAATGAGACCAACCCATACCTGCATTTTGCTGGTGTGAGAGAGAAAATGCTGGTGCTTTTCTATCAGAGAGAAACTGGAGTTTTCAAAGACAGTAGTGCATTCCTGTGAGAAGCTCAGATTTTGCCAGCTCGGTGATGCCCATAAGAAACATTCAAAGGAACATTTTGTTTAACAAATTCTTGACAATTATGATCTTCAGAGAGTACTATTAACGAGAATGTAAGAAAGCTTTGTGTATGTGGCAGCATTAAAGTATCTAGCTTTCCAGAAGAGGAGGAGCATGGTGCGGTTAACATAAGTATTTTTGTTGAGTCTGTTTGCTCTAAACTTCACTTCTTATTAGCAGTATGGAATAGCAGATAAAAGTATTTTAATGTTTTACTTTATGGGAAGTGCTGGTAGACATAGCAAAAGCAAATTTACCATGAGTGTGGTCAAACATGGTAATGGGGCCCGGAGAGGTAGTAGAATTGCCATCCTTGAAAACGTTCACAACTTGACTGGTCGGTGCAAAGGAGATGATGAGCCCTGCTTTCAGGAGGAGCTTGGACACCTCCAAAGTCCCTTCCAGTGCACGTGATGGTGTGGAACGGCGCCTCCGTGTTCTGGAAATCAAACACGGTACGTGGCAAGGTCTACTGTGGTGTCAGGTAGGGAAGGTGTCAACTTCAGTATGTACAAATCTCCAACGATTTGAGCGGGACAAAACATTTTGGAGGAGCTGGGTGTGCGGAGGGTCCTTAGGGGCTTTAATCGCTCCCACGCCCGTTCTGTAATGGCAGCGTGAAGGGAGCCAGTGCTGAGTGGGCAGGAGGAGGTCTGGAAGGAGTTGTGGAGTTGGCCATGCCGCTGTTTAAGCTCTTGCACTGGAAGGGCAAACAAGGACAGTTCAGGAAGGAAGGGAGTGGAGTGCTGCTGGGAGCGTGCAGGGTGAAATGAGGCTAAGTGGGACTTGGAGATTGTGCAAGAAATGGGAGGGAGTGATTGAGAGGCACTTAAATTCCGGGGGAGGAAGAACTTAGGTTAGGAGAAACATTAAGGTCATGCTTGCAGCTCAAGAGAGGAAGGTCAAACAAACAAAAAAAAAATGAATAGCTGCTTTCTAAATGAACACCTTAATTCCAGGCACAGACAAAGGGAGAAGTGCAGTGGAAAAAAACAAATGTGATTATGCCTTCACTTTGCTAATGACTTGGATGATGATGGCATAGAGAGTAACTTTATTAATTTTACAGGGAGTAGCAGGCTGGGAGAGGATTCAAGTTCTGTGAAAAGTAACTTTAGAATTTCAAATGGCTTAGAAAAAACAGAGAAACAACATGAAAGAAGTAATGCGGTTTGAAAGGACAAATGCAAGGGACTGTGCTCAGGCTAGATAGTCCCCTATATAAACATAAAATAGCAGTAATTACAGAAAAAACAACTCCAGATTTTTAGGTGAATCATAGTCTGAACATGAGTCAGGAACATTGTGCTGTTGCAAGGAGGGTGATCATCTTTCTGGGATATATAGTCAGAAGGGATGTTTAAAAATGTTATGTGGTAATTTCATTCTGCACATTGCTTGGACTTGGTCAGTTTGGGCCCTCCCATTTCAGAAACGCTTTGGGCCACAGGAAGTTCTTCCAGGGGAAAGCAACAATAATTTTTTCAGACTAGAGGAGACTGAGAAAGACACAACAGCTGCCTCCAGGTATGGGAGGAGTTGCTAGAAAGAGGAAGGACATAAACTTCCGAACTGCCCATAGGCCTAGAAGTGAAGGTCTGTGACAAAAGACGTGCAAGTTTGGAAGAATCCCCACCTGACAAGGGTAGTTTGGCATCAGAATAGATTTCTGTTTAAAGCCAAAATACTGCTGCTGTGTCAAACACAGTAGTTTCATTGCAATCACTAACGCTGGGCATGTGGTTTCTCTGTAGGTGCTGGGAAGTGCATGCTGCCACCCAGCTTGCAAGGCGAGGGGATCTTAAACTTCCTTGGCAGAGGTCCCCTTGCCTCCCAGTCGTCAGCTTTCAGGCTCAGCAGGGGGAGCAGAGCAAAAGGCAGGAGGTCTGGCAGGTTCTGTGTTTGTCTGTCGAGACTCAGGATGAGGTTCAGGCATGAGCTTAACCAGCAACATGAACGTAACTTCAGGAGAGCTCTGGGGTATTCCTCATGGGTATTTTAAAAAGGAATTTAGGTAAGGCCATGCTGGATGCCTGATTGGGTGTAGATGATGCTGGCTTAGAGAAGTGGGAGAGAATGAGACGTTGACTTTCCTATTTTGACTCTCCCCACGTTGTTTTTTGTGTAATACTGGAGTTTAGTGCATGGGAGCTTAACTAAGTGTGGGTAAACAACCTTAGTTTTGGTGTTTCCTGATACCGGTGGAATTGACAGTGTATTTGAGTAGTGGAGGCATACATATTTATAATATGCTGTCAGATACGGAAAGACAATATGGACCTTTTTTAAGGCTCTGTGCATCTACAAGGTGATTTTAACCAGCTGGAAGGTGTTTTAAGGCACTTTAGAGAATGATTGCCAACAGAGTGAGTAATATCCAGCATTGTCAGCTTTCACAGGTTTGTCATGGTTGTGGCCCTGCTGGTTTTGACAGTTTCTTGATGATAAATTTTGTCTGTTTCACAGAAATTGAAGAATCAGAATCAGAAATAAATGCTGAGGAACACAAAAGTGAAACCCCTGAGGCCACAAGCTCTAATTCTTGCTCAAGCACAGACTGCTTGTAATGATTTCCTCATCCCTTGTTAAAGGCTGTTCATTGCTATTGTGGGAGGTAACTAACATATGTATACGTAAACACGTACACTCACATACTTTTTGCACAAACATTAGCACTTTTTCATTTATTGTGTACTTTTATTTTTTCTCACCTCAAGGTGACAGAGTGGTTGGTAGTGGCAGGGACATCTGGGGCTTGCCTTGCGCAACCCCCGTGCCCTTAGTAGTGCCACCGTGTTCAGTGGTTTTGATCATCTCCAAGTAACCTCTCTGGGCAGCCTGTTCTAGTGTTAGACCACCCTTAGACTAAGGTTTTTGTTATGTTTGGATGGAATTTCCTAGATTCCAGTTTGTGCCCACTGTTGTTGCCCTCTGACAGGACACCACTGGGAGCAGTCTGCCTCAGTGGTCTTCAGTTCCCCCCGTCAGGCATTGAATAGGCACTGACGAGACTGACCCCTTCCTCCTCACCCTATGCCCCAACTCGTCTCTTCTCCAGGCTGAACGGTCCCAGCTCTCTCTGCCTCTTCCCAGGTGTCAGATGCTCCACGCTCCTCCTTACCTCTGTCACCCTTCGCCGGACCCACTGCGGGACGTCCGTGCATGTCTCGTGCTGGGGAGCCTGGAGCTGGAGCAACACTCCAGGTGCTGCTCACCAGAGCTGAGCAGAGGAGAAGGACCACCTCCCCTGTCTGCTGGCAGTGTCTTCCCTGAAGCAGCCCAGGATGTTGCTGCCAGGATCTCGTTCAGTTATTTGTTTCTTCAGGTCTCGTCTCAAACTTGAGCAACATCACATGTAAAGGCTAGAATTTCTTTCCTGCATCCTTCCAAATTGTGGAATTTCCCCTTTCCAACTTAAAAAAGCCTGAAGCAATAGTAGCTATATTTTTGAAGCTTCAGAGACAGTTGCCCAAAAGCTCTATCTGTTGGAGTGAAGACATTTGCTTCAAAAGACCCTTGCGAGATTGAGAAATATTTTGAAGTCGGGCCATTTTTGGCATGGGCTTATTTAGGCAGTTGCTTTCCACTTAGTTTGAAGTTTATAAGGAATTCGTGTGGTAGTTAAATATCTGGCTAGTTAAGATGTATTTTACCAGGAATATAAAAATAACATTTGTCTCCTCGTTGTGGTGTAACCCGGCAGGCAGCTCAGCACCGTGCTGCTGTTGGCTCGTCCCCCACCTCCCAGTGGGATGGGGGAGAGAATTGTGAGGGGGGAAAAGAAATAAGAGATCATGGGTTGAGATAAAGACAGTTTACTAGGACAGAAAAGGAAGGGAAATAATAACAATAATAATAATAGAATGTACCAAGCAAGCGATGCACAGTGCAGCTCCTCACCATCATCTGACCAATGTCCAGCCAGACTCCAAGCATCAGCAGCCCCCTGGCCAGCCCCCATATATAATTAGCCCCCACATATAATTGTCTAGCACGATGCCCCATGGAATCCCTCTGGCAGCTGGGGGCAGCTGTCCTGACTCTGTCCTCCCCAGCCCCTTGCTGGCAGGGCGGTGTGAGAAGCTGGGAAGTCCTTGGCTTAGTGCAAGCACTGCTCTGCAACAGCTAAAGATGGGTGTGTTATATTATCAGCACTGTTGTTATCCTAAATCCGAAATACTCCACCGTACCAGCTGTCACAAGGAAGATAAACTCGATCCTAGTTAAAACCACAACGCTGCTGTATTGAGATTGGTTTTACAGCACTGGAGTTCTAATTTCAAATCAGTTTGGAAGAGGAGTTTGTGTTCTGTAAGTTTTTTACGTGCTTCTGAAGTTCTGATCTGTCCTCTGTCCCTTACCCACTTTTTTTGATATTTATGAGGTATTTTGTATTACCTTCCAGGTTTGTTACAAGTAAACTTAACTTAGATAAAAAAAACGTATCTTTTGTCTAGCATTGCTGATCTCATACTCAAGTATTGCTGATCTCATACTCACTAACTCATTTTTATTGTGAGATTACTTTTCATCTGCTTTCCCCTCAGTTTTCTTTTTTCTGTTTGGATCCTTTTTCATATTTGGAGTAAAAATTTGTTACAAAGCATGTAAAGTCTGAAAATTTAGTTTTCTCTAAGATCTTGTTTCTATTTCTTTTTCCCCCCTTCCCCAACACAAGGAATTTAGAACAAAAGATTTTTGCCTCTAGATTATTTCATACGTCCACGTGGCTGCAACTGGATTGTTTCTTCTGCTTTCACTTAAGCATAGGTTAAAAAAATAAAAGATTGGAGGTATGATGGTTACATTATTACTTCATTCTTGCAACCTATTTGTGGTGCTGTAAGTTTTCCTTACAGATTTGTTCTGCCCTGTGCTTACACCACTAACCTGACCTCAATGCTCTGTATAGTTTTTACTTCATTTTTAAATGAAATCTTGTTTACATAAAAATACTCGTAAAGGTAATACTGTTCTAATATCCAGCAGATTTTCTTGAAATTCTTGAGTTGTGAGAAAGCCTTTGTATTGTCTGCAATGTGTTTTTTCAGAAGTCTCTTGTTATCTTGTTGCACTGGGTAAGGCTAGTGCTGTTTTGTGTTTTTCCATATGTCACACCATATAGTGTATTTCTGTCTCTTGCATTAATTTCCATGTGGTCTTGGGAAGCAATGTGGTCAGCTGCTGTAGAGGTGAATGTAAAATAAGTATATTAACACACACAGGCTTTAGTACATGTTGGTTTTTTTATGATTTTTTTTTAGGTTTAGGTATTCTCATTCTGATTTTAAGGTGAAGTAAAGGTAGAATAGTGGAATGGATTGATCACCCTTGTCTTGTAATTACTGTACTTTATCAATAAGCTCTGCTGTAGCTGTTATATCTTTCAGCTACCACGGTATTCAAATCAATAAGTTGTATTTAACAGCAGTATTCCTTCTGAAAATGCATCTAATCACAGTCAGTTAAGCACTGAAGAGTCTACTTCCTGTGACACTTCGTTTTCTTGGTTAGTTATTGTAATTTGTGAGAGTGATCATTTATTAAGTTGACCCAAAGAATGATGAAGGAGGTGTTAAAAGAAGTCCTTTGTCTGTTGTTACTCATCTTAAATAATAGTTGGTATGATAAATAAATCCCAGAAGATGATAAAAGTGCTGATGGTATGTCAGTATTTGAGAGAAGAGGGTGGGTCAATACAGATAATAATAGACTGTGCTGTCACAGTGTTGGTAAAATAATGGAACACTAATGGAAAATTGTATTAATAAATAATTAAATGACAGAATGAACTCTTTGTTGATTCAGATTATGAGTTTGGTTGATTGCAGTTACTGTTCCAGTATTACAGATTTAATGTTATGTAAACTGACTACTTTAAAATAAATCTACTTCAAGACTGCTTAGTGTAAATAAAATAGCTACTTCATGAGGTACTTAATCCCTTCCTGAAAAAGTAACAGTCTTCAGGAGTTGTGGTCTTCAGTAAACACTGCGTAGGAATATTTAGGAATTCACTAAGTATTCTTGGGAAATAACATTAAATCATGAATAGTAAAATGTTTCCAGCCCAAGATTGGTTAAATGTTAAATATAAAATAATTTATTTGGCATTATCCCAGTTATTTGGTAAGTCAGGTCTGCAGTCTGAAGAAAAAAAAAAAAACAGGCAAGTCCGACTGTGAAACAAAGAAATCTGGAGAAACGAGAAGCCGTTTCTCATTTAGAACAACACTCTAGCAGTGTTTGTCCTATGGAGTTAAGAAATGTCTGTCCTGGGATTTAAGAAATGTATGGAAACACTGGAACTGGAAAAAAATTACTTTGGGTTAGAATAAAAATTTCTGAGAAGACTCCTAAACTTGCATCTAGTCAAGTAAGGGGAGTATTAGAGAGGGAAACCTTAACAGACAGAGACATAGTGACTAGTGACTGAAGTCAGAGTAATGGAGACTGGAAACAAAATCTGAAAGATGTGACTAACCTTTAAAACTATCACTGGAAGCTGTGGAATCTTCAGCACTTAATAAATTAAAATTGAGACTGAATGCCTTTCTGAAGGCATGCTGTAGTTAAACACAAGTGGTTGGTCTCAGGGTTTGATAGCTGTAGGAAGGCAAGGCCTGTGGTTACCAGGACGCAATCCTGGCCTGAAGCTCTGGGCCTTTCAGGCAAGAACTGTGAATTTCTAGTGATGATTTTTGTCAGAATGAGTCGTATCCCTGGTTGCTCTTCCTGCTCATCTGCTGCTTCTGTCTGCACACTGTTGTGTGTGGTAGTACTTGGTTGAGTTCTGCTATATTGTTCTACAGCCACAAATGCTAAGGCAGGCCTCCTAAGGAGGGCTTCAACTGATTGGAGATGCAGTGTTTTCCACAAAATACACAAATAATTTTACGAGGTTAGTTTGGAGAAGTTGGTGAAGTTTCTTTAGCTCCTGTGTGGGATGGTTACTGTTAGGTCAAAAATTGACACAGCTGTGCAGACTGGCCGGGATGTAACTCTGCTAAAAAGGAGCTGGAGGTCCTGTTGGACAGCCGTCTGAGGAGGCAAACTTCTTCATAAGGATGCATGGCGAGATGGGAAATTTCATCTGGGCATAAGAAAATGAAAATGTGCTAAAAACACGAACATTAAAGTAAGTTCCCAGGAGGAGTGGTGGAGTCTCCCTGACTGGAAATACTGAAGGCTGGTCATGACAGCACTTTGGGTTACCTAATGGATAGGCCCAGCTTGCAGCAGAAGGCTGGACCAGATGACCTCCAGAGATCTTTTCCAGCCTAGACTGCTCTACAGTGCCGTGGCAGCAGTCTTTGCTCTGGGCAGCTAAAGCAGGGCTGGGGATAAGGCGGTAGCAGAGCTCTCTAGAGTTGTCTGATTCTAATTACTGAATTGAGCAATTAGTGGAACCTTCTTGTGAATGTTTATGAAATTCATACAAAAGACATGTTTACTTGCCTTTATATATATAATATATATATGTTGGTCCTTTTTATTATTTTGGAATAAAAAGGAAAAGAAAATTTATTAATGTAAAGAATCAAAGTGATACAGTCAGAATTTTGAGTTGAGGTTGATGGTCTTAAATTACGAGCTAAAAGAGTAATGAATTTATGTTACTGACGTTGTTTTTATAAATTATAATATAGTGCTGCTTTGCAGAACCAAATCTGTGGACTGCATGTGTTTTACAAGGCTATTTGAGTTGCTTGTCAGATAGTTGAAATGAAGCAGTACTGCTCGCTTTGGTTGGCCGGATAACATGTGCTGCCTCTAAGGTAGAGGGGCAGACCAAAGAAATTTGAGATGCTGTAATAATAAAGCTGAGAGAGGTGATAAAATTGAAGAGAAAGATGCCTCATAATGGGAGATGCTGTGGGCAGAACTGTAGGGCAGATCCGTTGAAGCAGACACTACTGCTAAGAAGGTATGTACGCTATGGGAATTTGGGGTATTGACGTTTGATTTTGACGATAAACTGATGTCTTCAGTAGCCCTACATGCTCATTTCAGTTGTGTGTGATTTGATACTGAATAGCTTCCATCTCTCTCAGGTATTTCTGTGTCATCAGAGCACCTGCGTTATATGCAGAATAGTCAGACTAGGTGGTGATATTCATTCTTTTCATGTACACGTTCTGGTAGGAGTTGGAGGAAAGAAGTATTTCACAGAAAGGAAGGTGCACCTCTCACCTTTCCTTAGCCTCTTTTTGTGCACCTCCTCAGCATGGAGTCTTGAGTAGGATTAAAAATACTTTGGTGTGAGCTAGGATCTGGACTACAGTCAGTTCTGTATTCATTGCATTTTCAGCCTCTCATTCTGTCATCTTTTCAGGAGTCTTCAATTAATGGCAGGCAGCACTTCTCAAAGTCAAGATATTACTTAAGAGCAAAGGGAGATAGGAAAAAAAAAGTGATTTTAAAGTACTAGACACATATGCGTATGTCTAGGCAGCTTTTCATGGTAGCCAAAACAGAAATCATTTCCTGTTAATTTTCCAGTCTCTCTCTCTTCATCTGTGGCTGTCCTGCAAATTGCTTGGGTGTCTCTATTAAGAAAGTTTTTGAGTTTTTCTGTGTTTGGAGGCCTTTTCCTCTCCCAGGTGACCCATGGGATTGCTTGAGAGAAGCTGACATTAGAAAAAAGATTAAAAATTCTGACTTTATCCTGTAACTACTTAGTATGTACAGAGATGAGGCTATTGAAAGTCAGTGTTCTCCACCCCATCTTTCAAGCCAGAATCCTGTTAAAACCAACAGTCTAGTGCAATCATCTTGAAAATTCATCCAAACATGTTTTTTTTAATAAACTATCACAGGGCAATTATGAAGTAATATTGTGCCAATATTACTTATCCTTGCAATGTACACTGTGAGAAAATAAGATTCTGTAATTAAAGACCATTTCACACGTAAATGTTTGCCAGATTAGTGTTTCTTCGATGTTTCTTTTTGTCCTCGTCACTTGATAAGTACCCTTGTGCAATAGTGGATCAACACAATATGAATCTTTCACCAAATACAGCATTATTACATATAACGTAGGGTTTTTGTTTTTCAGGTTTTAATGGAAAGATATTAGTTTTTCATAAACTTTGTTTCCTTGAATTTTCCCTGTCATCTGCTGTGTATGGAGGATTCTTAGTGGCACTTTTGAGGAAGATAATGGTGAAAGGTACAGTGAAATTAATGCCCTTATTCATCTTGGGCGCTGAGCTTGGAAAACCTACAGAAATTTCTTCAGAGTTCTTAAAATGGGAATCCAGCAGTCCAGAGTTCTGAGGATTGAAGCAAATTGCTCAGGTTGAATGCCCTGAAAATGGGAAAAGTGCAAACCAGGTGTGGTGGTTTTACTCGGGTGGGTGGCTGAGCTCCACCACAGCCGCTCTCTCACTCCCCCTCCTCAAAGAGGAACGGGGAAAAAATACAATGAAATGGGCTCAAGGGTTGAGATAAGGACGAGGAGATTGCGCAGTAATTATCGTGACAGGCAAAACAGACTCAGTGTAGGGAGATCGTAAGATTTATTGCCATTACTAACAAGCTAGAGAAATGAGAAACAAAGGAAAGAAACCAAGAGCACCTTCCCCCCCCATCCACCCTCTTCCACCTCCTCCCCCCAAGCGGCGCAGGGGAACGGGGCAATGGGGGTTATGGTCAGTCTGTAGCGCTTCTTCTCTGCTGCTCCTTCTCGGTCACTCTCGTCCCCTGTGCTGTGGGGTCCCTCCCACGGGATGCAGTCCTTGCCAAACTGATCCAGTGTGGGCTGCCCACAGGCAGCAGCTCTTCAAGAACTGCTCCAGATATGGGTCCGTACCACGGGGTCCATCCCTCAGGAGCAAACTGCTCCAACCTGGGTCCCCCACGGGCAGCAGCTCCTGCCAGGTCACCTGCTCCTGCGTGGGCTCCTCTCCACAAGCTACAGCTCTGGCCCGGAATCTGCTCCAGCAGGGGTCTTCCACAGGCCGCAGCCTCCATCGGTGCAGGCCCACCTGCTCCACCGTGGTACTCCATGGGCTGCAGGGGCACAGCCTGCTTCACCATGGGCCTCACCACAGGCCGCAGGGGACTGCTGCTCCGGCGCCTGGAGCACCTCTCCCCCTCCTTCTTCACTGACCTTGGTGCCTGCAAGGCTGTTCCTCACTCCTCTCACTCTCCCAGCTGCTGTGTGGCGCAGCGATTTTTTTGTTTTGTTTTATTTCTTTCCCTGTCTTAAATCTGCTCTCACAGAGGCGCAAAACAACATCACTTATTGGCTCAGCTCTGGCCAGCAGTGGGGCCCTCACCAAACATGGGGCAGCTTCTAGATCATTCTCACAGAAGCCACCCCTATGGCCCCCTGCTACCGAAACCTTGCCACGTAAAGCCACTACACCAGGTTACCTGAGAACATTTTGTTTTATAGGAATCGAGTAAATCTCATAGGAACACCTGCAAGTTCATCCTCTGAGCAGGGTTCTCCTCTGCAACTTTCTCCTGCCTTCACGGCAGGATTGTTTTTTCTGTCCCCAGAGTTACCTGCCTGATTCACTGGGTACTACCCATCTGCCTCACCTCAGGAGGTAGGGTTCTTCATGCACTTAAAGTATTGATTTTACACATTTTTGAGAGAATATTGCATCAAGCATTCAAAGATGTTGCTGCTGCAGAAGAGTTCCTGGATGGTAATTTTGAATCTTTTCATTTGGTTGGTAAGACCATCAGGTAAACCTCTCAGAGGCTGTGCTGAGGTTGTGCTGCCTGCTTTTGTATTCTTATAGCACGTTTATTATTTGATCATGTCTACAGGCATACATTTATGAAGGTCATTTCCGGCATTTCAAGTCCGTTAAGCTACAACAATTAAAATTTCAGTATGTGGAATCGTGTTGACTCTGCCCTGTGTAAACAACCGAGTTGCTGGTGAGGTGGGGGCACTGACAAATACAGCTCTTTGAGCTTAAAGGGTAAATAACATTAGAAGGTAGCTGCTGTGCAAATAAATCAACTGTTCTTGCTGGTTGTGGTCTTGTACTTTATCAGCAAGTTCCACCACCATTTGGTACAGCGCAAAGGTGTGCTGAGATTCGGGGATTTTGGGACACTTGCTAGTTTCTGTGTACTCCAGGTGTAAAAGATCCCGCTCGCCCGGTGTTTGTTACACGCCTCCCATGTGTCTTCCCTCCGTCTTTTTGCAGCTCTATGAAGCATGCTCTAGGCAAATAGGTAAATTTTCTGGAAACTCTGATAAGTCTTAATAAGTCTGTAATAAATGTGTGCAAAAGCAGTTTTTACTTAAGCAGATCTAGGCAAGCTCTAAGGGGAACAGGAAGAGGCACATGCTGTATGATAAGCTGATCCTCTGGCGAAGTTTCTGATCTCTGCAACATGGAGATGTTAGAGCTGCTCATTAACAGCAGAACTGCATGGAAGATCCTGCCTGTGAACCTTCTTTGTGTACTAGATACAGACATTTTAGCCAAACTTCCTCAGAATAGACTGAAAATAATTGTCTTTCAGAGCTGAGGTTTAGCAAACCTAAGTGTAAGCAAATAAGATCTTTAATAATGAAGGAAAATGCAATATAACCTTACCTGAAGCACTTGTTACTGTTGTTATCTGTAGTGTCCTAAAAGTAGGAATAGATAAAATATAGTTAGACAAAACCAAACGAAAACAAAAAAATCAACCAACCAAATAAACAACAACAACAAAAAACATTGTGTTTCTTGTGCTTTATCTGAGCCAACGCAGAAAATGGTCTAATAGCCAAAACTGTCTCCCAGCCATGTATCTGAAGAAAGACTAGCTCTTAGTCATAGGGCACATTGCACAAGCCTCATGCACGCTTGTCCCTAGCGTGTTTGGTATGTCAGTTTACAAAGAACTAGACTGTAATTCAACTGTATTTTAATACAGCATTGTAACCGCAGTTCCGATGACTCATGTTTGGATTATGTCCAGGTAAAAGTGATGGAGTTGTTTGCTTGAAAATACCCGCGTGTTTTCTTCTATGTTGCACTTGTGGTGGGTTAGCATTACATCTTTTTATGGCCTTTGTTTCGAATTTTTGTACCAGATAACGTTGACTTAATTTCAGTTGTTGCTAATATATAGCAAAATCATATACTAATGTTTTTTTGTTGTTGGTGGTGGTTTTTTTTGCCACATTTCTAGTTGAATTTGCATAATGAGGAATAATTAAAGCCTGTAAAAATCTGTGTATGTGTGCACTTGTTTCAGAGTCAGAATATACAATAGGATGTCTACTTTAATTTAAAGACTAACGCTGTCAAGGTCTGGATCAGCTCCATGGTCCAAACTTCCAGTACCACTTTACAAACAAGAACATGAAATATGTATGCATACTGTCTAAAGTGTGCAGATGTCTGTTTTCTTTGTTTTAAAATTTTTGACCATTTGTTTGTGAATCCACCGGTCCAACTGTATTCAAAAGGGTCTGGTGAAAATGCAGCCTTGTGAAGCCACAGTATTTCTGATGACAAATTATTGGGCACCGAGGTTGAAGCAACACAGAATACACATAGTATATTTAGTGATAGAATATTTAAAGTTTGCATGGGAAACCAAGATAAATACTAATTAATGTAAGTTCCCTTGGAAATAAACTTATTAAAGTATTCCTCGGGTGAAATAGTAAATTGTTTTTAGGCTGTGTGCTTGGCATAGCTACTGGAACAAACAACCAAATAGAACTTTTATAAATAATCTTTAAGTAATTGCATAGAAGAACATTCAAAATGATCTGTAATTATTCTGGGGCAACTGATGAAGGACATTTGTGAATTATGTGGAGTGCTGAATGTATGGAGTTCAAGATGACTGGGGCTTGAAACTGATTCCTAGAGTAAACTGCAATTCCTGCTTTTGCCTGTAAGCAAATATTCAGGGAGATGTATGTGTACATACATTCTCAGTTTTCATTTCTGGACCATCAGACTGCAGTTCATTAAATACCTGTTTGTAAAAGAAAGGAACTCCAACCCTCTCTAATTTCTTCTGTTTCTCATTTAGCAAATATCAGTGAGGGTTTTAGCAGAGTGCTGCGTTCACACAAACAATACATAAAGTACTGTGTGCTTGTTTCATCCTCATTCTAATATCAAGTCCTCCCTCCAGTGGCTGCTGTAACAGTTTTTTACATTGTCAAAAAGAACTGGGAGTTCTGCCTCAGAGCTACATTCAGTTTTAATTATTTATTTATATTTGATGCTTCTAGCTTTGTGAGTGAACCTCCAAGTTATCAATTCTTTCCTCAGTGGCTAGGTCTATGTCAGTTAAAGGAACCCGGGTACGCATTCTAGGGGTAAAAATGCCAGAAATTCTTGGTCACTGCATTGATTTATCTGATTAGGAAAGGGGATATTTTATCAAGGTAAATTTGTTCAGATTAATTTTGTATTTCTCACCTTACATAATAAGAAATCTTTGAGCACCTATATGTCATTTGTAGCTGCATTAACTTAACTATATTCAATCATGAATTTTCAGATTTTTTGTAGGGAAGATTACCTAATTGGTCTGGCAAGAATAATTTTCACCTGGGCTATCAGAAATCGCTATGATTGTCACGCTATATCACTTTTAATAATTTTACCTTGAGTGGGTTTGTTTGTTTTCTAAGGTGATTGGGTAGAAGGTACGTTTTTATGCTGGAAACATGCAAACTGATGATGGGCAAGATTTTCTAGTTGGTGATCTTATGTCAGTGAACTATATGGAGCATCCAAGAAAAATCTTTCATAAAATCCATGTGTGAATCAACGTTTGAGTCATTTTAATATTTACATTGAGTATGCTTTATGCCAGTAAAAAGATTTTTTTTCTTATTTATATTGATTAATTCTGTTATTGGGGCTAATGTGATTAAAGCATTAGTGAAAAATAAGTCCATCTTAACTGAATCATGCTGAGTTGCATCATTATTTTAAAAAGTGCATGGTCAAAGTAAAGGTTACATGGTGGAGTTGTGTTAAAGAGACTTTTGACGGTGTGCTGTCATTTTGCAGCACCATAGTCTGAACCACCTTCTGCAAAGGAAGGTGTCGAAGTCAACCCTAGCACAAACTTGTAGAATGTAGAAGACAGTTAACGGTCTTGAGCCATAACACAAATAATAATAATGATAAAAATAAATAAAAATAAAAAGATATTAAAATCTCTCTTTAGTTAATAACTATCAGCCCATTACATCTTATATTTTTCTTAATCTATGGGAAAATGTTTCATGTAATAGGTTTTCTTTGGAGAAAATAGACAATAATCCCCCCATCTTTGTCATACTTTATTTTTTTTTTTTCTTGCTGTACGTACAATGAACTACCGTTACTTAAAGTGAATAATTTTGGGGTTCTTTCTTACAGTTGCTACTCTTAGGGAACTGGTAGTAGAGCAGATAAATCCTGCTGCTGTTTGTTTGAAAGTTGCAAGTTGCTACCGAGATGCAGTTCATGCAGACTCATCCATGATAAAACAAATTGATAATGATTGACAGAGGAAACAAAGAACTAAAAGGACAAAGTGAAAAAGAACTCAATGCATAGAAGTCTTTTAATTGAAAAGGAAGAAGCAGTGATTGTGGTATGGTAGTTTGCTCCCTTGGTGTCAGATTAAAGATGAAAGAGACTGTAGACTTGAATGCCTGGGTTGCCTTCTGCGCAATAGGAAAAAAATTTACACATGTATTTTGCATATAAATTCTCACCTTGAACATATTGAGGTTTGTTCTATACCTGGACAATTACGCTATAAATTTCAATGTAGATAATGTATTGTAGAGATCACAGTGGTTTAAAAATACGTACTCTGTGTAGTTTTACTAAAACTGAAGACTGTGTAGTACAGTGTGAACAATTCAATTTACTTCATTGAAAAAGAAAAATCTGTAGAGATTGTGAATGTTCTGTTGCTTACTTGTGGTTTTGCTTGTATTTTCTACTGTGGACTTTAAAAAGTGTGTGGCTTCTCCAAAATACTTAACGTTCACTGATCCTATGTCAGTCACAAAAAAGGAGTATTTATTAGATAAATGTTTCTTCAGGATTAAGAAGTTCATAATCATTCTTGTGAATCTCTGACCAAGTATGACAGAGGAATTTTTGTCACACTATGTTGTGAAACTTTTTAATCCAAGATAGCATGATAAGGCTTTGTCCAGTATAAGTTTTGAAGAAGAGAAGGTCAATTTTAATTCTACATTATAGGGTAGGATTTTATAATATTCAGAGAAGTTTTGCTTTCAGAACAAATTCTGTTGTTTTATATGCAGTTCCGTTTATGTTTATGTGGTAGCAAATCAGATCTCTTGAAGCAGAAGTCAGTAAATTTGTTAATTGCTAACTTGTTGATTTTCAGATTGTCCTTTGATGACAAATGCACATTTACTTTACTATTTTAATTCTGCTGACAGTTTGGATAAGGATGGCTCAGCTTCAGCAAGGAGGCCCAGATGAAAAAGAGAAGACTACTGCATTAAAGGGTAAGAATTGTTCTGCCTTCTTTTTACATACATAGACTCTTCAGAAACAGTTATTAATGTTATTAGGAAAGGAAAACACTTTTATCTAACTATGGGTTAGATTCTGGAAGCTGCAATACTGGATAAGACTGTAAGTTTATCTGTGTAGTACTTTTTGTCTAATGGTGTCCATTATCGATAGTTTCATAAGATGATTCAAAAAATAATGATCTGTGGTAAAAAAATAACAGAGTAAGTAATCCATTAATTTTATAATTTTCATAATTATCCTCTGAAGAAGTTGAGTGGTGCTTTTGTGTTCTTATTTTCTGAGGGGTATACTTTAATTTTTATGCTATTTATGTTTCAGAATTTTGTATCCATATTATAGCTTTAAAAAATCTCTTTAGCTGTAGAATGTTAGCAGTGAAAACATTTTCAAGACATGGATTTCCGTATTGATTTCGTAGAGTTTTCTTTGAATTGTATGTTTAGAAAAATAATCGTGCCTAAGTGACTTGGTGGAGTAAATATCTTTAGGGAAAAAAAAATGCAATAAATGACATTTTTTAGAGAATGTTTTTCAGATTTAGAAGTACATGGAGTTGATTGGAGTTGCAAATAAGCTAACTGAACACTGGATTTGAAGTGCTTGCATCAGACACATTCTCTAAATTGTCTTTCAGAAGAGAAAAAAAATAGAACCTTGCAACTCCAATGTAAAAATTGTATTTCTACAAATTTATTATTAGAAATGTATCTTTTATCATACCGAGATGATAGGTGGTGCTCCTCCAGTTAAAACCGTGTATTTCAGAAAGGTTTGGTGAAAACCTGTGTGATGGTGGTGTTTTTTTAAAATCTTGTTGTACTAATTCTGTCAAATTAATTTATGTTGAGGAAATTATACTTCATGTTTGGAAAAGTAAACCTTCCATTGTACAGTTGGCATTAATTTGATTGTTATCAAGGGCTAGTACGCAAGAAGTATCCCACATAATTAAAACTTCGTGGGACACTGATTTTCTTCATGTGATCTGGTGAACTCCTGTTAAGCTCACGAAAGACCCCTGCAAATCCCTCAAATTTGGGCTCTCTTGAATCAAATTTGAGCTCTCTCGAATCAATCTGTAATTGAGTTTGAGAGTCAAAGATCTTTTGCAAAAATGGTGTATCAGATCTCAGAAGAACTTCATTTTTTTCTGAGAACACTTTAGCTAGTTTTTACTTGAAAAATTGCACAGCAAGAAAGTGGCTGGTGAGGTGTTTGGAGCACGGGCTGATTGCAGTCTTACTGAGTGACTCTGATTGAAGATACAAACCATGAGACTATTTAAATTCTGAAGATAAAGCTTCACGTGCTCCATATTGTATTGCCCTTGCTACTCACAAGATGGGTATTTTTATTATATAGTAACAGAGACTTCAGTGTAAACACATTTCCAAATAGGTCACAGTAAGAAGACATGAAAATTTTGGTGCATTTAAATTCTAGAGGAGTTGTGACGGCAGTCTCTTCACTGAGGAGAGATAAAGTGTTAACGACTGTTTTTACTACCTTTATATTATGAAAACACAGAGGGAGAAATGCCATACTTTTTGTGTCCTGCTGCCAAAAACTTCTTTGACAAAGTTCTTTTCTTCTCTGTCATTCTGTTATTTGGTTGAGAACCAAAGCAACTTGCCCAGAATTTACAAAGGACAATACACAAGACCAAGCATGAATTGTTTGTGTATATGGCTTGTCATGGATTCTTAAGCAGATTTGACAAAAAAGAGAGCTATGGACAAAAGAACCACATTTAGAAATCTCCTAGTCAACATCCAGTTGTCAAATAGCTATTTAGATCATCACAGAGGTGCTCAGGTACCACAGCATCAGTTGGAGAGATAGGGAGTTTCAGTGTCCATGCAAGACTGCCTTAGGTCACTTAGGGAACGATAAGCTGGGGATAGCCACAGGCACATCACCTGAAGTCAGTTGCCTGTTCATAATTCAAGAATGTTGAAGCTGATTTTCAGTTTATTTTAAACACTGTAGAAATTTCAGAGGATAAACGTGCTAATACCAGGCTTAGATAACATTGTCATTGTCCACAAGACTAATCAAAAAGTCATAGAATATCCTGAGCTGGAAGGGACCCACAAGGATCATCAAGTCCATTGATGATACAAAGCTTATTTAAATAATTATTTTAAATAATTAAAGGATGAAAGTTTAGTTTATTTAAAAAAAAAAAATTTAAAAAAAAAAAAAAAAAAAGAGACTTTTCAAACTGTTCCATTTCCTTTGAGATATAAATTTGGATGGTAAAGGTAATAAATGTACTAAGAGTTTTTAATGGATTTCATTGGTAATACATGATTTGAAATTACACTTTATTTATAAAACAATAGTACAAAGTCAATGTGGAACTTCTAAACTGAGTATTTGTGTGGTCTTTAAGTTGATCCGTGAGGAAGAAGGAAATATATCTCAGTGATATCCTGCTCAATCATTTTGTGGTATGTTGTTAATCATTGTATTTTGATAACCAGAAATTATGTTAAAAGGATAGCATTAGGTTGTGTGGGTGATGAGCAATGAGAAGAGAGATCGTTGTACAGTATTATTTTTGTATTCAGTAATTGCTTAGTAATTAGAAATAAGTGAAAGAGGTTCCTATATGCTTGCCTCTGGTGAAATGTAATTCCTTAAATTTAGGATTGAAATATGCAGGCTGCACTTATTTATTTTAGTGTGCTTTCATTAATGAATACAGGCTGTACCAGGATATACCACCTTAGAAAACAGGTAGTCTGAAAAGTATGTGTATATCATGGCTTGCTATGGAAATGGATAGTAGCTTTCTGTGCCTTGAGAATTATTAAAGGATGGTGGTTAAGGGAAGAGTTCAGATAGTTCAGTCTGTTCAGGCATCAAACGGAGGGTTAAGGAGTGTTGTGATCACAGCTGGTAAATGGCTGTGAGACAACATGCATTTGGTAATATGAGCTCCTCAGGCAGGCAAACAAGAATGTATCAATGACTTGATATTGAAGCTAGATAAATTCATGTTAAAAACATGATGCGTGCTAGAAACCAGACACAAATTTCTAACATTAGTGGTAATGAATTATTGAAACAAATCACTATGTCTTTGACAGCGTCTGTTTCTGGACATTTTTTGATCAACATTAGAGATAAATAGGCAAATAAATAGATATGCTGAAGGTAAGGCACAGCTATTGAATCTAGAGCAAGATTTCCAGTAATGAAGTCCTATGTTTAGTATTATGTAGGTTGTCCTTCTGCCTTTAAGATCTAAAAATCTGAACAAACACATTTTGTCAGTGATTATGGTGAAATAAAAAAGACATAGCATGCATTATGTAATTTTTTTTCCCTTTTTAGATTTATTGTCTAGAATAGACTTGGATGAACTGATGAAAAAAGATGAGCCACCACTTGAATTTCCTGATACTCTGGAAGGATTTGAGTACATATTTAATGAAAGTAAGTTGTATATGCTTTGTAAATGATATACATAGAACTATGCTGAAGGGTTATCAGAAGTTTAATTATACCTTCTAAATCCCTAATAGAATTTCATACTTTTCTTTTAAGAATAAATATTTAAGCCTTAGTTTAACAGCCTTGTAAATCTAGCTAAGTAATAATTTTTCTGATTTCATGAAACTGTCAAAAAAATGTTTAATACAACACTGTAGGTTTGGGGTTGTACTGTGTGCATTTCATGGCTTCCAGTTTTCTGTTGTGGAAGTGCTGATAGAAAAATTCTGAAAGTAATTTCTGTAGCATTGGCATTAAGAAGTAAAATTAAAGAGTGGTCACTCATTCAAGAAACATTTTATTTAGTGATGGACTTTTATTGATACAAAAGGCATAGTAATTTATTTAGATAATAATTTTTTTGCCAGCTCTTTCATTAATACCAGTTGGAAAACACCTCTGTAATATTTATATTGATGGAAGGATAAGCAGTGTGATAGACTGGCTCTTCAGCTGAAGGTCAAGGTGTTCTGCATTTCAGCTAAATGTGTAATGACTACAAGTCAGGCCAGCCAGCTGAATCTGTATGTTTAATGAATAGCAGTATTTATAATTTCCAGTGCATACATTCAAAAATCCAGCTGAGAAATAAGCCTCTGAGCTAAAGTAATACCAGACTCCAGGAAAGGGCTCTTTCAAGATTGTTTGAAACCTGTAGGACAAATGGGGACGTTTACAATTCTACTTCTTTGCAGTGCCTGTTTTGTGAGCAGAGGCACTTTAGTTTCTAAATCTGCCTTTCTTACATCTTCCACTTTTAAAGAAAAAAAAAAAAAGAGCTTTCCTTTAAATGATAGTCATTTATGCAACACTTAGCTTTTTAATACCCTGATGGCTTTCACAGGAAGGTACTTAGAGACTAAAAGTGTCATGAAAGTGATGCTCTTTCTTTGATGGGAGGGGTTCAGCTCTGTCACTTTTCAGCTCCTTATTTTTAGATCTGCACAGTGTCTACTGTCTTCCTTACTGACTTCAGAGTTAATGGTTCATATGTGGTTGGTAAAAAGAGCTGAAATTTTGGGGAACGATGTTTTAGAATGATGTTACTGAATATTCCATCACCCACTTCACAGGCTGAGTGATTTCCAGAGAATGTAGCAAACCTATTACATACATTGCTGGTCAGTATGCTGCCAGAGGTCTTTATTTTGCTTTGTACAATTAATTCACATGTTTGCTCCTATACTCTTAAGTCATAATCACACTTCTTTTTATGATGGAAAAATAAGGAGGATTTTTATGAGATTCAAAGAATTATGAGAACACATAAGAGCACAAGAAAGAAAAAACAAACAAATAAAAGAACCAGGTATTTGCTCCAACTTATTAAGGAGACTACACCTTAATGACCTTAATGTATGCTGAATAGTATATGTGAAAAGTAAACAGCTGAAAATGAGCAGCTGAGTGAATGAAAATATAAAAAGGATATTTGTACCTGAGAAAAGGGTGTGAAGTCAGGGAGCATGGAAAATGCCCTGGACATCAGGTAAGATTGGTCTGGAAAAAAAATACCAAATAAGCAGATTTATATGCAGAAAGAGTAGGGACATCAGCTCTTAAATGTCTCATTTAAAATATCTATCAAAATTTAGAGGTTCTGAAAAAGTGTGAACTGATGTAGCAATTTTTTACAATTCAAAAGGAAACATTTTGTTTTGAAATCTTACTTTGATCATGAAGGCCTTTCAACTCTCTAGCTGAAAATGATTTTTCTGATTTACTGCAATTTTATGATTCTCTGAGAAAATAACTTGTGTTTTTTCTAATAAGCTGAAATATTACTGGTCAGATAACTTTATTTTTTTCTGCAGTTTGCTTCCTGTTTAGTTGCCATTATATTCTTGAAATTTTAACCCAGCCCAGGTCTTCATCTGTGGTAGGATTTGCTATTAACCTTTTGCTATAAACAAGGAAAGTTACACTGGAACCTCAGAGTCGGTAGTGGTTTTGCTCTGATTATGCGTTTGCCTTTATTCTGTTCTTATAATCTCGGTGTGTCCAGACTAAGAGCTCTTACTTGATTGCACTGTGTTAGGATGTAAGGAGTTCAGATATCTACCTGAAAGATAGACATGTTTGGTGGTTATGTTTGTTTGTTTTGTTTTGTTTTCTAAAATTAACCAGGAATGTTTTACAGAATATGCTAATCTTGAAAATAAATGTTTCCTTTCCTTCCATCCCCCATTCCAATTTGTACTCAGAGTTCTTTGGAAATGCAGTTGGTTTTGAAGTAGGGGATTTGTAGGTACAATCTGATCACCTCATTGACATAGCAGAGAAGTATTTGATCTGTAAATGTTTACATTTCATTGTTAATCCGTAGCAGTTGAGACAAATGTTTCTTGCAGAGCAGTTTGGTGTTTGATACCCGCAAGTGATTTTACTGTCATCACTTGTGTTTAACTCTATCTAGCAGTACATACCATTTGAGGAGATTGCGTTTTGTTGTTATGCTAGCATTGTTTTCATTCAAAAGTACTGTAACCGAAAAAGGAGAAGGAGTTCATAATAGCCCAATTTTTAGATGTTAGACTTCTTTCACAATTTTCAGCAATGCAGTGTATCTTATTTTTAATGAGGAAATACTCTAAAATGTAGTGATTTTGTTTCTTTTACAGAAGGACAATTAAGACATGCAAAAACTGGGGAGCCATTTGTTTTTAATTATCGTGAAGATTTGCATAGATGGAACCAAAAGCGCTATGAAGCTCTTGGAGAGGTATGTAAATTGTGCGGATGCATGCATGCATATTTGTGTTGTTGTGCTGTTTTTTTTAGTATATTTCTTTATACAATGATACTTTTAATTATAAGTATTTTAAGAAATATTTAGTGAGGCTGCAGTTTAAAATAGAACATAAATGTGGTTAATGAAATCAGAAGTCATAATATAGTGCAGTTATTTCTTTAACTTTCTTCTCCTGGAGGTGAGGAAGCTCACCCTCAAAGAAATGGGTGCAAAGCAGGGGCATTTTACTTTCTAGCTAAAGATGAGTACGTTGGCTGGTCTTCTCACATTTCTAGGAGATACCTGAAGTCACTCTATTAAGAAGAGATATCAAGGTCGATTGATTAATTAACTGGATATTTGGTGATCAACTAAGTGTTTGGATGCTACTGATATTTTACTGGGCTTTCTGTAGAGGTGCTGTGGATATAGTAGGTGCAGAAGCAACCAAGTATATATATATATATATACAGTTCCTTTTCTGGCTGAAAATGACTATAATTTCACTTGCACTCTTTTTGTAATATTTTAGGAGTTGGAGCACTGATTTGAGATTGAAGGCATCTGATCTCAGTCAATGCAAACTAGTGTGTGCTTAGGACTTTGTTGCACTGCCATAACCTCTATGCCCAACAGGAAAAACAGTCTCAGCATGCTGACCTCTTAAGGTGGCAATGCTGCTCACATCACTGTGGCTTTTGGAGGCCCATGAAAGGGGATCCACAGTTCTGTGCACAAAATAGGGTCTTTTTGTAAAAAAATAGATAATGTTGCCCTGTAGTTTCTGTTTCAAAACATTATGGCTTGGCATTCAAGAAATGCCTTTGCCTCATGGCTTGTCTGCTTTCATCTGTGTTATTATTTTAGTAGGGATTAAACTCATTTATTCCCTGCTTACTCTTTCTGTTACATTTGGACATGTATTAGATGTTTTGTCTTTTAAACTTCCTTGTATACTAAGGAGTAAAAAAAGAATGTAAATATCTGAAATGACAGCCAATTTTGCACTGTTGCAAAGTAAATAGTATAAAACACCTTGATTAATTTTCTTGGATGGATGAGTAAGGATATACTTAAATTTATGTAGTTTCTCATGCTGCCAAGAGAGTATCCATTAAAACTGAAGAAATAATTAGATGGCTTCTTCTAGTTGTACCAGGACAGTCTCCTAGAACTTACGGAGGCACTGAGCATGCTGGCTGGAAAAGGTAGTGTATGGCAGAAGTCTCTGATTAAGTAAAATGAATAAATAGCATGCCATTCTCTCATTAACCATTGTAGCAGGATGAAGCATGGTCCAAAAATTCCTTTCAGTGTCAGTTTGGACACTGCCAGGCTGAGTGAAGTGGAAGTAGTAAGTTCGGTGGAGAGGAGTACATCCAAAGAGGAAGGAAGGATGGGTGATTCGCACTTGTACAGGGTAATGCCACAAAGCTTTGAAGTGCCTCTTTTTACACATAGAAACCCCAGTTAAATGCACATACTCCTCTCTGTTTTGTTAAAAAGGATTTATTTCCTTTGAGAATAATTTTTCAAATAAGCCACATTCTTAGGTAAATCATAGTGAGTTTTCATTGGTGCAGCTTTTATTTTTTTGTTCAGGTAGTGTGAAAAGCTACTACAGTCCAGACTGCTGTGTCTGTGAACAGAAAGGTAACTTGGATTGGTGTCTGTCTCCCACTTACTTGCTGTGGCTCCTGTGATGGAGGCAGCCTTTCTCTTTGGGATGAAAAGCCATTGCTGACCCTTCCAGGCCTCTTCCAAGTGGTGATCTGGTGCTGTCTGGCTAACTCAGCCCCTCCATTTCCTGGACTCTGACCTGCATATGCTGGAGCTGTCCAGCTGTTGATCATTGCTATGTCCCACCAGACCTTTATTTATGGGTGTAGAAGAACCTTACCTTTTACTTTCTTCTCTGCTGCCTCATTCCTTGGAGACCTGTGACATGGGAGGAGATGATCCGGGCTATGTCTGTGGCCTCTCACATCCTTTGACCTCAACTTTATGGTTTCCTAAGCTAGGGAATGTGCTACTGCCAAATCTGTTGTGTTGTCTGAGTTACTTGTTACACACTTCTTCCAACAGGAGACAGATTGGCTCCTATTCCACGTGCAGGCATTTGTGTGTGCCTGTATTGTTCAAGTATTGCTATTTTGCAAGTAAATGAATCGAACAAGATGCATCTATACAGATATATTAGTATGTAGTCTAATGTGCTGACACACCTTTTCTTAGGCATTTGGAAACATAATCAGATTCCTGCTTCTGAATAGTGCGTGCCACAGTTTCAGCCCACGATAACATAAATGGCTTTTATGGTTTTTGGTCAGCCAGGAGGTGGGGTACGTTCACAGAGTGGGTGCCATACACCTGTGGTCTGTCTCGTGCATTTTCATTTACATTAGTTACAGTCGTTCTGTGTGTTCAGGTTTGAATGGTCTGTGAAAATACATGTTGTTTATATTGGTAGGTAAAAGATAAGAAAGATTTGAGGTCAGTATTCTGACAGAGGGTGAATTGTTCCAAGTTGTTTATTTGGTTTGTGGTTTTAGGGGAATAAAAACTCACCTGTATTTCGGTCTATTGTCTCTGCTGTGTGCTTGATACTACACAGTTCTTCCAGCAAGCTGCAAATGTACAAACACTTCTGCTTTTGGCACACGGAGTGTTTCTGTAGTTATCTGAGAACACGGGATGCTGACGGACAAGACCCATGTCTGGGCAGCACTCTGTCATTCATTCCCACAGCTAAAACTTTCTTCTGTGCCATAGATTGGTGGGTATGTAGATGTTGAATAGTACTGAACAAGAATTTTACCCTCTGATTAGCAGTTTTGTGGTCTAGGCAAGATGTGTTCAGCAAACCGGTACCGTAAGAAGCAGCAGTTCATATAATTCATAAGGTGATATAGTAAAATGTGACCTTAGGGCTTTGCTTTGAAACATCATCCTCTGGCTTTAGGAGTTCTCTCTTATGTATTTCTGCCTCAACATTTATGTAGCTGAACGTACAGTGAGATGATAAAGTAGGTAGACTTCAGACAAAGCATTTCATATATTCATTTTTCATATTTGTTGAAAAAACACTCATATTTCATAAATTCATTGGGCATAAATTTCGTATTTATTTTTCATGTTATATTAATAAACAATGTGGCCACTGTTTCTATACTTAGTTCAGTCATTGTATGCTGGCTTTCTGATTTTTAAGGGGATTTACATACTCTGCTCAAGGCAGTTTTTTTATTGTACATATACATTGTGAGCTGCTTTTATTGCGTTCTACTCATTTAAGGAGTGGATATAGTTCCTGGCTTCATGTTGCAGCATCATTCTCTCTTTCTTGGAGCATTAATAAATTTCCATTTGGTAATCTATGATTTCTTGCTGTTAAAAGTCATGAATACACTATCTGTGATGTACTGCCATTACTCTGGCTGTATGGAAATTGATTCTTCACAAATTACAATGGTTCGTCAACGTCTCCACTTCTTACGTCTCTTTATTCTTCATTCATTGATCTGTTATTTCAGGCACACAATTTGTTCTGCAGCCTCTTGATATGTGCTTCTAAAAGACAATTTAGTGAGCTGTTCATAATTTTCTGATTCTGGTTCAGTCACTGCTATTGCAGCATTGAATTTTGTGGAGAGGCCTCTCCATTTGCTTTTTAAAAATTAAAATGGCAACAGAAGTGCACAGAACATGGTGCTGCAGCTGCTTCTAACTGCCGATTAATCCATGTGGCAAGTTTGAAGTAGGATTGAGAACAGTTTTGTGACAACAGTTCAGTTGTTCAGACATGCTGCTCCAGTTCAAGGTTGAAATATATATTTTTTTTATTTGCTCTGTCCTGGAGATTTGGATTCTGGATGAGACTCCAGATTAGACCTGCATGAAGCAAGTCTCCTTGCATGTTAACTATATCTATTTATTGTTTGTACTGTGCTTGCAATTGATATTTGGGCTGCTGAAGTCAATTGTCAGACCCTGCTTGAGCATGACATCAAAATTAGCTGGAACTGTAAAAGAAATACTACAAAAGTCTATTGCTGGGTCGTCACTTCGCATTTTGCCAATCATACAGATTGTGTTGATAACGGGATTTGACTTCAGAAATACTATGTGGACGTTCTCCTTTCAGCCTTGCAGTTGCCAGAGTATCCCAAGCACCAAGAGGCTGTTTATCTGTCTGTGTGTCTGCTAGGTGATTGTAATTTGGAGATGGCTTAAAGACTATGTAACATATGCAGATATTTTTGTGAGTGTCATCACTAATGAAGAGACTTTTGCCTGTACTGACAGCTTGTACCCATGTCTTTCAGTAAGTCAAAAAGAATTTTTAATTATGTAGATTATGATATAGACCGTGATATGATGCCTCTGCTGTGGTCCTATTCAAGGACTAGGATATGCCATAATTGCTGGCTGTCTGACCTGCCGAGGCATATAAGCAGGTAGCAGATGCATTGCGGTTATTTTTTTACATTTATCACACCACAGCACAGAAAAATACCTTATGTTTACATAGAGCTGGTATGGAAAGCAAAAGAATAGAACACCTAAGTCAGAAATTCCTTACGTGTTTCATGTATGATAACTTACAGTTAATTTTACATTTGTCAGGGAAATGCTGTCCCACCAGATAGGCTGCTTTTAAAGTACATGCATAATTTTAGGTCCAGCTAATCATAAAGTAGGTTAACCACCAAGGTTAGTATTTGTGTGGGGAAAAAATAAGTAAGTAAAATTTTGACGATGACAACCCATAATTATGATCGCTAAGAGGTAAAACGTGATTTATTATTTTTTTTAATACAGATCTCTGTTAAGTTAAAGAACAGCTTGGTCTCAACATAATTTAAAAACCAAGCTTTCACCTGCTACTAATTTCCTCCTTGGTTGCAAAGAGCATTATTTGTTTGGATGACTGAGAGAAAGAAGCTATTTACATAGCACAAATGAAAGCATAGAGCAGCAGAAGAGGACATGTAAGTTAATGAAGAAGGAAGCATTAAGTAGTCTGCATTTGAAAGGGTAGCTTCTTACATGAATAACCCAAAATCTGATGATAGGCTGCACGTGCACCTGATAGTACTTAAGGTCCAATCTTGCAGCCGAAGCTCATGTGAATAAACTCAATAGGTCTGATCTTGTGAATAAGGGCTGCAGGATCAAGTTCCAAATAAAATTTGCAGATGACTAGTAGAAATCCTTACACTCTGGTTTCAGTTTCTTTGCACAGATAGTTTATCACTAAACATCCCAGATTTTCTCTGACTAGTGAAACTTTAATATTATGTGCTGCATACCATGGATTAAGCAAAACTATGTTTGTGTACTTTAATTTACTATTATGTATTTCCCGTTAGTTTAGTGAGTGCTAGGAGGAATTTGTCTTTCTGAGAGGATAAAATAAATTAATAGTGATGTAATATGTAAGCTGTTTCATGTGCATTTGCTTTCTTGGGGTGCTGGCTTGACTAGAGCTGTTGAAGTGGTTGCTGTCTTCAAAAAGATTTGATGCCAAATACTTAACAGGTGTCTGTTGAGCGTGTGTGAACTCAGTTTTTTCAGTTGTATGCATTACAATCAAGTAAGGGTAAACTTCTACGGGGAAAGGAAAAACCCTCCCTGAGGAGCTAACACAAACTCTTGCTAACTTCAGGTCCTGTTTCAAAAGCAGAGTGAAAGCATCTAATTGAAATTAAGTATTTTTCCCTATCCTTACTTATGATAATGGTAAAATCACATTTTGGATGGTTTCCTTTGCAAGCAACTTGACAGTGTTGTTTCTGCACGTCATGTCCTGTCTGCTAATGAATATTGCAGACGTTTTTTACTTTAGCAAAATTTTACAGTGGGGTAAATGTCACAAAAATACTTAGAATTGTTCAATTTGGGCAAAAATACCAGAGCAGAAGAGAGAGACTGGGCAAATTCTTTACAGTCAGTTATGGTGTGATCTCATTTCTTAGTAGGCAGGGAGGAGCCTGCTTTCTCTACCAGGCAGAGAAAGAGTGTAGATGACACGTTTTACGTTTTGGACATCAGGGTCGATTATAAATGCAGTTTCTTAGGAATCCATGCCTTACTGGTTTCAGGCTTCTTCATTACTACCTTGGTAACTTTAAATTTGTGACAGACAAGTGTGAAACAGAAACATGATACAGACCAATTTAAGCAAACTGAATAACACTAAAAGCACCTAAAAATGGGACAGGATATTGAATTTCTACCTAACGGTAGTTCCTGAGCCATAAGTAATTATACATTTCAGTAAAGTTCCAGTCCTCTCACTCATTTCCAAACCAGTGCCTTTGATAACAGAAAGAAAATGCTAGTACAGGCAGTACACACACACACACACAAATCTTTTATATGTAGTGTATTTATAATTTTAGAAATATTTCATTTTTTTACAATCTGTTTATCTTCAGCATTGCTTTTTGGTGAGTGAAGTAGATGGACAGACAGTTTAGCAAGCATTGAAGACTGCTTGATGGTACCTAAGGAAATTTAAATTTAAATATGAATCTTTGAATCTTTGTTGCATGCAATATATTCATTTGCATATGCTAAATCTGCTTTCAATATCTGCTGTTTGTGAAGACTTTTTACTGGAATGATTATGTCAGATGTGCTTCAGTGAACTCTTCTAGTTTGTAGGCAGCAATTGGCAGTAGGTTGGTTCATCACAGTAACATGACAGTACTCGAAAGGTTCAGAGATAGTTTCATAATTATTGTTAGCATGATTCTTGAAAGAAATGATGAGCATCTCATAAACCCAGATGGGAATTTGTTACATTGTTGATAAATGTGTTGATAAATGTGTTTTACATTTTTAAATTGATAAACAGTGAAAAGCAGAGAAGATACAATAAGGCAGATGGTTGTTTATAAAGCACTTGCAAGTTGCTGCAATTCAAAGAATGGTACTAATTGTTAAAAAGAAGACAAAAATTGGAGTAGGGGGAGTGTTTCAATGAGTTAATCATGAGCTTTTTAAAAATAAAAACCTTCAGCAGCTTTAGTTCAATTAGAACCATTCTTGCCTTCCTGGTCTTATATGCAAAAGTTTAGACTGCCAGTCCTTCACAAACTTTTGTACCAGCCGTTTTCCTATAGCTGAAATTGAAAATACAAATAATCCACCTTTTTTTTTTTTTTTTTCCTAAATGTATCCATTCTGTTCTTTCTGTTTTCTTGAAAATATCTATTGCAAAGCAAAATGAAATTGAATTATCATTTTTCTCATTAATCATTCCTGCTTCAAAACAGGAACAGAGCAGTGAACTCCAGAGTCAGCAGAGAGTTCATAGCAAGAAAGCACTATTGGCTTATTTTTTGTTTGTTTGTTTGTTAAAGGAGTGTTGAAAAAATCATTTTTTGGCAACTTGGAGGAGACTAGAAAAACATGTTTAAGTGGTCCTAGGCAGAGTACAGATCAGTATACTTGGATGAAATCGCTTGATTCATCTTGTGTATGTTCAGTTCTTGTTTTGCACCAGTAGTATTAAAAGTGTCTGTTGAAGACAAAGTATTTTCATACCGTTGCACAGGGAGATTCTTGAAAACCAGAGATACGGAGATTACTGCCTTCATCAAGAAACTCTTTTAAAATATGTTTATTAGTTAAAGAACTCTGTAAGAGTTTTCTTTCACAGGATTTTCAACCTCTCCAAAAAATAATTTAATGCTTCCTCTGTCTTCAACAATAGACCTATATCTTTACATTTTCTGGCAATATTTTGATTAAAATTCAGCAGAATAGTGGTATTTTTTAATAAAGCTGTATCAGCTGTGTCAGTCCTTAATAGGAATAATTTGAAAGGAAAAAAATTCAATTATAAATCAATAGAGCGTTGTATTTCTGTATATGCAAACAACCTAAAATTACTTTAAGATGCTCCAGCTGCTCAATTCATTAACTCAATCACAACTGAATTTTGGTATCTATTATCTTCTGTTGATCTCTGCAGCAGAAATATTCAGTTAAAGTGCCTGAAGCTGTTAGATGCAGTTAGTACTATTAGGAAAAAACAGTACAATAGGTTGGTTACTTAGGATTTTGAGAGATTTAATATCTAGTTATGTCTTAACTCATTCACAGTCCTGTTTGTAACAATTAGAGAAAGTCTCCTGTTCCTGCACAAATAGTGTCAATTTTTGTTGCATTCAGGGGTAACAGATTTGCCTCTTGAGCTTTCTGAGGAGTTGCACCTTTTAAGCCTTCCAGATCCTTCAGTTTGCCTCTTACAAACCCCACTGTGAGGTTTGCTTGTTTTGTATTGTTTTTCTGTTGTGAGCATGGTATTTTCAGACACATGGTGAGTTTATTCAAATAAATGTAGTATGTGAAATTTTTTTTATTTTTTTTAATTTTACTGCAATAAATTTCCTTTGCTTCCATATTTTTGATGGTTGGACTTGATGATCTTGGAGGTGTTTTCCAACCTAGGTGATGCTATTACTCTATTCGATATTTTAATGTGATGCTTCCATTCTGTGTTTAGCTTAGCACGATAACTAGAAGCACTGTTGTGACATAGCGGAGTAGCAGTTCTCTGCTGGAGAAAACGTATCGGGAGGAAGAGATCTGCTGAACTTGGACAGAAGCTCAGTTTTTAGTACATCTTTTTAAAGATGTTTCTTCCTTACTTCCTCTTTTTCCTGATCCGGTGGTTGAGTGGTACGTTAGCAATAAAATATGAAAGATCTTTGGGGAGAAAAAAGATAATTTTTTCTCTTTTGATTGAATTCATTGTGGATAGATGCATTTGTTTTTGCCTCCTTTCCAGCAGTGTAAATTATGTGGATATTTTGGTAAATTTACATTCTTTCACTGTAGATCTGACATCCTGGAAGACAGGATGGAGAAAATATGTAAAAACCAAGCAATCTTTATAAAAAGAATAGTTTAGATAGTTTAGAACTCAGGGTGGTTAAAATTCTGAAATAAATTTTTACACATTGTTTTTAATTTCTAGATTCAGGAATTCAGCTTCTGTTCCCAGTATATATGCCTCTAAGTGGTTGGTTGGGTGTTTTTTTTAGATAAAGCCTGTCCTATATCTGTCCCATTCCTAACGCATGTGAGATTCTTCATACAAGTCTAAATGTATAACATACATTTGTAAGTGTTTTTGTTAAGGTATATAACCTGAACTTACATTTAGACAAGATTCATGTTCCTTCTTTAAGGCATGTAGTGTCATCACATGCTGGTAAGGATTTTGGTGCAGCAGACCTTAATGCTGAAGTTAGAGGGGAAAAGATTAAATGCAATGAAAGGGGGGCTCTCCACTGTAAACTGCATTTCTATGAGACACCATTTTGGATATAGTATGTACCTTTGATTCTATGAAGTGGATTAGGAAAATATTCTTTTAAAAACAAACTTAAAATGAAAAATGGAGGATAACAATTTTATTTTCATACAACATCATTACAGTAGGCATGAAGGAAGTGTTGTATTGGTTGTGCCACCTGAAGGTAATGATATAACTGAAGGAAGGAAATTAATCAAAGTTTATGAAGATAGTATGAAGGCAGAAAGTTCAAGCAATTGAAAAAAAATTAAGTCAGGTAATCAAGAAATTTTTAAAATACAGTACTTGGAAAGTGCTAAGTATTCTTACTGCTGAATACTGCTAATATACTTCTTATACAGAATACTGCTAAATATTATTAGGGCTTTGGTAGTTACTCAGCTTCCTCTGTGATGGTAAATATATCAAGATTGATTTTCTTTACAGTTCATGCCAACTTTTCTAAAAAATGTTTTCATTTTTTACCTTTTTTTTTGCTGCAAAACAACTTTTTATCCTGCTTTACTTGATATTGTGGAAATGCACATCAAATCTCTTAAGCGAACAAACCTGTTATTGCTGAGTGAGAGAGGTTTATAACTCCAAGTTTTAAAACAAATGTTGTACTGTGTGCTAGTTAAAAATGTATATGAAAGTGCAGGCAGCAATGGAGGTGGGGAATAGTGCTAAAATAGCTGTCAGCATAAATAGAAATGATGAAACGCTAGGATAGGAATTGTTTTTGTTGAAGCAGAATGAAATGTCAAAGATGTCAGGACAGAATGCTGATAGCTGCATAAGTTTTTTGTGTTGGGATGTTTTGGGGTTGTTTTTTTTTTTTTTTTTCAGCTTAAAACTTCATAGATCTTTCATGGATTCACAGGGGGAGGCATTTGTTTTTGTTTTTGTTTTTCCTGACAGGCACGGTTTTCACAGGAGTCAAACTTCACTGGAAAACAGTATACCCCTCATACCCAATGCTTGAGAGATGCACTCTGAACTCCTTTAATGTCTGCACATACCATATACATGTGTATGTATGTATATGTATGCTGATATTGCTGTGAAAGCAACAGCCATCAAACATTTGTAAAAAGTGTATGGCCAGAATATAATTTAAGTAAGTGGCAACAGCATAACAGAACACAGGAGTCCTTTTCCATGTTTCCATTCCAGATATCCATGGGGGCAAAAGCCTGCAAGACTTTACCTTGTGGTTTAACCCATTAATATGGAATGGGACAGTGTCCTTTTACTGTTAACTTCTTCATGAGTCTTAAGAGAGAGATCTTTCTGATGGATGAGGAGACCTACTAGGTTCGTCTTTAGAGTGGAGGTGTACTCTGTCTCCAATCACTTAAAAATTATGCGTTCTAGAATTGAGGACAATTAGATTTAAGACTTTTATGTCTTTTTTTTCTTTTCTAAAAACCAGTACTTTACATTCTTACAGATAATATTCCAAAAGGAGTTACACCAGCAAGCAGAGCTCAGTGTCTAACTTGTGAGGAAACCATTCAGTTGTGAAGGTGTTATTGATACTTCGGGCAGATGTGCTGCTGGTACTGGTTGTTGTCTTAGAATGACAGAATAGTTTTGGTTCCACACGTGGGGATTCTGTGGTCAGCTGCCCAGGACAAAACGAGAGTAACTTGAAACTTAATTCAGGTTGGTCAATTAAAAAAAATGCAGACTGATTTTAAGCAGGAACACCCTAACCCTCTTCATATTCTGGTGGTGGAGTTCCCTGATGGAATGCTTCAGCCTTAGAGACGTGAAAGCCTGGGAAGATCTCATCGATATCTATAAATACCTGAAGGGAGGATACAAAGAAGATGAAGTCAGGCTCTTTTCAGTGCAACAGGACACGGGGCAGTGGGCACAGACTGGAACATGGGAGGTTCCCCCCTGAACACCAGGCATCACGTCTGTGCTGGGCAGGTGATGGACACTGGCACAGGCTTCCCAGAGAGGTGATGGAGTCTTCTTGGAGATCTTCAAAAGCCTCCTGGACATGTGCCTGGGTATCTGGCTGGGGGGGCATTGGACCAGAAGGCCTCTAGAGGGTCCTGCTAACCTCAGCCGCTCTAGGATTCTTTGGAAGGATGAAGTTTGCTTCTTTAAGGTGTGAGAAAAACTGCTAGGCTTACACAGCTGTGAAGCAGACTTGAAGGGAGAAAATGTGCTCATGTCCATATTTTGTAAGGCAGTCAGATGTAATGATTCACTGAGATTTTGTTGAGTGCAATGTCAAAACCAATGGCAACTTTGAAAGGAGCACCACAAAACTTAACACAACTGTTGAACATGTTGTTCAGTAAGGGTAGTACGTGTCAGACTGTCACCATCAGAATATGACATAACTCAAACAAACAAAAAAAAAGAAGTGGTTGCCATTACAGACACTGTGGTTCTGTCAAATGCTGCTGTTAGGATTCTAATAGCAAAGAAAACGGCTTGTTTGGTAACATGATGTTGTACACATAGCTCAGCCAGGAGCAGAACTCTAGTTTATCCTGTTCCAGGATAAAAAAACCTCTTCTCAATTATTTTGGGAATGTCAGAGGCCATTGGAAGCTGCTAGGCACCATGATGATGAAGTGAGAAGTCTAATCAGTACTTGCTGATGTCAACATAATTCATGGTGATGCCTAATATGCAAAAATATTTCTAAATTTTTATGGTTTTAGGTAGATAAAATTCAAATAAGTTTCAGAGCAGATGCATTGAAATCAGCTTGTGGAAATGATCAGGGTATTGAGTTGCAAGTGTAAGGATTCACAAGTTGATCAGTTCTACATCAGTAAGCTAAAACTGGAAAGTAATAAAATACATGATTCATATTTCCTTCTGGAACAAATTTTTCTTTGTATAGATATGGTGTGATTGGATAATTCCAAAGTAAATCTGAAAGGTGATGTTTGTTGATCACTCTGTAACAAAAAATTGTTCTCAGTTCCAGGTCTATCCAAAAATTTAAAAATATCTATTCTTCTCCTGTCATTTAGAAAGATCAGATCTTTGGTGAATTGCTTGCTGTAATCTTGTATCCTCTTTTACCAGAAACCAAGGATATTGTCAAATAGATCAGAAATCAGAATTCACTTTGCTGCAGTATTAAATGACCTACTATTAATTTTTGACATACAAATAGCCTGTAACCCCAGAGATAATATGGGTAATGTGAACAGAAATGAGGTAAATTATAAGGTGAGTACAAATGGGAAGTGAAGGTTGATGCACATTTTTAGCAGCTTTTCATGAAGGATTTTTTGAACAGGCTATATCCAGTAACGCAATGGTTTCTAACTAATACTGTACTAATGTAATCTGGGGCAGATTTCTCACAATCAGGAATGCATGCATTCTTTATCCTTCATTACAACTCATAATTTTAGGAATATTTTGTTGGCAAAATAAGGCACATCAGCCAACATCACAAATAGGAGGAGAAGCCACAATATTCATTTCCCATCAGCCTGGCCAAAAACACAGTATTTGGCTGACTCTCAAAAGGAGCAGCAGTAATTGTTTCCAGTATCAGTGGAAGCATTTTGCTATTAAAAAAAAAAAAAAAAAAAAAAAGCAGGCTCTGATCCCCCTGAGTACAGCTGCTCTCTGCAAGAACAACTTCCAAGCTTTCATCGCAAGTGCAGTAGGATTGGCTGTGGTTTATGTAGTGGGTAGTGCCCAGGAGCTCAACCAGACTCGGGTCACTTTGTGAGCACTGGCAAAATGATAGTCCCAGGCTTACAACTTACTCTTCTAGTTTGTAGGAGAGACAGGCAGAAAAAGAAAAGTGTGGAGCACAAGATGATAGGCAAGTTGCAGCTGGCACTGCAGTGTCACTTGTCACCTTGCTTCCTGCCAGACCCTGCAGTGACTTGCTGGTCTCCAACGCTAAGCACAGGCTGCGTGCTGGTGAGCTGCTCATGCGTCCTCTGTCTGGATTAGGCCATGAGCAGAGCAGCGGGAGCACCCATCGTCACTCTGTGTGTCCATTTTTTTCCTGGGAACAGAAAGGTGGTGTTTGTCCAGGTTGTTGACTGGCAGTAGCAGTGGCGATGAAGATGCTCAGACAGTATGTGATCACGGGTCTTCGTGTTGTAGAAAGTAATTAATAACTTTTTGTCTTTGGTGGAGTACATTGTCAGTGTAAATTCTCTGCTCTGTTCTCAAGATAGATGTAATTGTACCAAATTCACTTGCCATTAAATAAGTTACTTTTAGGCAAAAATTGGTCTGAATCTTAGGCTTCCTGCCCTCTCACCTTTTCATTTCACTCTCTTGACTTTTGCTTGTGTTCACTATTTTATCTCGTATACAATAAGGTTAAAATGACTTTCACGTGTTTGTTTTCCAATACTCTTTCACTGAACACAGAACTGTTCAGGCTGGTGACTGTGGTATGAGAAAGTAAACACAAGTATGCTGTTTAGTATGTCCATTTTCTTTATGTCTATGTAAGAAAATTGTCTACTTGTATCTATGTAATATTACAAGAAATTACAAAAAGTGAATGTTAGGAGAAGTTTGCTTTTCATACGATATTTTGGTGTCATTGTTCAATAGGAATTGTCTTTGCTTCTGCATTAGGTATATGTGGCAAGGTTTTGGTAGTGGGGGGCTGCAGGGCCGGACTCTGTGAGCAGAGCCCAGCAGCTGCCCCATGTCACAGAGGAGCCAGCTCCAGCTGCTCCAAAAGGGACCCGCTGCTGGCCAGAGCTGGGACATGAGTGATGCTGGTTGGGCTCTGGGAGAGCAGATTGAAGAATGGGGAAAAAAATCCTGCTATGCTACAGCAGCTGGGAGAGAGGAGTCAGAAACAAGTGAGCAGCAGCCCTGCAGCCCCCAGGTGAGTGCAGCAGGAGGGCAGGAGGTGCTCCAGGCACACAGCAGCAGTTCCCCTGCGGCCTGTGGAGAGGCCCCTGGTGGAGCAGGCTGTCCCCCTGCAGCCCATGGGTCCCACACGGAGCAGATCTCCACGCTGCAGCCCGTGGAGGAGCCCCCGGTGGAGCAGGTGGATGTGGCCTGGGGGAGGATGGGGCATCTACAGCTTCTCTGGGCAGCCTGTTCCTGTGCCCCACCACCATCACAGTAAAGATTTTTTTCCTTGTATCTAATCTAAATCTCCCTATATATAATACATATCCCTGTATTATATCTAATCTAAATCTCCTATCAGTCTTCTTGTCCTATTAGACCCCCTTATGCTGAGTCAGTTTTGTCTGTGATGGCAGTTGGTGAGCAATCTCCCTGTCCTTTTCTCAAACCATGGGCATTTTTTTCGTATTTTATTCCCCTGTCATTTTGAGGAGGGAGAGTGAAAGCAACATGGTGGTGTTGGGCTACCCATTGTTAACTGTGACACCTCAGCTTCCTACCTGATAAGGTTAGTGGCCAGCACATTGAGGGAGGTGATTGTCCCCCCCCGCTCTGCCCTTGTGAGGCCTCACCTGGAGTGCTGCATCCAGGTCTGGGGCACCCAGCACAAGAAGGATGTGGGGCTGTTAGAGTAGATCCAGAGGAGGGCCACTAAGATGATCAGAGGTCTGGAGCACCTCTCCTATGAAGAAATGCTGAGAGAGTTGGGGATGTTCCGCCTGGAGAAGAGAAGGCTCCAGGGTGATCTCACTGCAGCCTTTCGGTACTTAAAGGGGGCTTATAAAAAAGATGGAGAGCAACTTTTTGCTTGGGCATATAATGATAAGATAATGGGGAATGGTTTTAAACTTGAAGAGAGGAGATTGAGATTAGGTGTAAGGAGGAAATTCTTCCCTCAGGGAGTGGAGAGACACTGGAAAAGGCTGCCCAGAGAAGCTGTGGATGCTCCATCCCTGGAGGTGTTCAAGGTCAGGTTGGACAAGGCCCTGAGCAACCTGATGTAGCAGGTGGCGTCCCTGCCATGGCAGGGGGGGTTGGAGCTGGATGACGTTTAAGGTCCCTTCCAACCTGAGCCATTCTGTGATTCTATGAAGTTTGTTACTCAACTGTTGAATTGAATATTAGTGGGATGAACTGCTTACCTATTCAAGCATGTGTGTTCAGGTAGTTGGACTTGATGGTCTTTGAAGGTCACTTCCAATGTAACTCTTCTATTCCACACACTTTTATCTGTAATTGGACTGTCTTTTGGTCATTGGACTGAGAAAGATAAGATTTTTTCCCAAATGAAGTATAATATATTAAAACAGGTAAAATTCATTAAAATAGAGCAAGTTGTGCTGTACAGAGCTCCAGTATTAGCTGTTTTTCCTCTTGTCCCAGTATTTGTGCCTGTGTAGTTTAATGAGAAGTAGTATACTGATGTGCTGTCTTTGAAAATGGACTGAAAATGGACATTCTGCATGACTGACTACATGAGTTCTTCAGTCATAATTCAATAGGGAGAGAGGATCTGCTCCGCCTTTTGGACATCACCAAGGTTAATATGAGCAATTATCAATACCCTCAATACTTCCTGCTATAATAGGTAGTAGCGTGGGCTATGAAGTTTATTTTACAAACCTTCTTTACCAACAATGTTTCATCTTTATAGGATTGTTTTAAAAATAAAGTAGAAAAAACACTTAAATTATCCTCCCCAAGTTTGATTTAATAGAGACATTTTGAGTGATAATCTATTTCATTATTACATTATATGGTTTATTTTTTTATATAAGAGTGAAAGCACAAGGTTTTTACTTGTCACATATGAAGCAATCTTCCTTATATCTTGGTTGAAAGTTCTTCTGGCACTTGCAGTACCTGGAGTTTTTGTAGTTTCCTCCCTCTTTGAGTTTCCCTGCCAGCAGAACACAAGACTAGGTTAGACAGGCTCAATCACATGGAATTGAAAACGAAAACCTTTTCCTGAGGAATAGTGAGGAAAAAGAATAGAAAAAGGTTCATCAATGTCCAAGGTGTTTTCTTAACCTTCAGCTTGATATCCCAGAAGAGACAGTGCCTTCAGGGCAGGTTTTTCTCTCCTTAAGGGGAAGTTTCTCTCAGAGTACTAGGTATCCTAACTGTATGCTAGAAATGCAGAAAGAAAGATAGCCATATCTCTTAGAAGTTAGATACTCACTTTTGTCAATTACTCAAAGCAAGTGAGAGTCACGGGTTTCATTCATGAGAATGCAATGAGTTAATGACCCCTTTGCAATCTATTTGGTTTACTTGACCTAGTAAAAAGAGGTGCAAGTATTTAATAGCGAAACTATAAACATTTTTGTTGTTTATGTTCCTAAGGGTATCAACCACAATTTGTGCTAAGAAAAGAAAAACAGAAGTGCTGCTAACGGTCAGATCCATGTCCCTTTTCACCCAAATTTATGTAAATCCAATTTATTTTGACCCACTACTGTTCTGGAGCACAGTGGCAAAATGGTTAAGACATCTTGCTATGGAAAGAAGGTGTTAATTTGAGCTCTGCTCTGGATTTACATAAAATTAAGCCTTCAGTCCATTTGTGAATATTTATCTGGTCATTTCTGCTGAGGAATCAGAAGTGGTGAAATGAGATGCTTGACACATCACTGACTTTTTTGTCTGTGACTACAAAAGCTGGTATGCTTTAACTATGTTAATCTGATACATCAGTTGGGTTTGGCATGGATTTTTAACATTTCAAAACTGCATAGAACCACCTCTCCACCTAATCTACAATTTTTTTCATTAGTAGTTGGAATAATCAACACTACTACTGCTCTCTCTTCCTGATCCTTTGCCATAACTCGTCTCTACTGTGAAAATCAGACGTGATAATCCAAAATTCTAGTTCTTGAATTGGAATATTAAAATGTGTTTATAAGCCTCATTTGCATTAGTTCTACTATTACTCCTATGTTTGTTTAAAGTTTCCTTCTTCATTTTGCAACCTTTTAATCCCTTTGTGTTTTACCTCAGTTTGGGTATAGATGTGATGCTTTTAGATAATGTTTAACTGCTACCAGTGCAAGGTGCTTGAATGCTTGAATACTGACACATATATATATGTGTGTATATATATGTATATTGTAAAAAAAAAAAAGAGAATTTTCATAAGATGGGCTATGTAATTAGGCAGTTAATGAAGCCAAATAATTAAGTGAATGCTGAAACTAGAGTTGTTTTTCTTTTCTTTTTTAAAGAAAAAGAAAAAAAAAATAAACCAACAGGTGTCAGCAAAGACCATGTAACAAAACGTTAGGTCAAATCACATCAACAGTATATGCTGCATTCATGACAAATCCCTGTTGTTTTTCATTTAATTCTCTCAAAAGATCTTGAGATCCTATTTGTGATCAGTCAACTTAAAATCCAGAATATCACACCCATGTACTAAGATTGAATTGAATTGCTTTCAGTAGAAAACACAAGAAATCCCTTAGACGTAATGTCAATTCCATCTTAATGAATTGTTCTCCCACACTATAATCCAAGTGAGGTCTTTTGTGGATTTGTAAAATGCCATTGATTTTTACTTTTTTTTTTTTTTTTTAGCTTGCAGTGAGCAGAGCCTTTAGAAAGTTCATTCAGCTTTTAGGGTTTTTTGTTCTGGCATAGTGATGTTTGGGTGGGGTTTTTTTTGTTTGTTTTGTTTGTCCCAGTCCTTAGGTAAGTCTGTATCCAAGAGCAGAATGTCAAAAAGTTCCTTTGCATCTCTCATTGTTACTTATTGGCAGGTTTGTCACTCGAGGGTCAAAATAAAGCTCATTCAACCAAGGCAATGGCAGCCACAGTAGCAAGCCTCGGGTCAGTCCCACCACTTGAGATTTGCCGCAGGGCAGTCAGTTGGAATTCATTTTGCATTTTTTCACCGAGCATTGCCATTCTTACCCTGCAAAAAGGAAAAAAGTTGTAGGTTGACTACTGTATGTTATAAGGATTCTTTCCTTCTCTTGCTCATGTTCTCTTTTTGCCTTCAAAGTGCTTATTATGATTTTGGAGACAAATCTTACAAACTAAGAGAAAACGTTACGTGTACTGGTAATGGATCACTTGGTGGTCACTTGGTATTGCTTCTCATGATTTATACTTGTTTATTTTTAAGATCAGTGATAAAACCCCCAACCGTATACACAGCCTTGGAGCTTTTAGAAAATTACTAGTAATACTGGGGGCCCTGATCTCAGAGGTTGAATTTAAATTATTTAAAAATAGTATTCTTTCTATATATGCGAAAGATTTTTTTTTTTTTTTCCTAAGTTAGATTCAAGAAGTCTGTAAGTCAGTGCTGAATTGGTGGTTGGAAACATTTAAGAGGGCTTGGGAGCTGACAGCAATTCTTTTGCTGTAGTGTGCAATGTCAAGTCAAACATACTACTTTAGGAAAAAAAAAAGAACAGAAAGGCAAATGACGTTGATTTTGGTCTATATGTAGAATTGTCAGGCAAACTGGTAATGTTGAACATTTTAAGTGCAATCCTGTCACAGGGTGGGAATTGACAAATGATTGAACCCAAAGGTTGAATTTTCTGCATTCTCTGAAGGAAAGGAACACTTGCATTTTTCTTTATTTCAACTGAAAGCACAGCAAATTGTATCCAAACAAGTTATTGTAGAAGTAAAGATGGTCACATTTTGGTGCTTTTGAGCAAATCCTTTTCAGTAATATTTCAGTTGTAATTTTTTTCCCCTTTTTTCTATGCTTTTCTTTACCACACATTTATTAAAGAGATTAAACTGAGGTTAAAGTATAGTTAACTCACAAGGTTAATAGAAGAATAATAAGTACAGCAGGAATGTGTTTAGCCTTGCTTACAATAGGCCTTGTGAAAAAAGGAGGAGGTCAGGCAAGAAGGAAAATGCCACACCATCCGTGTTTTATCAGCTACAATCTACTTAATTTGAAATTTAGCATCTACATGATTCTGACAAATTCGGACAGTAATAAAAACCTTCAAGTAAAATTGTCTTACTCTGAATTTTTGTATATCTTGAGAACTTTCTTGAAAAATGTATGAGAACAAGTGATCTGATGAGGTGTTTAAGGGGTGTTGTTTCACAAATGGGCATCTTTGGAGGCAGAAGCCTTCTGTCCACTGAGCGAGTATGTCATTGCCAGTGTATCTCAGTCTGGATGTGAAGCAGAATAAACTGTAAGAGAGTAGTTACGTCTCATTGGGGGCGATGAAAAGTGGTGATGAGCAGCAGTTGTAGAGTTGGGGTTCTACTTGTTTTTGGAGCTGTTGTGAACGAGGAACATGACCTGGGAATTTGATAGCTATCCAGCTGGATCTTATCCACGAGAGTAATATATTTAATCAATAATTTGATCGGTTAGCTTTTTTTTTTTTTTTTTTTTTTTTCCCCGAAATCTGCTTAGAAGTGTGTAGGAGCAGGCAGAGGTGTGGGCAACTTGTTTTAACAGCTTGGACTCCCCTATCCATTCTGCAAGGTTTTGTGATCTGCCCTCTGTCGTGTGGCTGGCCGTAATGTGTGTTATCCTTTATCGTGCCACACGTGCTAACCAGACACCAACTGCTGGGCACGGTTGCTGGTGTTTTGGTCACGAGGGGTGCACGTGTGGGAGCAGAGAGGGACATGTGGTGTCTGGTTTTCTTCAAAGAGTCTTCGTGGTTTGCGCTACCCAAAGGGTTCCTCACATCTGTCGCGAATCCCTGAGTGTGGTAATGGTTTCCAGTAGGTGCGGATTTAGAAGCAGAAGGCCACACATCACACAGACCTACATGACATTTCCTTAACACGTTTTTAGCAGGTAATTCATTCTGGAAAAGTAGTTTATTTTATTCTCGTTCCTTTTTCTCCTCTGCAGTGGGTTTGCTGTCCTGTTCGCGCACCTAATGTGGTGGTGGACAGTGACCTGTGGCTGGTTTTGAAAGGGCAACCGCTCAGGGAAAAAGAGAATTCAGAGAACCTGAGTTAGGAAGCACAGCAGGGAGGGGGCCTGACTGGCAAGGCTCAGTGCACTTCATTGCATCCCAGCATGGTTTTTGATGTGGTATGTGCTCAAACAGCTCCTCTGGATTAGAATGTAGGTGTTACAAAACAAGTCATTGAGTTGTGACCTGTTATCTGAATACCTGGCTCTCTCTGTTATGGGAAGAAAGTTCACCACTGGGTCAGCTGCAGTTCTGCTTTTCCTTGTGTATGTCAAGCCCGTTCTTAAAAATTTTGATATTGGCCAGAATGCTTCTTTCCATTTCTTACTCAATTCAGATTTGTGGTATATTATTTTGAGTTGCCATCTTACTCTGTATGCAGGCTTTTGGTTGCCCTCTTTTCCAGACCTCTGCTATTTAAAGATGTTCGATACATATCAGATCTGACTGTGCACTGAAGAGTCTCTTCTCTATTTGTCTACACTTATAATCATGTTTAGGCTCCAGTACTTCAGTATCTCTGTAACTAGTTAGTCTCAATGGCTCTTAGTCTTTAATTTCTAGTTTCACACTGTTGTATGCAAGTATTGATCTTTTGCTCACTTGGCTTCAGCATGGTTGCAAAGATTTTACAAATTATGCTGCTAACAGATTTTTTCAGTGCTTCTTGGCAATTGAAAACCGTCCTCTACATGAACAATACAGTCTCAGAAGAGAAGCCATATGAAGACAGGGCCTTCCCAGTCAATGTCTACGACAATTACACATACCGGAACTATGTTTCCATCTGCAGTTTTGGTTTTGCTCTGTAGACTGCATAGAACATTGTTGTCTTTGCTGCCATTGTTAAAGCTATTTAGCAATGCAAGAGTAATACTCTGCCTAAAAATGAGATAAGGTGTTTCTTCTTCTCTTTCTGTAGCGTTCTCTCTTTGTCTCTATCTTATTTGCTATCTGTCCAGGTCACCAGTTTAATTGCTGTGTAATTAAAACGAGTTCTGTTGTGTATCCACGTAAGAGAACTGGCTTAAATTTATCTTTGTTGGGTTATCTCCTATCCGTATTTCTTATTTCTGTCAATTCCTGGCTGTCGGTATTTAATTTTGCATCATTGCATATCGATTTTGATACCATTGGTTGAATCCTCTTAGAAATACAGTAAATTGTACTGATCATGACACAGACCTATCCTGCAATTATGCGTAAGACTTTCAGTCTTCACAGATGTCATATTTGTGGACACTAGTACTTTGAAAAGGTACTTCTGGAGATATTTACACTGTTTAGATCCTACGTAAAGGATCCTACTTAAAACATTCTTTTAAACTCCTCAGAAAGGCAACAGTGAGCATTAAACTTTGATTCCTGTCCTGACCAACGTGTATTACTGCTCTCTATGCAGTCCACAGTAGACGAAGGAGAACTGTTGCAAGGAAACGATAGGAGAACTTAGGTACTTGTATTGTTAGTGCACCTAAGAGGGTAATCTGCTGCTCTTACTGGTCGGGATGTGCTGCACTCGGTTGTCTGTGGTCCCTGCTCTCCGCAGCCCAGCTTTGTTCTAGGAACTCTTCTGGTCCAGCAAAAGTAAGAAAAGCTGTGACACTGCTGATGGGTGAAAATCCTTGGGCTTACAGAAAGTGGGATGTTGGCTCCTCAGCTCGCTGAAACAAAATTGAAGTACAAGCCGTTTAGCTTCCTTCCCGAGGACCACTTTGTGCTGGAAGGAAAGTTTCTCCTGGTTCAGTTTCAATACATTTTTGGGGAGTGAGAGTGCTATGCTAACCATTTATTTTTATTTTTTTTGTGGTGGGGAAGAATTTCTCCCATGCTATTAGAATAGGAGATGAGAGGCATGGATTTGCCTTGCTTTTTGTGTTGTTTTATTTTGTTTGTTTGTTTTTTCCCCCAGTTCTCACAGCAGGCAATGAGAAGACTAGGCTCCCAGTGTTCGTACAATAAATATTGTACGAACAACAACAAGAACAACCATTTTTCCTCCTTTCTTCTTGATGCCATTGACTTCACACGCTGTGGGCAGTCCTCACTCTTGCTTCTTTTTCCTGTTCCATCTCAGACACTTGGTGCTGCCTGCTCACCAGCAGCCTTGTCACCTGCAATTGCAGTGCAGAATACTGCTTGCACTGTTGGCACACCTCATGAGCTGGAAAAGCTTTATAAAAAGCAAAAATATTCAGGTTAATCTGAGTAAAATGCTTAGGGCTCTCTAGCAAGTGTTACAGTTTGCCATGAGGATGGCTTGTACTGGATAAGTGACAATACCTCCAGTCCCAAGCAACTGTATGACGGATAGTTAGTCCAGAAGAATTCATAGAGTCTAGCCATATTCACTTGCTCATTCAAGAAACCAAGATTCTGCAACAGTTTTCAGATCTTAAAGATTCTACCAGTACACATAAACTGATAATATTAAGAAGTACTGGCTATTTAAATGATCTAGATTTGTTGTAGTAAGACTTAATTTTTATTAAATAAATAACATAGCACACTTCCCTTCCCTCCTTGATATATAAAAAAAAAAAAAAGTGTGTTGTTTCTTTTTTTCAGAATTACAGATTAACCATAAAATCACAAGACGATGATGTTTTCAGATGTGGGAAATTCGGGGATTTGGTGCTACTTCAGGAAATTTTGTGTCACCTTCCGTCCTTCCAAGCTGACAGTGTACCAGCCATTGCTGACATACCCCTGAACTTGTTCATCTCCTGCTGACAAAAAATCCCTCTTGTGGTCTTAGATACACTGGGGCAGTTCACAGCAGTTTTTCTTCAAGTGTGTGTCAGCCTTGGAGACCATCCAGCTGCTGAGTTGCCTGAATCCCACTATTTGCATTAGAAACCCCATCCTACTGTATCTTTTTTCATGTTTTCTTTCATTAAAAACCTTCATTAGGTTACGTCTTTGCCACACAGGAGAGTGCTCTCCTCATTTCACCATTCCCTTTTTAAGGCTGTTATCACTATTTGTTATACTAGAGTAGTGCATAAAGAGCCAGTTAGGATCAGAGCCCCATTGAGTCTGGCTCTGGAAAAAATCAGTAAAGGTTTGCTTCTGCCCTGAAGACATCACAGTCTAAATAGATAAGAGAGAATAGAAGAAACAGATAAGTAACACATAGCTGAAAAAAAAAAAAAAAGTGTGTTTTTTTGAAACCAGTTTTAAAATATTTTCTTCATAGCATTTTTTTTTCTCTTCCAAGTTTTCTAGTATTTTTGATGGTTAGTAGATGCCTGGGTTTAGAGTGGAAAATAAAATTTCTACGTTTGAGGCCATATTATCATTACACTCTTTTTAATGTCTGTACAACATCAGCATCTGAGACTGCAGGAACTTAACTGCTTTACTTGTTGGCATTACACTGAAGTTGATTTCGGTGAACCATAAAAAGTTTGGCCCTGAAGGTAAAATTACACTGTATGCATGTTCCTAACATACTGCTTTGGGGATAAACATGTCTTAAATCAACTCATCGCTCACAGCTAAATTCCTTCTCCAAATGCAGTTTCCCTGTAGATAGCAATGTTCAGTAAGGCTGATTTTCTTTAAAACCATAAAGTTTTTTGAACATAATTCTATCAATGAACGTATTTGAGCAAAGAATTCACAGAATCCTAATAAAGGTAATTTTTTGTGTGTGTGTAGTGGGGGGTAGGGAGGGCGGGGGATGGGTACGGCTTTTTTAATTAGCTTCCATCAGTACCTCTAATTCGCTCAAATATGCTCCAAACGTTTGCATATTGTGTTTGCTCACATGTACATAATGAAAACTTTTGGACTTCATTGAAACTTTATTTGGTAATTCTGCATTAGGAAAATTAAAATTGAAGTTTATGGTACCCTGGCTCCTACTTGCTCAGTTCATAGTGTGTTGTTAAGATGCCATCACTTGAGAGCTTTGTTACAGCAGCGTTTCTGTTGCGGCTTAATGTGCTGCGGGTTCAGATGGCAGTAATTGTGGCCTTGAGCGGTTGGACTAAAGAATACCAGCTGGGTTTGTACCCAGGTATTCTTAGATTAATATTTCGTGACTTAGATCTTGTCCTGTCTGGAATTTAAACATAGTTCCCCAAGCTTTAAAGGGAAGGCAAGCACCATTTGAGGCTCTTAATGAGCATTTTTTTCCCCTTTAATTTGACTTTTTTTTTTTTTTTCAAACTTCTGTAGCCAGTGAAATCCAGGCAGTTACTTCCGAACCATTTTTACAACCCCATATGGACAAAGCATTTTAGTTTGTTTTGCAGCTTAATTCCCAAATTAATAATAGTTAGAAAGTTCTTCCATCTGCATCTCCATTTTCTTACAATATATAAGGAAGAAAAAATTTCCCTAGGTATTAGGCAAACCTTTGAAGTGTGAACAACTTGGTTACTTTTGAGACAGCAACTCTTTGGTTGCGAGTAAGTTGATTTTTATTTTTTTTTGGTTGCTCTTTGAAATAATTCCTTTTGTTTCAGGTCTAAAATTTCAATTTTATTTCTACATGGAGACAAGAGACTTAAACTCCCCCATACTGAGGAATCAGTTGAGCTTTTTTTTCTATTTAGAACACCTTTGACCCATCCCTCCCCAGTTCAGTGAATAGAAATGGCAAGGCAACTTGTGCTGAGGGTGACTAAAGATCTGCTCTCCATGTAGCTCATGAAGTGAACCTGCAGGGGAGAGGGTTTCAGGAGTCCTGCTTATGGAAAAAATGCTTTTAAAGTATTTCTTTGCAAAAGAGAGCCTTTCTTGTACCCCTGAGTATATATTAATTGGTTATAATCCTTAGTTTTGAGGCACATAATTATTCACACAGCAGCAGGTGATGGATTCACAGGTACAGTTACAATTTCTTTGTACTGGCAAGCAGCCTTTGCTGAGAGCCAGAGAGGACCATTTTGGGTAAATCCCTAAGTTCTGCACTTAGTTGTACAGCGAAGAATTCAGATAACGTGGCAAAACATTTGCAAGTGCTTAGAAGTTTCACCAGCTAGCCTTTCAGTTGTCTGCCAGGATATGTCATTACGGTAGGTGGTTTAACTTATCTTTGCTTTCTTTTTTCTTGTGGTCTGTTTTTGTTTTTTTCCTTACAGATTATTACTAAATATGTTTATGGACTACTGGAAAAGGAATGCCATTTGAAAAAAGTATCTCTCCCGGTAAGTATAAATATTTTTTGAAGCTGTTGTTTGCTTGGATCTGTAAAAAGCAGAGACTTCAATCCAGAGTTCAGACAAAGGCAAGATGTGCCCAGCCTCTGCATCGTGTTGTCTCAGGACACTGACTTCACGTGCAGCGTGTGTGTGCGTTTGGAGAGATGGATCTGCCTGACTTCTCATGTGCTTGATTTCTCTAGCTGAGCCTTCCTTGCCTTAAAAGACTCCAGAATGTGCTAATTTTGGTAGAGGAACCACAAAATTTTTGAAAAACATTTGTGAATGTTTTGAGACCTCCAGAGATGGCTTCCCAGAGCTAAAGACAGGTGTCTCTACATACAGAGTAATAAACTCAAAACAGAGTCTCAGTAAACTGATCCATGTCTACTTTATAATTCTTTTAAACACACAATTTCAGGAGCTTATAACACGTATGTGCTATAAAGTGTAGATGTTGTTTGGTGGAAACACTTGATCAGCCCTTAGAAGTGATGAAGCAGTCCCCAGACAGCACGTGAGAGTGTTGCTGTCTGTAAGTGTATGCGAGAACATGATGTTGTTCAGGTATTTTTATATTCTGTGGGGAGACAGTAGTGTGACTGTGCTGTGTAGGTTTTCCATCGCTGTTCTAAAGGATTCATGTGGTATTTGAGAAGCTTTTCCACTACCGTTATTCTCAGCCAGCCCTTTGTATTCAGCAGAGAAAAAGCCATTTCAGGTATGGAAGCAAAATTTCCTTTTACTTTCATAGTTCGAAAACATTTTTCAGTTCCCTTTTCCATTCCCCAAGCATTGTTCAGGGAATGTTTTGATAACCTGTCCCAGCAGATGAGAGTTTCCTGTCCAGGCTTTGCCAGCGTCTTCATTGTCAGGGCAGAAGTGTCTGGGAGCTGCACAAGACTGTGCAGGGGATCAGCAGCTGCTAAGCCCACTATTGCCCTGAGACCACCTGTGAAAGCTTCCTTTGCTTCAGATTTCTCTGGATGAACAGGAGAGGATTGGGCTCGTTGTGACAGCCTGCCTGATGCAGTGCTTAGCGTGGGCTCTCTAACTTCTCTGCACAACTAGTTTTCTCCACTGGGGAAGTTTTGGTCCAGGAATACTTCTGTATTCCAGACTGGTAATATGTCAAAAGACTTCCTCGAGCAATGTCACACTCTGAAACCAGGAAGCTGTCATTTTTAAACTTTCATGTGTCCAAATTTTGAGGCTATGGAACTTTCTATGTAATAAGAATGTGCATATAGGTATTGCAATGTTAACCTTCAAAAAGGTAGCACCATACTACCATCACCTCCATCACATCTGTGGGTTCTTTTCTGCCCTACTCTGAGATTTGCGTGTCCAGCCTGGGAGAAGAAAAGCTCCTTGTATAGTCCTTCTTGTTGAAATGATGTGTGTTTACTCTTAATTACAAATTGTGTAGTGATCATTGATCTACTGATGGGGTTTGTCAGCAGTACACTTAAACCATTCTCCAACATATTCCAGTTTTTGCAAAGTGTCATGAGTACACTGCATTTTAGAGTGAAGGAAGAACTCACAATGCAACCATTTAGTTCTGAGAAGTGTGGAAAATTTGGCACAAGGTATGAATCCCATTCTGCAGTAGTGGCTTTTATTCATAGGAAGCCCTTACCACAATCAAAACTAGGTTATGAAGAAAATTACAAAAATGAGGCAGAAGGTGAAAAATGAGAGCTGTCTAAAGGCTATGGTTAAGTTACCCAACAAGCTCCAAGGAACAGCACAAGGAAATGTATTTTAAATTAATAGAGGAGGCTAACAGAAATAGTAAGATGTTTTGTAGCAGTTGTAAGCCCCATGCAAGTGAGGAAAAAAGGGGTGTAACTGCTGGTTAGATATGTTAGATACAAAATCACAGTAAGATCACCCAAAATTAAACTAGAAGAGCCTGTTAAAGTTGTAGAAGTTATTAATAAAACAGCCAATGAGACCGATAGATGAGCTGCAAGCAAGAGGAATGCTCAGCTCAAATGAGAACAGTTAAAGTGATTATTTCCAGTAGTATTTATCCAGAGGTTTCTGCACCACACTGGACTCATTTATTTATTTATTTATTTGAAACAGGATATCGTTCTGAGGAACTGTCTCAAATTGGCATGTCAGTAGAAGCGATCTTAGAATGAATTGATTTATCGTACAATAGTCAGCTTCCTAGATGAGATGGTTTTTAAGCCCAAGGTTCTTTAAGAAGTCAAATATGAAGGTGCAGAGCAACAAACGAGTGTATAACTTACTGCTCAGATCAGCTACTTTCAAAAGAGGCACAGAAAAAAAAGTAAGTATATGATGATTTTTGAAGCGTTCCAAGAGAGATTCCTAAAGCTGTGTATCAGGAAGAAATAACATACTGGGGCAAAAGTCAGTATAGCTGTCATTTTAAAAGATCTACTAGAATGCACTGATGGCCTAAAAATCACAAGATCTTGTCAATAAAAGAGTACCTGGATTTCCAGTAATCTGCCAACAAGCTTGCAGAGTGCTTCTGAAGAAGACATGGCATTGGTGTAAGAGGTGGGAGTCCCCTTATGAGTTAATAATAGGCTAAAAGGTAAAGAAAGAAAAAAAAATAAAAGAAAAAGGTGTTCATACTTCACAGATGAAAGAAGTTTTGACCGATGCAGTGTTGTTAAGGGCTGCACTGATACATATTTGTAAATAAAAGGAAAGAGGAATTGATAGAATGTAAATAACTTTTCTGATTTTTTCTGAAATAATAACGAATACTGGTATCTAAAGCTGATTGTGATGAGTTTGAGCATTATTTCATGATGCTGAATGATTGGATGATAAAATGACATGAGATTCAATTCTGGTAAATGTGAAATTACGGGGAAAAGAACTCACTCTGTAAACACAATGGTGGCCTCTAAATGAGCTATTACTACTCAGGAAAGATCTTGGAGTGATTGCGAATAGCTCTCTGAGAACATCAGTTAGTGCTCAATGGCAGTCAAAAACCCTCAAAGCAAATAGGATGTTAGGAATTATGAAGTGTTAAGAACAAAACAGAAAAACATCATCACTCCACTCATTATGTGGGCCCCCATCTTGAACACTGCGTGGAGTCTGGACACCGTATCAAAAGGGATATGTAGAATTAAAAAAAAAAAAAAAATACAGAGGAGGGTTGCAAGGCTGATCACAGGAATGAAATGCTTTTCAGACAAAGAAAGATTAGACAGAAAGATTCTTCAGCTTGGAAAATAGATGACTGAGGAAGAAATATGACAAATCTATAAAATCATGAAAGGTGAAGAGAAGATGAATAGGGAATGGTTTTTTCACTTTTTTTCATAATAGAGAAGCTAGGGGGCATCAAGTTTAAATTATCAGGCAGGAGATCTCTGCTGAAAGAGAGGAAGTATCTTTTTTCATAAAGGTCCCAATTATATTGTGGAACTCATTGCCACAGCATACTATTAAGGAGAAAGGTACAAATGCATTCCAAAAAACCATTTGACAGTATTAAGGTGTGACAGGTACATTGAACTGTTGTACTTGCTTGTCGAGAAACAAACTCTGGATCAGGAAACTCCAAAGTCACTGGTTGCCAAAAAGAGGGAAGAATCATTCTGTAAATGCTCTTTTCTCATACTTATTCCCCTAAGTGATCTGGCAGAAAAAGGACCCTGGGACCCTTATCCTGATCAGTGTGGCCACTCTGTTATAAACACCTTACATGAATATTTCAGAGGTAAATTTGGAATCATTCTTCCCGAACTTTGTCACAAGGTGATCAGAAAGTCAGTGTACTGTTTTTTTGTCAGCTGATTACGAAGTTGATGGTGTAATGATGTTTGAATACAAGAAATGTCTTTGAGGACTGTGTTAAGCGGAGTGCATTTTTTTCCAATATGATTTTAGTAGTGCACTGAAATGCCGTGCTCCAGAGGTTCACTACGACAGCATTTCATGTTCTCTCATCTTCCTTAATTTCCACATCATGGGCAAAGTCCAACTCTGCTGTCTTTATTTTGCTTTCTCAGGTGACAGCTTCAGTTTTGGGACTGAAGTATTTGTGAATTTCCTTTCAGATATAAAAATAAGAACAGTTTGGGAATCTGGAAGGTTTGCTTGTTACTTTATTACTTTAGCATCTGTGCCAAATAAATCCAAACCTTTTTTCCTCCAGAGAGGCTTAGCTGTTAATGTTAGTGTAAAATATTGTAGTTCTTCTAATGTTCAAAATCTATGACTGGATTGAAAATTTAAATAAAGAAACTCATATTCAGCGAGAAGCAGTGCAATTATTTCTTTTAAATTTCTCATTTTGTGCTCCATTGAAGGTTATATTATTAGTACAAAGAAGACTGCAGGTTTTTTATCCAGATGAAGCCTTTGTATTTCTCTGGTTTTAATGGCATAATCAGTGATTGATCTTTGCTGTTCTTTAGCTGTTGAGGACAAATAGAGGGTGCTTCTGAATTAAATGCATCTTTAACAGCTTCTGGGAAGGCCTGAGATGGAAGTTTAAATAATTACCAACGTGTTTTATTGACGATGGTACTGAAAGGTCTCACTTTGCAGAATCTTCTAACTTATCAATGCTTTGCTCTTTCACTTCAATAGATAAAACTTCATTCAGTAGTTCTCTTGATCTACTAGAAAGCCAAGAACTATTTTTCTGTGAGAAACAATCTCAAACTTTAAACTTCAAGTGGGCAGAATTAAAGACCCCTAGAGCCTAGATGAGTCTCATGCATCTTAGGCTGCTGATGGCTGAGATCTGAAAATTGAGTCATAATGACGATGTTGAGCATGGATGTTGGAATAAGATTGGATTTACAGTGTATTTTGTTGTTACCCTAAGTATTGGTAGCAACTCTGCAAAATACCAACTAGTCTGCAGTTGAAATATTTTATACACTGGTACTACTACCTCATGTGATAGCTCATCAGAGATGGAACTCATGGAAAAATTACTTCACTGTTTGAAAACTGTAAGAACTTCATTACGTGTGTAGAGTGCATAGCTCAGCAGAGAATTCCTCATAACTGCAGACTTTCATAAAACTTAACATATAGTTTTGCATTGGAAAAATAAATCTGAGAAAAGGAAAATTAAACTGTAACAGTAATTTTAAGCAGTAAATTATATAGGATATAGATTGGTTTGACATTCTTAGCTACAAATTATTGGAAGGTTGTTATTGGAAGTGAATAATAAAGTTGAATTAAGTTGTTAAATTAAACAAATTGAAGCTCCACATTTTACTGAATTTATTCAATTTGTCTTTAAACAAAGGATCATGAGTAGCTCCAGAAGTGCAAGTGCCTAATAAAAATAAATTACTTTACATGGACTCAGTGTGTCTAGCACTAAGTGATATTCTACGTTGATTTGTCAATAAAGTAGTGTTGTGCACAAGAGTGACCTTTATGTGCATTCTTTAGTGAAAGGGTGATTTAATGAATTACTACTGTTTGAAGAGAAGTTAGCTTGAAGAAAAGAAAGTTTCCAAGTTGAGGAAGGGAATGAAGGGTTAGTTTTTAGTAGCCTGCTAGTTTTTAGTTTTTTTTTGTTTGTTTGTTTGTTTGTTTTTACTTTTTTACATCAGCATAACTGCAAAAATGTGAACTAGTTGTATTGTGTCTTCTACTACATATTACAGGTGCTGGTATTTCCTCAACAGTGAACAAAAAATTGGCTTATAAATACTAAAACATACAGTTTAGTTATATGTTAGTCTGAAGTACAAATCTGCAATGTTTTGTCCTAATTATAATGTTGTAAGTATTCAGTTTATGTGCCAAAGGACAATTACCTTATATCATTACCTCATTACTATTTGAAATTTATCATTTTCTAACTATTTGCATCTTCTACATTAAGGTTTAATAAATCAGTACTGATTTATTGTAGAAGTGGCAATGTGATCTGACTTTATCCCCAGTGTAGGCTACAGTTATATTCGTATATTATAAATTCTTTTCAAGAGCTTTTTGTGTGTGTGTGTGATTTTTTGCTTTTTGCCACATTTTACGTTTTCTCACAAAGTGTGAGAGAAGACAAGCAATCTTCCTGTTGTGGACAGTGAAAGTTGGGATACCTGAGATGTTACACCATTTTGGAGCAGGGCGTAGGGTCTTCAGCCCTGTGGCAGATGCTGAATGTTCTTCCAGCTAGGAACTCCTAAATGAGTAAACTCACTGGCTTCATTAAAAATAAATAAATAAATAAAAATGCAAGGCCTAAAAGAGCCTGAAAAGGCCTTAAAAAGAGTCTGGAGATTCACATGGAATTACTTTTTCCAGACGGAAGGGTGAATCAGAAAACATACCCAGGAATGAGAGAAAAACTGAAGCATTCCGAGTAGCCACGTTCCCTTTTCTCAGCGTAAGGCTCTGATCTTCTTGAGCTTGATTTCATCACTGTTGCAGGGTGTAAGGCAATCCAGGGCTATTCCTAGCAGCCCTGTAGTTAGCCTGCGTGGGCCATGAGGTGAGGAGCACAGGGGGGTAAAGAGGTTTCCGTGCACTGATCCTGGTGCAGGACTCTTAATGAAGCCAATATTTAAATCCAGATTGGATTTCTATATTTTATTTGGCCTAGCTTATGAAATTTATAGTAGACAAATTTACCATGCTGGCTCATATATGGCTTATTGGGTATTTATGTTGAGGTGGCTGAGATGTAACTCTAGGATGTTTTTCATATTATATCAGACTTTCATTGTTGCTTCAGGCATAACAGAGATGACAAATTATTTGTGTTTTTTGTTGTTGTTGTTGAGGGTTTTTTTTTGTTGTTTTTTTTTTTTTTTTTCCCCAGAGGTTGTTCTTTTATGGATTCTCTCTTTCGCCAGTAAATTTCTGTAAATAAGCTTTAGCATACTTTTTAACACCCGCCTTCCCCCCTCCCTCCTCCTTTTGTTTGGATACAGTAAGTTTAAATCTCTCTTGGATAACTGTTCTAAAGCTCGGTATGTTTTTATGGTTCAAAGTGAAATAGCATGAATATTAGCCTCTGCTTTATTTTTCGTTAGTGCTGGGCACACATTAGTCCTTAAAACACATATATATAAAACATATATATATACACAAGTATTTGTTAAAGGGTGAAAGTTTTGATACCAGTCCTGGGGGCTAACTTTATAAGTACAGATGTTCTTTTAAATTTTTTTATTGGTGCGTAAAAATGTGTATTGCTGTAATTGCAGATTGATGCAACCGAGAGTGAACCAAAGAGCTTTATTTTTATGAGTGAAGATGCCTTAACCAATCCTGACAAACTGTTGGTCCTAATTCATGGTAATGGTGTTGTCAGAGCAGGTCAGTGGGCTAGGAGACTTATAATTAACGAAGATCTGGACAGTGGCACGCAGATACCATACATAAAGAGAGCTGTCGAGGTAAGTGAAAGTGTGTGTGTGTACAGTTGTGTCTGTAAATGTTTGTGTACTTATATATGAAGAGCTATGAATCTAGGATGTTTTAATTTATTAATCAATTAATCAGTATTCTCCATTTCCCTGTGTGATCATTTTATTTGTGATGCAAATACTTGCTTGGTGGTTGTTTTTTTGTGTGTGTGTTGTTTTTTTTTCTCAGAACTTCTGTCTAATAGAAGCAAGTTTCTCTCTTACAGTAAAACAAAAAATTTGTTGTATGTCATATTGTGGTGGCACTGCCATGTAGTTTAATATGGCAGCTAACGTGACAAGAGCCCTTAACAGGCGATGAGATGCAATAGAAGGCACTACAGAAATTTGTTATGATTTGAAGTGTTTTCTTTTACATTTCATTAAATTTGTACGTATTCTCACTCAACGTCTGTTGTAATCTTATGATAACATGAGCTTTCATGATAACAGCAGGCTTTTTTGCTAGGCTTGTACTGAATTTATTAGAGGCACAGTCTTTTTCAGTTTTGCACTGAATACTGATTCATTCTGATTCACCTATCAATACTTGACAGTTAAAAACATTTACATTTTATGGACACTATTCTGTTGTGTTTGCATGTATGTGAGAGACACTGCACAATTTGTGTAATATTTTTAACGTGGAACTTTGTAGGTATTGTACATCTCTTGCATCATGCTTCCTAAATGAAATTTCCTGCAGTAAACATTTGAAAAGCCTATTTAAAATTCACTATTTCAATTATATTTACTAAGTTATTCTTAGTAGCAGTGTTGTCAGTGTGATTGTTGCACGTTTTACTAAGCAAAGTTGAATTTTTTGCAGTTGACTTTAACATATTCGGTAAGACTCAGAGACAGATCCTAAAATACTTCATGGTTCTAGAGTATGATACAGGTGCATATGGTGAGTCAGGTGTAGGAGGTTAATTTCTGGAGTGAGAGTTCCAGAACTTTTCCCAAAAAGTTGGAGAGATACAGTTCCTTAAATTTTCCTCGTGGTGCTTATACTGTTTCGTTTTTGTTCTTTCCTAAATATGGTGCTGTCTTAGCTAATGTGAGATGTTGAGCGCTTAAGACACGGATAGTATCCCTAAATTACCAATTTTGAAGAGAGTATTTCTAGGAGAGGAGAATTACAGGCTCTTTTTCCCGTTTTGTTTTGTTTTTTTTTTTAATCCAATGGCTGTGCCAGTGGAAAACAGAGCAGAGCTCTGTTCCCTCAAATGTATGAACTTAAAAACAGATTTTGTATTTCTGCATTTTGAGTGCTTCGTTCAAATACGCATGAAAATAACCAAACAGTTTGATGACAAAATACCTTAAACAGTGTAGTCATTTGATCCCATCAGGCTATCAGACTTTATGCTCTTACCTTTAGACTTTCTTCTTTCTTAACAAGTATTTATAGTCCTTAGCTGAATAATTCCAGATACTGTAAAATCTGCATTTTTGTCCCTTCTAAAATTCTGGCAAGTATGCTAAATGTGTAAAACACTTACTATTTGTAATGATTTTTTTCATGTAAAATGAACCTTATATCATATAAATCAAATTATATTGTTTTAAATATGTTGATATTATTGGTATAATGTAATCACTGCAGTAAGAATTGGACATGTATCTGGTGTACACAAGGCAATATTTTATGGAAATCAAACCCCAGTGATGATACTTGGAACCTTTATGTTTTGACTGAAGTAAAAAATAAAAATAAAAAAAAAAATTTAAAAAAAAGAAGAGAGAGAGAAGACAGGTAGTTACATGCCGATATCATGTCTACTTCATGTACAGATCAAATAGATTGCATTTCTAAGTGCAGAAGATTATGATAGAATGAGTATAACGTCTACAATTTTAGTTAATAAAAACTACATCTATTTCTGGGTTTTCTAGAATGCAGTGCTCTAGCTGATTTAGGCATTTCTGTCTCTTATGAAGTGAAATATCTGGCCTAGATAGTAAATGGCTTGAATGAAAGTTGTGATAACTCCTCATGCAGTGTTGCTACTTTGGAGAAAAGAATTGTTCTCCTTGATCTTTCAGTGTTTCTTCTAAGAAGAGGTCTCATCTTTGAATGAAACCAGTAAATCTTATCAAAGCATTAGATTACAGTGCTGATGACAGGAAAACATGGATTTTATGATTTTATTTTATTACTTTTATTTTTTTTAATAGTAAACTGTGTGAATTTGAAGTGGATAATAGTATCTAGGATTTGAAAATTCCCTTGATCTGTTGTGAATGTGAAAAATGTTCATGTAGCTTAAAACATTTGCTGTCAACTAGGTTTTCATTTGTAAAAAATAATTGAAAAAATAATTTGCAAAAGTAATACTTTAACCTTTTGTGCAGATAGTAGTCCAGAAATATATTTGATTTACAGACATTTGCAACACCTCTACTTTTCTTAAAATAAAACAAAAACAAAACAAAGGAGAATTTATACAGCCCAAAACTATATCTTTTTCTCTGCTGCTTTTCCCTGTGTATAGTGGTGAAGCTACCACAAGCAATTTCAGTTAATTCCTTGGAAAAAATGAAAACAGACATACAAAAGCTGAAGGTGTCAGTACACAATGGATGTAGCACTCCTAACCAGGAAGTAGATGAACAAAAAAATCAGAAGAAAGTATTTATTTTTGGCACAGCACTTTCAAGAAGGAGGAAAAAAAAAAAAAAAAAAAAAAAAAAAAGCTTATCTCTTAAAAGTGTGTGTGAAATCAGAGGGCAATGGGAAAGGCTTAAAGTTTATCAGGTTTCTAGTGGCTTGGGGCTGCTACACATTGGAAAGAAAAGATCCGAGGAGAAATAGGAGAAATATCCTGGTGGGATTTCCAGTAGCTAGAAACCTTTTATTTATTTATTTATTTATTTTTTAACTGGGTGATTCCTGTAGGTCATACTTCTTCCATCTTTCATATCAAACTGTATTGTGTAGACTCAGTTCAGTGTGCAATAAGTGCTGGGAGTAGTTTACAAAGCTTTATGTAAAGGACGTAAGATTAACGTGTTAGATTAGAAATTCAACTTCGATAGCGTAAAAGGTTTTCTAGAAAATACAAAAGAAAAAGAACAAACAAGTAACAGGATACAGAACAGATTGTAGAAAAAGGAGGAGGGAGAAAAGCGTATAGAATGTGAGAGACGTGTAAATGCATTAAAACAGGGCAGGATCAGATACGTTTTAGAAGAAAAGTGCAAAAAAGACAAATGTGATAATATAAAGCAGTAAAACGGTAACAAATGATTAATAACAATTCTAGCATACATATTGTAAGATGATAATTTTCTGTAAATACAGTGCTAAATAAAAATTGTATAATTTTGTTGTTTTGTTAAAAGAGAACCTCCGTACTGAAACTTTCTGCAATGGGAAGTACAAATTTTTGATAGAAGCAGTCATCTGACATGCAAGAGAAGTTCAAGTCTTTCCTCTGGGAATCATGGACTATTCCACTTTAAATATATTACCATACTGAAGCTATTCAACTTTTTATAAATAAATATTTTGTAAATTAGAGGAATAACTTTAATCTCTCTTCTACATTTTTAGTAAATGTGTAATTCACTGTCTCATAGAGCCAGTCTTTTCTCAGCGACTTCTTATTTTGATATGTATACAGCGACTACAGCAGTGCCTAGGGGAGATCATGAGAAACAGAACTAAATTATTTAATTCCGTGATGAGGGCACTTACTTGGGGTGTCAAATATTAAGAACTTAAGTTTGTGGGTTTGGTTAGGTTGTTCAGAGGCGCCCATGCCCTGTGAGGTCCTCGGTCACCAGGTGCTACAGGAGGAGGAGGTTATGCTGTCTGGTTTGTTGCTGAGCGCTAACAGCATGGATGGTGATCAGAACAATCGGATGGGAGGTGTGCAGGTGATACCAGTGATATTCTGTGAAGTGATGCATGGAGCAAGCAAGGAGGGATGCCAAAGTCTGCTGCTGCTGCTTCGTGCAGTGCTGTTCCTTCTGTAGTGGGTAGAGAAGCTGCCTCTGTGCTTTGAAGTCTGCTGGGAGAAGCTGCAGCTCATCTACTAGGGAGGCAGTTTGCTCCTGGAGGAAACAGGACCTCAGCCTACCTGCATTTGGACACTGAGGAGAGTTGTGGAGTCCTCTTATGCGGAATACACTTCCTCTAGGGAATAAGGAGGACATCAAATTACTGCAGTCTTTACTCCCAAGAAAAAAAAAAAAAAAAAAAAAAAAAAAAAAATGATGGATGCTTTCTGTCTTTGGGAATTTGGTGTTTTTGTTACCTTAGAGCTGTGGACCCAAGGATGCTAATGAAATTCAACCACAGCAACTGCAAGCTATTGGATTTTTATTTTTTTTTTATTTTGAAACAAGCAAAAATTGCTGCCTGGCTTCAAATTCAGCGTTTTCTTTGAGATTGTTTAGATACTGTTATTATTATTTAAAGGAGAATTAATGCTTCGCATAAGGGTAATAGCATTAGAACAAAAGCTTCTTCAAAGAACCTGGATGATTTTTTCAGAAGGGATGCAGCAGCACCCAGCCATCAGAGTTTCCTTGAACAGATGAAAACAGGGCTGGCTTGAGATGGGCATCATCTGCAGAAATCTTTCTTTAGTGTCTGATAAAACATGATTTTCATCTTATATTTTCCCTTGTGTTTATCCTATTCTTCCTACAGCATTGTCTAAACAATTTCTGTTCCTGAGAATATTTTTGTAAGAATGTTGGATCTGTTCACGCAGATTAATATCATTCATTCGTATAAAACTAACAGGGTGGCAATATTTACTGAGGACTGCTGAGGATGGTTACTTCCTTCATTGTGCAATAAGATGTCATTAGTTTGGTAAGTGCATTGAAAGGAGCAACAAAATTGTCAGGTGTAGCAAAGCAGTAGTAAAGTTACTCAGTGTAACTCCTATTAACTGTATTGTTTAGTAACTGGCAATACATTCTAGCCTTACCAGGTTGTAAAAATAAGTGGGGTTTTAAAAGCAGATATTTAAACAGTTTTGTTGAAAAATCATTGCAGTGTTTACACTGTCAGGAATTCTTGCTTAAAATCTTCCATATCTTGTGTTTAAGCATAGAATAATACGTAGTTGAAGTCCTTTTTATTCTTGCGTTCATGTTTTAGAACCTACATTTTAAAATTTTGTCTTATAGTTTATAGGTACTTAGCACATTTCAATAAGATGGGCAAGTGACGCTTTCTGGAAATAAAACACAGCTGACATTTCACTGTGATTGCAGTTTTTACGTAGAATAGTAATATTTATGTTCCCTTTACTGCATATATTAATAGGCAGTTACAGTGTCATAGAAATCATGATCTTATTTGGGCATTCTTGCATTTTTCTGGAAGTAAAATTTCACTGAAATGCTCAGGAACATGCTATATTGTTTTCTTTTAAACAGTATTTATCTGAATCTGGTGTATGTATTTGTCTATGTTCGTTCTGGTAGAAGACTGAAATGACATTGTCTGTAAAGTACTTAATAGAGAAAACTTCGTTTTTACATCTTCTCCCTTTTATGGGGATAATATTAAGAAAACTTGTGTTACAAGTAATGAGATGTATTATTTTTGAGATATTTCATGATATATAAACACCAACTGCAATATAGTACTAAATAAATTATCGTGTATACATGGTATAAAATACACCATACTCTAGAAAATAAATAAATAAATAAATAATCAATGCATCGATGTATTTAACTCCTTTTTAAACATTTTTTGAGGAACTGTTGATCCCTCGAATGCTGTTTTGGAATACTGATCACCAAGCAGACAGAAGGACAAGTCCCATAGTTGTTTGGTGGTAATTATTAATTGATGAGAAAATTGGTGATATTACATAATAACATGTATAGCAGTTTTATGAAGTCTGAAATTCAAGAAGAGGTTAAAAGCTTAGACTAATATTGAACTGACAGGGTATATAAGCCCACACCAGCCCCCATGCCAGCAAAGGAAAACAATGAGATGACAGCTCTACTGTTTGGAGAGAGGTTGCTAACGACAGCTTATTCCTTTATGATTTCAACTCTTGACAGAAGACAGGTCCGCTTGTTGCATCATGGCAGATGTATCATTACCTTCTGGCCCTGTCATGACTGAACTGGAAAAGAAAAAAAAAAAAACACAACACTGGCACAGTTCTGAAAATCCAATTACCCTTTGGAATTCAGTGCATCCTTTCAAAGATGTATGTGTAAAGATGCATTACCGTTGTTGTAATAATTGTTTATACTGCATTCTTCCAGTTATGCGTGCTCCGTAATTTTGATAAAATAAAGCTACTTAAGGATTGTTTTGTCATCTTTCATTCTGCTAGCTGGCTTGTTGTAGAACCCTGTGGCACATTTTGTTAGTCTGCTTTTACTTTGTCGCTGACCTAAGAAAATTACTATAGAGGCTATTTGGGTAAATATGACTTGGAAAGTTGATTTATTTATTTTTTTTTCCAAACCATTTAAGCCGTCTTTTCACTGGCTAGATATGGGGTTAAAGACACGCACTGAATATTTAAAATAGATCATTTAAAAAAAGCAAAGTTTAATATGAGTATAAATGGTCTTTTTATCATATGCATATTAGGATTCTTCTTTTCTTTTTTTTTTTTTTTTTTTCCTTCCCCTTCTCCTCAACTTGTTGGATACCTAACAGTGACTCTGGAGACTTGGAAAAGAGTAAGAGGGGGTGTGGATTTTTGAAAGTATGTCAAAAGCCTTGGGGTTTGGGTATGATTGGAATTTCAATAGAGGTTGAGATGAGTTTAAATGCATAGAAGGCGAACATAAAAATCTTGTTTAATTTCTGTCATGTTGTTCTTTTTTTAGTCACTCTGATGTCTTTTTCAAATCTGCTTTTCTCTCAAGCTTTGTGGTACTATATCCAAGATCTGTTTTTTTTTTTCCCCTTTGTATTTCGTTTTAACTGCTGATCCCTTTTCTGTGGTGCTTCTGCCTTTAATATCAGCTGAAGCGGTCTGAATTGCTGAATCAAAGCCGTTTTGGGAGAGAGACAGTGTTTAAGATTGTGCAGGGTGAGATTCTCTGGGTAGAAGGTAACACTTCCTGCAGTTATAATCAATGCACTTGACACTTTCAAAGGCAGGAGAAGCCATGACTGGCTCAGGGGTTAAACTTTTTAAATAACTTCCCTTGGGAAAAACGCCATCAATAAAATGGAATAATTAGTTGAAGATTCTTGAGTAGCCTAGGTTTGAAAAGAAAAGATTAGAGATAGGTCAGGTTTGCACTTCTATTGTATTTTCTCTCCCTTTTGTTTTTTAAACTGTGAGCTTTTTTTAAAATGTGCGCCGTATTAGAAAATCAGACTGCTTCAAAAATAATGTCATCTGCTTAGGCCAGTACGTTAATTTTGTAGTGTTATTGTCTGTGTAGTCTAATCATTGCAAGAGCAGAGATAAGATTGTACATACAAAAAATATCTGCGAGTTTTATCTTTTCCTACATACACGCTGCAGTCACTTCATCTAAGAGAAAACACCTGCAACTTTCAACCATGCTAAATAAAATCAAAACATGTATGTCAGCTATAAGTTATCTTAAAAATTAGGAGGTCTAGATAAATGCAGTGCTTAGGGTCATTGATTTCTATGAAAATGAACAGTTTCACTATGAAACCAAATCTATCTCACTTTACCGCAATGGTGTTTCACAGGTGTTTTTTTTTTTTTGTTTTATGGGAAATTTATTGTTTTTCTGCCTTTTTTGTATCATTGTTTTTGTTAAAGCAGCTATTTTGAAATGTAAGACCTGATTAAAAATGGTGCTTCAATATACTGAGTAGGAATTTGTACCATACAAATTACTGATAAATTGTGTATGAATGGGCTTAGAATAAGAGAGTCTTACCCTTTGTTAATTATTAATTCATTTACACTTTTTGCTCTTCTTAAAGGAAAGTAGAATCACTGACAGCTTTCTCGATGGTAGCTGAACAAGACTTTATATGGGATATGGGATCAGAAGTAGAGCATTAAATTTTCTGATGGCTTATATAGAAATGAGATCTGTACCAGGTGAATAGGCAAGTTTATTTGGTAGAGTTTATTATGCATGCAAAGTTTTAACAAAACTTTTAACAAAGAAGTATTGACTGGGCTCCATTCAGCAATTGGATACACAGCAACATATTACTATTCTTGTGTGGAGGAGTCTGGAGGATGTGTCTGTGAGAAGTTGGCTGTGGAATCGTGACCTTTTAATCGCCCAGAAATTGCGATGAGGCTCTTTCTGTTATAGTGTGGATCTCCAATAGACTGTTTATTTTAATTGAGAACGTGCATAACCTTTGTAAGAGAAATGGATAAATGCATAACTGTATAGTTCTACTTGGAAATGCAGTAGTTATTTGTGGCTTGAATTTTACTTCATATGAGCCACTTTGTAAGAATACTTCCTAGAACTAAATAAAGTGTTAGTCTACTCTTGGTTTAATTCAGAGAGCTTGAGTTTGTGTCCTCACCGTTGTTGCTAGAGTATAAATATGCTAACAAACTTTTTTTTATTCGTCATGGAATGTAATTTTAATAGACAATCTTAACTTATTAAAATTGCACTCATATAGGATGGAATATACTGTTCATTACTCATATAGGATGGAATATACTGGTCATTAGTTGGCATATTAATCTTAAGTTCTTAGCTTTTTTTTGTTTTTTTTAAAAAAAATAAAAAGTAGTCAGTAGTCAGTAGCCATTACCTTTCTTCTGTGTATTCTGAGCATATTCATTCAGGATAAAGCACAACACTCATGTGTCCTTTGTCAATTTTTTTTTTCATAGCTTGAAAATAATGACATGGAAATGTTCTTTCATAATACCTCTTCTTACATGGAGATATTTGTATGGATTTTACTGTTGAGAAATACACATGCACATTTCATATATCCTTTAAATAAGTCACTAGCATTTAAAATTACCTATTAAAAGAAAAAAGTGTCCTTTGTCTTATTTATTAGATGTATGCACGGTTAAAATATCACCTAGCTAATCTTAATAAATTATAATGTGTAAATGTACTATTTATAATATATATCATAAAACAGTATTTTGTGTATGCCGTTATGGGTATGGTATATGCATGTATTTAATATTACACTAAATTGCCAATACCCTGTTGATTTTTCAAATGAATCATTACTTAAAAGACTTACCAATTCAGTGGGGAGATGAATACTTCCTTATTCATACCATGAAAAGCATATTTGAATAAAATTATCTTTTGCTTACTGTGCATTGAGCTTGAAAATATTAACTTTAATGCAAAGGAATTCAAAAAAAAATTTGATATGCTTCATCCTTAAATAGTTTAGTCCTGTTCTAATAATGCACATTGCTGCTTCAGGTAATAAGGAAATAGATATGGTAAAGACTTTGTCATGCAAATTTACTCAAGATTGTAATCTTTTGAAAATACACAGATCTTTTGAATGATATATGTCATTTTGATCAAAAACTTTAAAAAGTTAATAGTTCTGGTAGAACAAACTGAAACTGTGGGTAATTGTCTTTTTTTTCCTGAAATTAACAAATTATAACATCAAAAAAAACTGTGAGTGAGGTACGTAGTAGGTCATTTGCTGCTGCAGGCATTTTCTCTCCCTTCAGAATGTGCTTGTTCAGTTTCTCTCACTTTGTGCCTGTGGCACTGTACGGTGAAATTCAGACATGTTCTTCCCCTCCAAGGAATCTCTAGGGTGGTAGATAACTTATACAAAATTAATAAATGGTGTTGACTTTTATTATTATTATTATTATTATCACACATCACAGGCAATTTGCTTTGTGTTCCTTTTAGAAAAAAAGTTGAATTTCATAGAATATGTTTATTTAAAAAAAAAAAAAAAAAAAAAAGTATGCTTCTTCACAGAAATAAGCAGTACAAGTACACATAATAGGGTGAAATATGTCATTTGGAATAGTACTGACAATAGTTTAATGGAATTACTCCATTTTCAGTGATTTCCCCAGAGAGGGAAAAAGAACAGTGAAAACCTTATATGTTAATTAACTTTTTTTAAAATCAGAAAATATTAGGACTTCTTAAACCTGTCAAAGCATTGGTGATTTTACTTCTTCCTTTTATTTATTTATTTTTTATTTTTTATTTCTGGGATGTTGAATTTAGTTTCCGTTCATCTCAGCAGTATTTAAAGAGTAAACTTGTTTTGCGGCTATTCAGCTTGGTGGTTATTTTTGGGGAGGTCCAGGTGTACCATCTTGCTTATTCACAACCATTTGTTATACCATATTGCAGTTATAATCCTCCTAGGAAAGGGAGAAATTGGCTCAGATAGCTTAACCTGTTACATTGTGTGCTACATGAAGCCTCAATCTCTATTATGCCAAAGGCAGTGAGACTTCAGATTGCTTTGGTGGGTAGAACAGATAATGAAGCTTGGGTGTAAATAATTGCTGGTACATGAGGGAAAACAACTTAATCTTAATTTCTTCCTTTTTATTTATTTATTATTTTTTTTTGAGGGGGGAATAGTAATTAATTGTAATTGCTCTTATAGTTGTAAATGTCAGTTTGAGTTGTACTCAATAGGGTTATAGTGCATTTTGAACAGTGCTTATAATCGTATACACACACATACTTACACCGCAGCATAATAATATAAAGTGCATTATTGGTGCGTAGTAGTGTGGTCTTTCAATGTCGCTTGCTTCTGATGAGCAAGGATCCTTAAAAATGCTATGCGATTAAATATTACTATTTATTTTAGTATTTGTGCTCTTTAAAAAGAGCATATTACCTCAATAATAAGCAAATACTCTTTTTTATTCTAAAATAAAGTTTGAAAAATACAGGCAGAAAAGCTTCATGGTGCTTCAGTGCGCAGGTGATTGAGTTTGTGTTGACCCTCTGTAACTGAGCCTGTGTTTTGAATCCCAACTCTTCCTCCAGCGTTGGGAGTAATATGATTGAGTCTTCCGGAATCAGTTCCTGAATGTTGATAACACGAGGCTCTTCCGTGAAATACAGAAGCTACTCATGTGGAATATGCACCTTCCACATCACGCATGGGTGATATCAGATACAGGGTTTTCAAGATCTGACAGCCCTTTCCCTTGAACAATGATATTTATATTGAATTTAGGACTGTCTTAGTACTGACATTCAGCTGGTACCAGCTGATGATAAAAATGAGTACTGCAGTTCCATTTAAATGTTGTTATTGTCAAACAAATACCAAAAGTGGTTATTACTCTCAACTGATTTAAATATTTAGTAATTAATACCTCTTGTTGAATTAAACATTTCCTGGCTATGATTATATAAACAGTCATTATGATATAAGAATATCATTAATTTGGTGTTTGTGTTGATACTAACATTCTTCATTTTTTGTTGATTGCATTTGTATTCGCTGTGTTAGATCTTACTTTGAAACAGATCATTCCTTAAAATAACAGCATTCAGCTATCTTTAAACGATTTTGTTGTGTTTTTTTTGTAGTTTTGTTTTACATTTAAACCATATGTTCACCTTCTCTAGCTGTGGTATTCTGTGAGGCTTTCCGTACATTTAATTTATTTTTCTAAATGGAGCTTAATGCAGGTATGAGAGTGGAGGGAGGTCTAAGTAAGAACTCTGTGTGGAAGTCTGGATGAACCATTAAAAAACTCTCTTTTCGGAGAAGAAGAAATGTCTTCATGTTTATCTGCTGGAAATGAAGGTACCACTCCTAGCTTTCGTTGTATCAAATTTGCTTAGGGAAGTAATGTAGAATTTCGTAAGTGCTCCAATATAAAGTAATCTTTAAGCTCCAGAGGCAGTCAACCTACATATTTCTCACCTAGACTTGTGACCAGTTCTGTGCGTTTAGTATTTTGGAAATATTGTACGTGTCTCTTTCTAGTCCTGTTGTTCTTCTTGTTGCTCTTTGTAGAAGAATCTACCCAACAGTAATTTTTTACATTGTCCTGTACTTGTAACAGTAGTTCTGTGGTGTGATCATTTTGAATTTACAGCTAGGCAAATACTTTTTAGGCGTTTTTTCCCTCTACTTTACATTTTTATTTTTTTATTTTTTTTTTTTTTTTTTGGTATATGTGCCTGCGCACCAGCATGTGCATGTAGAGAAAGGTAAATGTGCCTTAATTATCTAGCTTGGTTGTAACTTTTCAACTTTATAAATGTTAATATGAGTTGTGTGGCAATCAAAGAATTTAATTTGTCTTTTGGGTTTGGGAGCGGCACGTGTTTTTTTTTTCTCTTTTGGAAATGCTGATTATGTTTTACAGCACTGGAAAAGTACTGTTTCAGGTTACTGTTTTCTTTGAACCCAGTAATTTATGATATATTAAAAGAGAATTATACTGACTATTCCTCAAGAATAATAGTATTTCAAATGTCACACAGGTTGACTTGCATTGTGATTTAACTTGTTATAGCTGTTGTATGTTTTTTTTCCCCTGGACATCCTTATGGAAAGACTTTTAAGCAAGGGAACTAATTAGGAATAGGTAATAATTCTCCATAAACAAAGCAATCATAAGAGTGACAGTTGACATAGTCTTATAAAAACTGTATAGAACCTGGAGGAATATCACTGCTGCAGCGTGTGCTCAGTTAAATGAAATCTGTCTGCTCCTTGTGTATAACAGCACTGCATCAGTGTCAGAAAAGTGTGGTATTTACTGTGCTGACATTCAGCGCCTGTATTTGTTGAGATACTACTCGTAACTCTCAGTTTTTTAAAGCAGGGTGTCCACATAAAAATGGAAATTTAAAGAGAAGACGGTAATTACGGATTTTACAAGAGTCTAGGCTTTTTTTTTTTAATGCTCTGAGCTACGATCACAAGACGTTTATGCTACCAGTGACGTTGGAATATACTTCATTTTGTGTTTTGTTTTTATGAAGTCTGTCTTGACACACAGCTGTAAATGCTGTTTGTGTCACAGACCTGTTTTTAATCCCATTTTAAATGAACTTCAGCTTGTGAAGGGTGTCCGGACTGTCATCCCTGTGGAGCCAAGCAGCGTGCGAGCAGGTACGGCACCAGCGTGTGCCTACTGCAGGGGCACCTCGGGGGCTGTGGGGTGACTGTCCCCCTGCCTCTCCCAGCCCCTCGCTGCTCTAGTGAGGATGTTCACAAGGACACGAGCTGAGCAGAGGGCTCTTGCCCACTGGATGGTCCCCTCTGGAAGCTGCAGGAAAGCTGGCTGCCCTTGCACAAGCATCGCGCAGTTGTCCATCTCCTCTGGTCCAAAGTAGACCTGCCTGAAGTAGGTCTGAGTTCAATGCGAGCAAGCGGTTTAGCCCTGCCTCGTAAACTTATACTTCTCGAGGCAAGTAAAATTTTTACAAGGCAGTGCTGTGCCCCAGGTTTCCCCTAGCCTCTGGCATTTATAGCATTCAAGACCTCCTCCTAGACCATCCTACTGGGATGGGTTTCTTTCTCTTTATTTAAACCACTGAAAATTCCTCACCTTTCTTTTCCTCTTTCTCCCCCTGGAGCAACAGAAGTGCAAATTTCAGGGAAGTAGCATTTAAATTCAGCGCAGTAGCAGATATAATGGGATTTTTTTCTTACCATTCTTAATTTTTGCACTGGGAAGAGAAGACTCCAAGGCTTCCAGGACAGAATAGAAAGGAGGTTCCAGTAGGTTGGCCGTGAAGATTTTGAAATGCTGAAATGATGTTTAGGTGTGTGGGTTGATTTTGCGTGTTTTATTTTCTAATTTAAGTTTTTGAATATGTGCATATATGTATATTATATATATATATGTTTTACCTCTGATTATGTGTTGTAATAATTGTGGTCCTTCATGGTGGAGGTTGGGCATGCCCCAGTGGATCTGTTATGTGCATGAAGTCGTGTGAGGTTCTAACGCAAACTTCTGTGCATTTTGTACAAGTTGTGGCATGGTGCTCTTTACAAATAACTCTGTATGAAGTGTATTTTAAAGGTATTCCATTTTAAAAGTGAACCTAAAAAGTAACACCAAATATAATTAGTTTAGTGAATGTTCAGGAAGCAAAATAAAGCAGGAAGAATTAGGAAGAATCAGAGTTAATCACATTTTGCATCTCGTTAAGTTTTTCCTACCATACTATTTTGTGTTTATGCCTTTACGTAAATTATTAAGAAAATATGGTATTCGTTCAGCTTCTTGACTAACTTTGTGTGCAGTAAAAGAGAGTTACAAATCTGCTTTGGAAGATATAGCCTAGGTTTTCATCGAGCTGGGAAGGTCTTTATCTTTGTAGAGTAACTAGTACAGCGTTTATCTATGTTTTCAACAGCTACTGAGATAGTGATACATTGATTTTAAATTCTGCATATTGTTACCCAACAGAAATTTGAGGGACAATGGGTAACAAAGTTTCAGTCCATATCTTAAAATTCGGGGATAAATATTATTGTGCCAATTACATCATGCACTACTTTGGAAACAACATGCGTTACTTAGGAAAATAAAAATTTGTGGATTTTTTTCACAAATATGCAAAGAGGCTGATTAATTTCAACACAGACATTTAGACTTATTTGCGTTTCAGTTTGTAATTTTACTGTTTTTCTCGTAAAACAGATTATGTGAAAGCAATAGCTTTTCAAACACTTCCCCTTGTAAGCATTTTCCCAACCTGTTTGTGTACATATATATATGTATACATATATATTAATTGCTTGCAGCAGAAGGTAATACTTGTCTGGAGCAGTAGTATCAGTTTTGCTTTTGTTTAAAAATTATATATGGAACGTGTGGTGTGTGTATATCTATAAAATCAGCCTTTAAGATTGAGGGTGTAGTTGGAGTGTCACCATTCTTACCAGAAAATGTGTTTTTGTGGACAGTTTATGGAGATACAGCCTTTCAGACTCAACATTTTTGAATGGTTTAATAAGGGTTTAGACGTAAATCTCCAGACCTGTTGCTGCCTCACATTCCCTTCAGTCAGGTTCCAAGCCTTTGCTTTCTGTCTTAATATCTGCATCCAAATGATTGACTATCTTCCCTCCTACTCTTTTTTCCTACAAGTCAACTCCTCTCCTGTTGAGTGTGTATTGAATAGCTTTCTTGGCCGTATATTTTTTGGGGCCAGGGATACACTGACTCTGCAGGGCAGTACTCTCCGTATTTTTCATTTATGTGTCTAAACTTAAATTTAGAGAGTGCAACCTTCCATCTGCATAGCAAGCATTTCCTGTGTGCAGTCCTTTCGTATAGCAGTGGGTTAAACGTAAGAACTCTCCATTGATAATAAGTAAATTGTAAATTTTCCAAAAAAAGTTAGCTAGTTTTTAGTGTAATTTTATGGGAATGCGAGGGGTAAATCCCAGCCAAACTTCAAACGCCTGATTCAGAAAACAGGTGTACCTAGATTTTTGTAAAAATGGCAAAACGACATACTTGTATTTTGACTTTTGTTTGGATATACATGTACTGTATACTGTGAGATTTTCAAAACGCTTCAGCCTGGGGCAAATAACAGCTATAAAGCATAGCTGAAGTTTGGTATGCTTCTAAGAAAGTGGGAGGAAAGAAATTGAAAGCTTACCAGCCTTAAGGATTTACCAATTAACAGGTTTCCAGCCACCCCTCACAGCAGTATGAGTCCTCCTTAACGATAAAATCGGAGACCAGCAGCAAAAAGTTATTTTACCTTTGAAGGTAAAAATGCAGTGTTTGGGTAGTGGTTGGTGTTGAGCTGACGAATTAGTCTGAAGTCTGTGTTGGTATCACTTGTTTTTTTTGTTTGTTTAGAATCTTCTGTCGGTTTCTGAGTAAGGTGGTGGGACTGAATTGCAAGAAAGAAAACTTCATGTTTTCTCCTGTTGGTCAGGTTCTGGAATCAGTTAAAATCTGACGTGAGTTAGCTGGTTACAGTGCAGTTACTGCTGAAGTGGTGCAGCAGTTCACCAGTACCCGTGAGTGTGGCACACCTGGTGGTCTGCCCCCTTTCAGATGTCCTGTAGCTCGTACTTACCGTACTCACATCTGGCTAACAGAAATCACGCGATGCTGCCAGCCATCTGACTGCTCTCCAGTTCTTGGTTAATCTTGGCTGGGATCACGTAAGACAAAGTGTTCAGGCTCAGCTCTGACTCACTACTCCTAGACTGTTCCAGAACCATGTCCAAAAATAATGCAGGGTTGACCTATCTAACCACGGTTCCCTAAAGAGGGCTTCTCTTATTTGAGGGGCAATTAAGCCTAAAGCTGTAACATTAAATGATTATGGTGTGCTAAGGGCAAGGTAGTACATGCCTCTTGACCTCTCAAGTATAATTATGGGATTTACTAACTCCACCAGCTATCATATGCAATATGCTGAATGGGTACTCACAGAGAAGGACGGCGAGGAGATTCTTAATAAGGATTAGTAGGAAGGCAGAAAGCCATGTGTAATATCTGGTAGCTGTAGTGGGATAGGAAGGGAAACAAAGCATCAGATTCTGAGTGAAGTTGCTTCTCCAGAGGATGTGAAAATCAGTTAGATTGCTCAAATGAAGGACAAGTTGTAAAAGTTGGAAACCAGATAATCTACTCATTAAATAGCTGGCTGGGCAAGGCTGCTCTCAGTTATATGTGGGGGAGAGTTAGGAGCCAACTTTGTTGCACGATCACTATAATTAAGCCAGAAGAAAGGGGACATGGCGGTGAAAAGTCATAAAGCACCTGAGCCTAGTGTCACGAGGTCATTAAGTCCTTCTTTTTGGAGAACTTGATGCAACCTGTCCAAATTCAGAGATAAAGTTGATGGGAGAAAACAATGCTCTGTGTATCAGGGCAAAGAGGGGAAAGAAGGATTTGGTGATCGTCAGTCAGGGTGGTCCGTGACTGACTGAGAAGAGTTGGCATTCAGAGCTGTGCTACCTCTTCAGGGGGCTTGGATGTTGCTGCCCAGAAAGGTACAGAGAGGAAAGGGAAACGTGTTACCAATGTTGCTTTCTTGAAAGAGCAGGAAGAAAAATAGGGCTCTGAATAGAGAAAAAATGAGTTGGGAGCTGGTTCTGGGTGACATGAACAAGCCCTTTGGACCACCACAGAACCAGGAAGGGGTTGTGCTTAGGAGTCTTTTATGGATTGTGTTAAGAAAATCCAAGTTTTTGTGATAGAAAAATCTTCTATGGATTGCCTCCGAGCCGTATGTCTTGCAGTGCTTATTTGCACTAGAAGAGCTCGTGAAGTCTTCTAAAAACAAAGCCTGCTCTTGTCAGAAGATGCCATCACAAAGAGGTAACCTGTTCTTCCTAATTCTCACTGTTTCTGATTGTAGCATTTTTGGCTAGGACAGAGTTAATATTCTGGTCAGCTGGGTTACTGCAAAGCACTGGATCAGGCTACTTTGACTTTTGGCAGGAGTGCTTGGATTTTGAATTTTTGGCTGAAAAACAAAAATCTTTAAACTCAGTGAGATGGAAAGGAAATGCTCTGCGGCCAGAATCTGTCTTTCTGACCGGATCTACAAACTCATGGTGCTTGGACATTTTGATCTAGCAAATGTGAATCTGAAACTCAGTCTAGTCATTTTGAAGTACATTGTTGATTATTTTATTTGTCCTTTCTTTTGTGTTAAATTTTCAGGATAGATTATAGGCGAGGCTGGAGAATTCATTATGCTCGGTGCAGTGGGTGCATACAGCTTCTCACAAGACTCTCAAAGGGCAGAAAAAAAGGAATTAAACACATTTTACTTGTGGTGGTAACTGAGGTGCAGTAACAGGTGCAGTGAAATTAAGACTCTTACACCAGCTATGCAAAAAAATCTGTGGGCAAATCTGAAAATGACACTCCTTTCTCCTGACACCCTGGCCAGTGTCTCAATGTTGATATTCTTTTTTAACATACCAGTTTAGTTAAACTAAAAGTGTGGGTGTTGATAGGAAAACATACAATTTTTTGGGTTTTTTTTTTTTTTTTTTGCGTTTTCCCCTCGAGATACTGCAGCTCACCCATCTGTAGTGTTACGCAGTTTGCTCTGTCTTGTGGAGAAGAACACGGAGTACTAATGATATTTGAAGGGGGCTATAGTTCTTTACTTGTACTGCTCATAATAAAACAGAAGCCGAAGTTTCTGGAGTCTTCTGACTGCTGTATGAAAAATATACTTCATTGTCCAGAATTTGAAAAAAATACATCTTTTTTCCAGTGAACTCATAGGATGAGTGCATCGCGTACCGTGCAGTATTAATCTTATGAAATGAAAGGAACGTTTAGATATAATATTATGCTTCTTTAAGCTGCTTAAGATAAAACTGGACAACTGCTTTCCATTTTTCTAAATATGACTTCTTTTTGTCTAGGTAACTCTGAACACCCAAGGGACACTAAAATAGGTCAGACCTGAAAGTGGAGCCATTTGCTTGCAGATGGCTGTCTGTGATTTCAGTGCAACAGAGTAGCTCTGAAAAGGTCTGAAGATTTGTAATGACCAGTAATGCCATTCAAAAGTTATGAAAGACCAAAGGTTTCTGTTTTTTTGTTGTTGGTGGTGGTTTTTGTTTGTTTGTTTGTTTTTTTCTCTCTGTGCTTATATGTTACAAGTTACTGGGAATAGGTTTGCTTTAGTTTGTAGCCATTCCATTTTCATGCTTTGATTTCATCCCTTATGAGTGATACCTTAATTTTTTTTTTTTCCATTGCCTGGTTCTTAGCTAAAGAAGATTTGCCTTTTTCAGAGACCTAATACCTTATACTTGAGAAATCTGCTTTTACAGGGAAATGAATAGAGTCTGGCAGTGTTATTATATGTGTGAGAAAACCGAAGGTTGTCTGTAAAAAAAAAAAAAAGTAATAATAAAAAAAATACATTATGCGAAAGAAGAGTCTTAGTCATGCTTTCTTTAATGTCTAGCTGCAGACTACTCACTTTGTGCGATGAAGATGGTACTCATTTATAAAGCTTGCTTTTTCACTGCTGTTTGACCTATATCACTTCAAGTTATTGCTTCGTGTTTCTTAGTACTACTTTGTGAATATTGCTTGTTTGTAATTACTAATACAGCAATTCTGAGTAACATTTATTGAATTCAAAGATTTTTTTTTAGTCTCAGAGTTTGTCATTTACATTGTTGAAAAACACTTTTTCTTGTACATAGTATGGAAGCAGTGTTTCAGAAAGGAGGATCTTTATAAAACAATATTGTTTATCATGATTAGTAAGATAGTATTTTATGGGAAGAACAAAAACTCAACAAATTGAATAGACTTGAGACCTATTTTGTCGCTTCATTTTTGAAAGATTTACATGTATCAGCAGTAAAAAAGAAAAATAAAGAAAAAAAACATACTGATGTGATGTCTTCTGTATGATGCAAGATTCATTCTCATGGAAATGGATCTTCCCCTCTTTTTCTTCAACTGTGTCTTTAAAATCAGAAATGGTTGTAGACCATAGGAATCCAGAAGTAGTACTTGTAGATATATTCTTGTAAACGCGTGGTACAACATATTTATGCAATATATGCTTTATTTTGATTTGCATCACTTCAGGATTTTATTTCAATTCTTCTTCCTGTAAGCTGTATGAATCATGGTTCCTCCCGTGTCACCCCAAACAGATGGAAGAAAAACAACAACTTCACTTGCGCATAAAAGTTAGTGTAGGGTATATATGGCAAACACTAATCCAAGTTATTTCTTCTTGATTTCTTTTTTTTTTTTCTTTCCTTCCCCCCCCACCCTTTTTTTTTTTTTTTGGTACAACCTATGATGAAATTTCTTTGACCTGAAAAGTCCATTACCCAGACTTTCATGGGGTTTGAAAACTTCTGCTTTCCATACCACTTCTGGAAAGACTGGACAGCATTCCTCCTCTGAAAACTGTCCGACCATGCCACCGAACAAAAGGCTGCATCTTTCAAGCGCTGTAAAGATAACTGCTTTTACAACACGACTCGTGTCATACACTTGAATCCTTAAAGCAGGCAGAAGAGCTATATGAGTAAAATCTCACAAAGAAGAACAAATCCACAGCAACTGAACTGCTATATTTTTTTTTTCTCACATGTTCTTCTTCCAGTCAGAATTTGATATTTTTGCAAGTTTGTGTCAGTGTACTATTTAGAGAGGAAAATGATTTTACTTTCACCTATTTGCATTGTATAGTGTTTGTTTTGAATTTTAGGCTAAAAGGTTAAGAATACGGAAGATGATGAGCTGAAGAAATCCAATTTTAGTTTCTGTGAGAAATGTTCCCACAAAATGTTCACACTCTAATATACAATGTGTCTTTTGCATTTGGTTTATATATGCTTTTGCTTAATTCAGCTTCTGAGTTTAGAACACATTTGGGTACAATGAGCTTCAGTGTCTTCCTAATGCAGAGGAGAGGCTGCAGGGTAAAATCATTACAAATTAAGGCCGGTATTAAACGTAACAGAAGAGCATTGCTATCGAAATAAGACATCATTCACAAATACATACTATATAAATTTTCAAGGAACTGTGGAATGCTGGACTTTTTTTCTTTTGTGTGGAAGTGCAACTCTGTTAGATTTTATCTTGTTTACACATTAGGACACGATCATAAATAGGTTAGCGATTTTCCCAAGTGCCATCGACCTTTGCGGTCCTCCTTTCCCCTACGTGAAGCACTGTAGTGATGCATTCATATCACAATGTTCTTCTGAATATACACTTCCAGCGTAACCAATTCCTGACAAACTGTTGCCAGTCAGTGTTCAGTTTCTCTTGTCTCTTCGCAAGTATCTCATTATTTTTAGATTCTGATCTTCTCTCTCTGTATGTAATTAAACGTTTGAAGTCAGCTTGTATTCCAGCTTTTCGTGCAGATTTATTCTTAAACTGTACGCCTGTATTAGCAATGGAGTTCAAGCTGCCATTTGTACCATGCATGACCCTCAGTCTTTTGCATAAATGTGTCTTTTAATAAAAGTTACTAATCCTTTCTTGAAGGTACAGTGCAGAGGCAGAGTCAGTTAAGCCATTTATTTAACGCTGCAGAAGTCAAAAGCAGATTTCAAATCAATTTTCTGTGTTTACGTTACGTAAACTCAGGTCCTTGTCTGGTATCTGGCATACTTTAATCTTTCCAAAAATTTCATTGTTTTCAATTTGCCTACTGTGCAAGGGTGAAGAATGTCAACCTGCCCTATGGAAGACTGCCTTAGCTGCAGCGGTGTCAGATGCTTATTGTCTGGGTATTGCACTTCACATGCCTGATAAGCCTCTGCCTCATCCTGCTTTGGATTTATGGTTTAACAGGTATTATCATCTAATCACGTTAATTATTCTGTACAATCAAATTACAGTCTTTTAACTTCAGATGTTCTACAACTGTTCCTGTGACGTGCAATCATCTTTCAGATAAAAAAAAAAAAAAAAAATCTGGGCTGTTCACATTAAAAAGGCATTGCCCAGAAGTATAAGTACACTGGGCTTTGCTTAGAAACGAGCCTCGCTGAACTTCAGCAAGTGATGCCTTTGTGTGAGATGCAACTTCCCTCTGCTGGCTCATAGCCTGGGATTCTTCACTTCTGTAGCGTTCTCCTGATCTGTTTCTTGAGGAGGGTAGGTTGGGTTGTTCTCCTGTTGATCATTTTGTGTTTGGAGGCCTTTCCCAATCCCCTCGATTTTGTTGTGCGGCTGAATGGGACTATGGTAATTCTTGGGCTTTGTAGCTCTCTCATTGTCTTCCTGACTAACCGATAGAAATGTCAGGCATAGAGAACCAGCGCCAAACTGTGACCCCTGTAACATTCCCCTTTAGCTGATTGACGTTCGGGCAGCTGGTGAGAGAAGCCCCCACCATTCAGGGGTTGGTGTACTTGCTGAGCGAGTCCCCTAATGTCAATCCTGTTAGCCCAATTGCCATGTGTTGGAAATGGTGGCCTTTCAACACTACATTAAACATTCTGCACCTGCTGCTGATGTGGGACTTCCCCCTTTCCTCCCTGCGTCACCTTGAAGACGTGTAGGGCTGCTGCGGCCCAGCTACAAAGGCAGCTTTTGTCCTGTTAGGGTTCCCAAAACTTTTCGTACCACTAGTCCCTTTGCTTGTTGTTTATTTGTTTCTGTAAGCCCTGTTAAGCCTGAGCGTGGGTAGTATTTTTGTTACTGATGTTGGTTTTCAAAACTTCAAGGAACGAAACAGCGACATCAACTTACCATTAAAATATGTGCCAATAATTTTCTGTGTTCAAACGTACCAGCAGAAAATAACCAGAAAAAAGTACAAGCAGTATAAACATTGTGTAAGAGGGTATGTATGCATTGCGCCAGTTCTCGCAGTAGGAAAATAGTTTTATTAAGAGTTATTTATCAGGTAAGGGGGAAAGGAATAATTTTAGTTATCGATCTAATTCTTATAATTGCACTTCAGAACTTTGTTGTGAACAGTTATTTTCATTTGCATCCTAAAACTTTCACTGTTTATATGGAGAATTTATAGAAGTAGCTGGACATACTGTATGGGCCCTGCCTTTGCTGCTGCTTCCCCCTTCAAGCCCATAGCTAGGACAGAGCATCCAATGCTGGGAAAAGGGCTTGAGTGGGAACCTTGAAAACTCCTCTAAAAACTGGTAGTGTGTCAGGAATAATGCTCTTTCTATGCTCTTGATCGCTGAGTTCTCAAAGTGGCCGACTTGACTGGGGGGGTGACAGTGGTGCTTCACCATTGACGCAGGTGATGGCAAATCTGGCCTGACGCTTCTCTGATTTTGCATACTGGTGGTAGTATTTTCAGCTGTTGTAACTTCCATTGCATATCTCTAACTCATTGCAGAAAATTAATCGTAATACTTGCGCTTTCGCTGTGCACTGTTAGGTCTTCTTTCCTAAAATCCCAGGTTTGGCGGGGAGGCGGAAATCTATAGGTAACTGTCAAGTGTTACCACGCCTCTGCAGTGGCACTGCTGGTGTGCGTATGTGTGTTTAAACAAATACATTGCGGAAAAGTCGTCCCGGTAAAAAGTGGAAAAGCCGACTTTTAGCTCGGCAGTGGCACAAAAGGAATTTTACGTGTAGATTGTTTTAGTGGAGTAGGTGACTGCCATAGAATTAATTTCAGCTTGCACTGTAAATGTCTGGCATCTTTTCAGACTACGCTGGAAAGACTGCCTGTGTTTTCTGCTTGAGAGTTTAATATATTTAATAGAACATGGTTGCTAGAATGGTGGTAGAATGGTTTCTTACAGCATTCTGTGCAAGATAAATTTTATTTCAGTTTCATATCTTGGCTTTTCTTGACAAAAGAATGGCAGGCTGGCCTTCACAGGATAGGTGTTAATCCCTCTGAGATCTCCACAGAAGTCTTGTTGTGAAAAGAAGAAAGGACATATAGCCATTCTTTTATTTCTCTGTTTTTGTGTGTGGTGTTGTTCTAGGGTACGTAAGGAATAGCCTTTGTCTTTGGCCTCCTGACTGTCAGCTACTATTTTGAGAACCAGAGATTTAAATTTTAAAAAAATAGAAAATGTGGGGAGGCAGCATTAAGTCACCAAAAAAGCAGGTTACGTTTGCATGAATAGAACTTTTATTAGGAGAGCGTTTAAGGTTTTATCATCTGCTTAAAAATTGAGTAGATCGTATATATACATGGTGGTGATATACATATAGGTAGTTAATCATAGTTAATCAATAAAAGCGTTGCTCCAAAGTAACAGGTACTTATAAAGTTCTAACTTACCTTGAGCAAAAGCAAATGGTAATGAGAGGTCATATCTTGCCTGAATCACCAGTTCTTGATTTGGGTACAGCCAAGGTATAAGTAGCTCTGTACTAGCTACTATTCGTGCAAGCTAGTCTTACTACCACTGGGCTACCCTGTATTGCACTTTGTCACCATTCAAAGTCATTTTTTTGGAGAAAATGGATCACTGTTTATTGTATTCCATTCCTTAATGGTCAGCTGACAGGCACGTTATCATCTTCATTGCACCTCCTGTTAAAATTTATGGAGAGATGTATGGATTCAATATGTGAAATGTAATAGAGTTGGCTTACTTGGTATTACTTTTAGCAGAGCTGGAACAGCTGGAAAAGTTGAGCAAAATTTGTCAGAAACGTTGGCAAGTCAAACAGTCAGAAGACTGCTTACAAAAAGGTGCAGTGTGCGTTTGGTTGCAACTCAGAGGAAAGCCTCAAATTTAATATCCATAATTTTCCCTTTTTAACATTTTGTATTTTGTGTTCACAGAGGTGTTTTGCTTTTGAAAATACACATTTCAAGTCTTAAATATTCAACAAAATTCAGAAACAATTCATTTTTGCATTTTTATTTTGTTAGGCTTTAACCTAGAACATTAAAAATACAGGTTGTGGTTGTCTTTTTTTTTTTTTTTTTTATCCACACTATGTATTTTTCAGTTGCTTCGCATCAAGTTCTTCGCTTTTTCTTTGAGCTGAGATTATTTTTAACAATTATAAAAGAGTGGGTTTTTTAAACTGTTAGGAGGAGTAGGGGTTGGTAAGACCTGAGAACGTGTTTCAGTCAATAGCTGGTAATACTTTGGACTATAGCTATCAGTCTCAAAGTCTACAACCCAAGTAAAGGGATTATTGAAATAAAATGTACTGTATTACTTTAAATTCTGTTTAGTACAGGACTTTGTCATTCAATTTTTGTATTCTGCATAGGTGACAAGCTGGATCAGCACTAGCTGTACTCTGCATTTCACTCACTTGGTGCAGTATGCCTCCGTGGCTTAAAAATTACTGCAAAAATTGCAGATCTCTTCTGTTCCCAAACACCAATTGCTGATTTTACAGCCAATTTACTGTGCAAAAATGGTTCACCTCTTAGATGCAGAAGTCCAGAATCATAGGAGGTATCTGCCCAAAGCTGGAGTTTAGTTCTGCTGATCTGCAGAAATCCCCAAACCTCAAGCCAAATGTTATTAAAGAAGGGCTGTAATCAGCAGTCATTTTCATCAAAAATTCTGCCCACTGTGAATAAAGAAGTTCTGTTTTGTTTAAAGTCCGTGTAAACAAAGACTAGGAAAAATGTGAGGGGATTAGGAGCTTTGTGTGTTCACAGTGTGTTCATAATTGCTGGGGCTTCAGATTGAATGCTGAATGGTCCTGTATGACCTAATACATACATGAGGTTTTACGACAGTGGTGTTACAGTCACACATCACGTCAAAGTAACTTTATCCATAAGCCTAGGGAAAGAGGAAGGAGAACAAGTTTTCTTCTAGTAAATGAAAAACCCTCCGTTAAAGGTAAGTGTAATTAAATAGCTATGAAAGGAGGAACAAATCTATAATGGCAACATCATCAGCAGTCTGCAAAGTATTTTGTTCATTAGCCATTCCAAGGACAAGAAAAAGATCAGAGATACCAGCTTTCCTGTAAGTCAGTGAAGGAGTAAATTCACATCTTGAATGTAGTTAAAAGCCAGGTCCCTACTGTATTTTAAGAAAACCCTGTGAACAAGAAGACGTAACTATAGCAAATTGGAAAAATTGTGCCTTTTCTCACCTAATTTGATAGGGCAATAAATGAAAAACAGATCGGTTAGGTTATGTTTGGAAAGTCTGTTGTGAGGAACCAGGGAAAAAAGAAAAAAGAGGAAATAGGGAATCCATAGGGAATCCAAAGGAAAAAAGAGTGTGGTATTAATCACTGAATGTTTTAATAGTAAATCCTGAGCCTGGTCATCATCTTCTTTTTGTATTTAGTAGGAATGTGGGAAGGTCCTTCAGGAAAAGTACTGTGCAACAGGAACACGCAATAGGCACAGGTCTGCAGCATGACCGGTGTGTGTGGCTGGACGCAAAAGGTACAGCAAGTTTAGGCTGAGAGAGAGGATCCTGGCGTGCCAAGGCACTTGAGGACCAGAACGAAGTGGTGCATAGACTGAGGTACCGTGATCGGGGCTGGTGGCCTGGAAATTCAGGGACTCTCTGCTTGGTCTGACGCAGGGCTGCGGTGTCTGGCCAGGTCGGGCTGGGTAGGAAGGTCAGTTTGGACTGTCTGCAGCTGTTGGTGCAGGGGCTGCTGTTTGAGGCATTTTTCCCTGGATGTAGTTGCATTCTGCCAGAGGTTTGGGCTCAGAATCCAAGGAGTCAAAACTGGCGCTGCCTTGGAAGTGTTTACTTGTTTTGCACACTAAGTTGCCTCCAAGTCTGCCTATCAGATGATATTTGGAAGGTAATTGAGCAACCCCACCAGAAGACTTGGGGAGAGGAGGAAAAAAAAAAAAAAAAGATGACTAGCTAACCTTTAAATCAACACTCATACAGTGTTTTGAGATGACTTTGGATGTCTGCCTCACAACAGATTGTGGAATGGAAGAGTGAGAGGAGTTATTGATGCTTCTGGAAAAGAGTCCCTCATTTTTGCAGGTTGAAACATGATTGTTCAAGTCAGTGCAGGTTGTTTTGTGAGATTGCAGAGTGCCTGTTTGATTGTTTGGAAATATCAGGGGATTTTCCTGTTAATTAAATTAGAAGATTTAATGGTTAATGGGTCATATCAATGATTAGAAATCACATTCTTCTTCTGAAGGGCTCTGAGTTTAAGTAAAATCCAGTGGCTGCAAGACTGTTCACCGATAGTAAAATGATGTTGTAATTAGAAATGGATAGCTTAAGACAAGTATTGAATAACAAATACGAAAGAGAAACATGTTTTTTATTTCCACTCCTGCAAATAACACTATTTCCAAATTACACTTTTAACTAGCAATTGTATAATTTTACAAAAAAATAAGAGTTGTGATATGGATTTAAGAAATCCGAGCAGTTCGAGGTAACAAACTTCGAAAAGATGACATTTTCAAAAAGAAAGAAAAAACAGTTCCCACTTTTATTATTTAATTCATATATTCTTCAAACCTCTGTGAAGCTTGTTGCATCTCAGTGCTGATTTTGCAGTCTTTTACTGTCCGTTGGCTTTAGTTTTTCTCCTCATCTGGTTTCTGTCTTTTATTGTCTCTCAACTTGATGTTTTCGCCCTCACCTGGCCTGGGAGGTGGATCTGTGGCTTGATCTCAGACACTGGATTGTGTATGCAGTTCGGGCTGCTGATGGGGACCTGGGCAAAGAATTTTCTAAGAACGTAGTTATAAAGGGTGATTGTCTCGTAACGTCATTGAAAGTGGCAGCATTGTGAAGGAAATAAAAATGTTTTTATTCTTTCAAGAGTTAGTATTTAGTGTCAGTTTATATGCTAAAAAAGAAAAATTAGTGCGTGAGAATGTTGTTACTGAGGCTCCCAATCCCACTAGCCAGGCTTAGGGATTGTTTGTGTCAAAACTGTTATCTTCCTGTAGTAATTATTTCTTATGGTTATTTCTTGTTTCTATCAAGACGTTGTCGTGGATTATAATAACTGCTTTCCCTGAAATCCTATGAAGTGTAATTGTCAGTGCGGGCATTTTTTGTGAAATGCACATTTTAGAGTGTGAAGGGTAAGGAACAGAAGCTTTGACTTTATTTCCCTTCCCTTTATGAAGCACTTGTTTGCTTCTTCTCCCCTCTACTCCCACCCTGAAGCTTTCCATTTCCTTAGCCCAACGCACACTGACGGTGAGTTGCAGGGCATGGAGCAGAATGAGCAGCCTGGGCTAAAGCTCGGACGGGTCTCTCGGGCTGACAATGGTGCATGAAGAGAAACTCATCTCCAGGTACGCGTCTGGTGCAGCAGAGGTGCTGTAGGAAGGACGTCTGGCCTCAAAATAGGGTTACAGCTCTGAAAACCTGAACCCCAAGCAGCCTCTTGAAGTTTTGTCAGGTCGTTAATACCAGTTAAGTTCCACAGTTAAAATTTTGTAGTCGGTTCGAAAGTTACACCGCGAGGCTCCAGAAAATTCTGTGTGAAATCCCATGCTGTTCCTCTCAATTTTATATGACAAGCAGCTTAAGTTCACCCTCTTTTGAATTACAAGTACCCAGGTAGTACTTTCATTTCAGATCTCAGTTTTACCAGGTTGCAACATTGCTGCTGATATTTGTATTAAGCATAGAAGTTCAATTTCATTTCTGACAAAGCATGTTTTCAGTTGCTTCAGTTCTGTTTTGTGAGTGATATTTGTCCTAGTTTTGGATACTTCTCACTGTTCATTTACAGTCAAAAATAACTACAAAATGTCTGGTGTGGAAAATGAAATTCAGGAGATGCGTACATGGGCTAAAACTGCTTTTTGACTACTTGAAATATTTATGAAGTGATTTTTATGAATGTTTTATAGCTACTAGTTTTAGGAACTGAATCGCCATTGATTTTGTTTGTAGTATCCCTAATATTATCAATGCAGATGTACCACTTAATATTTAATGTGCACAATGAAAGGATGATCACAGAGACCTGCGCTGCCAGTGGACACTGCTGTGGTTGTTCAGATCATCTAACCTTCATTACTTCGGACGGTTTACCCCAGGCCATGGGAGCACATTTCTGCTCACGCTAAATTAGCAGCTTGTGATTGCAGATACAGAGACTTGAGCTGTCTTTTCCCACCTCTGGCCATGCACTCCTCCTCCCTGAGGGACCCGTACCGTGTATGCATCCAGCAGTCAGGTCAGTCTGGGGCCCTGCAGACCTTTTAGATTGGTCTTGGAGACTGATCTTCCTCTCCCTGCGGTAACGGAGAGGCTCTTTCAGAAAGCAAGTTGGAACATCTACCCGACGTTGGTGCTCAGGACCACCTGGAGATGCACTTCTCTCTTCACTGACTGTAAGGGGAAGTACGCTGGGCTCCCTGGCTACCGCTGCGGCTGCACTTTTATTACAGAAACAAAGGACTGAATGATTGTGGAGACTGAATTGTCTTAATTACACCGATGTGTGGTCATTTGAGGTCTAAAAAAAAAAAAGTATTAGGAAGTCTTGCACAGCTCTTTTCCAGACCGTGCTTGTTAAGATGAGATGTTTTCAGTCTCCATCAGCACACATTTCTCTGAGAAAAAACTTCCAAACACTAAATGTATTTGGAATTAATCTTGCACATGTGTTCTTTGTGCATTTCCTTTCCTTTTTCAGCATGCACAGTGTGATTATTATGGGCACGCTGAAAAAACTGATACTTGCTACAAGCTACACACTTTGTTTATCTCTGTGCAGAAAATGGGAATTCAGTTTGCCAAAGAATTTACTGCCTAAGACCCCAAGCCCTCGTTAGATACGTGAGTAACTCATGCATACCTGCTTCTAAGAGTAATTATTTCGTGTCTTCGTAGGCACACGCTTAAGCCTATGCACATCAGGCCACGTTAAATCGAAGGATGATATAGTGGAAGTATGGGGTGATAGGAGAAAATGACGTAAAGGATAAGAAGAATGTGTGTTGGCTGCATGTGCGGATGTGGAAACTTAATACGTGCAGTATCTGCTTGCATAATATGTTTACTTAAAATGATTTTCGTATTTATATGTGGACATATGTCTGAAATTTATCATAATCAGGAGGTACGTGAAAAAGGCAAAAAGATGTGTCTGCCAGTGCCAGATGAAGGACAATATTGCAGGGCAGCACAGGAGAAAGGAGTCAGAAGAAGGGGAATGGTTAATCACCAGAAACGTAAGTTTGAGCATGATTTCTGTGGCAACAGAGGGCTAGAAAAAAAATATATATGTTTTGAATTGATGGGACAGCCAAAAATAGGAGGTTGTAGGTAGGCAAAGCAAAAAGACAAACTCTTTCAGGGGAGGAGTAACAGGAGTGAACAGATTCTCATATTTTGAGGCTGATACTGCAGTTTGGTGATACATCAGACCAAAACTTTGTCTTCATTTGTGCACTGGAGCTTGAAGTGTGCATAAACTCATGTAAATACACTGGCCATGATGTGCTGAAACCAGGCTGTGGACAAATCCAAAACCGAGGCAGACATTATTTCATAAGCTATGATTAAGTTATGCTTTATAGCTAACATCTGGACAAGAAATTATTGGAGTGTGAATCAGGACTTAGAAGAAGGTTTGGTTTTGTTTTTACTGTTCAACTTTAGAAGTCTGACCTTAAACTTCTCTCTGGAAATTCCTTCTGATTTTGGGAAGAACTTCGCTTATTTGCTTCAGGTGCTCTAACCTGGACCGTAGGCAGATGCACAGAGTTTATTAACTTGTGAATACCTGTGTTGTGTGAGGCCAAGGAACACAGAGTGGGGTGTCATCAGTAACTAGGTACACTAATAAAGTGAGAATAAACACGGCTGCAGGCAGTGGGAGAGGATGATGAAGATAGACCTAGTGGAATGGTGAGACATAGCAGAAAAGAGGATTTATAACCCAAAAAGTAGACTTTAAGCAAATTGCTAGAAAAGAGCTATGAGAGTAGTGTCTCATTTCATTTAACTGTCACGCACGGCAGAAGTATAGACAAAGCCTGGGAGTTGGCATGACAATATGTGGAGTAACTTGAATGAGAACAGTTTCAGTGCCAGCATAGAAGCCAGATAGTAAAATGATCAAAAAGAGCACTCAGAAAAAGAAATTCGAGCTGGAAATTGGTTAACATACTCAAGATGTCTGACAAATAACAGCAGGACTGAGATGAGCCAGTGGGGCATTTTTGTTGAAGGGAGGTGGCTGGTTATTTAAATGTGCTACAGAGGTGAAACGCTATGGGAAAAGTATTGATTCTTTTTAGTAACAGAAGTCATTGAGTACTTTGGCATTCTTTTGTCCCCTGTCAATGGCTTTCTCTCCATACTGACTTGCCGACCAGTTTTAGCTTGATCCTTAAATTCGGGTTGTATGCTTGGAGCATGATCTTCTACTTACGGCTCTTTCTGGTGGTTGTTTATTTGCCTTGATTTTTCTGATCTTGTCTTGCTTAGTCTTGCTCTCTCCGTGGGTCCCACAGCACAAATTCAGGTGTTGATTTTCTAGGGGAGAGGACTTTGGTGTGTTTCTACAGCACTGAATACAGAGCAGTATTGATTCTGATGCGGGTTCCTAAGTGCTGCTGAAATGCCTGTATTAAATAGCAATTAAGAAGTGCCATTTTCTGTCGGTATGGTACGTGCATCATTCTATACATGACTGCCAGAAGAACAAAATCCAGGAAAATTTGTGGCAGAAGTTTGTGAAATATTTTACATGCCTCAGCAGCAAGACCATCCTTGGTTCTGTGTATCCATCCCCAGTGATCAGATGCCTTTATCTTCTGGTCTGTGGCTGTGATCGCAGCCGGTGCTGCTGTGGATGTGCTTTATCATGCTCAGGCAAACCTGCCTGAACTTTGCAGGACTTTCTGAGCCAGACTATGAGGGCTCTTTGTGGGCTGCAAGGTTAGACTGGTTCTCCCTTCTTGCCTTCATCCCAGCCTGGGAAAATGTAGATGTACCTCTTGTGTCCTGGACACGAGAGAGTATTCAGTAACGCCTTGTAGACCCTTCTGGAAATCGGAGCAAGAAGGGAACCCTTCGGCAGCTTCAGAAGCAGTATTTCAAATGGAGCCAACCAGGACTGGGAGAGTTCAAATGTGCACTGAATCTCTTGCGCCAGCTTCCAGCTTGGCAGTGCGCGTTTTGTAGCCGTACACAGAAGTTTTGGCTCCATGTGTTCAGCAGGTAGATGCAGGAGCTTCTCCCAGGCTGTGGAGATCTCATCAGTTGCCCGTGCTTCTGTAAGTAGACACCTCGGTGCATCGTAGGTGAAGAGGTAACTTCTGTGCTGGAGCTTCAGACAAAATGCTGAACTTAAAATGTGTTTTTTTTTGTTGTTTTTTTTTTGGTTGGTTGGTTGGTTTAATTTTAAAGCCTTGGCAAACGTGATTTGGTACAGTGTAAGTGAAGAGGAAACTTTAGGGTTATACCCTGTATTGAATTGGCATTTTTTATCTGGTAATACAGGCTTGGTGGTTCTTGTTTTGTTTTGTTTTTTCCAGAAGTCTGAATTCCAAATGCATCTTAGTAAGTGTGAAAATCGGGGGAAAAAAAAATTAAAAAGATGCAGAACCAAAGGGTGCTTTCAAAAAAATCAAATAAAAATCCGTTCAGAAATTACTAATCCAGGCACGTTTTAGTGTGGAATGTGCATATACTCAGAAATTCAGCTTTACACTCAAAAATAGTATAAATGTTGTTTTGAGGAGGAAAATTCCAACAAAGTATCACAATTGATAATTTTGCTGCTTAGCACCAAGAAGCAGAGTAAATTAAAATTCTCCTCACTGTGTGCCTTGGAGCCCATTCCACCTGACTCATCAAATGAAAAATTCATCAATTAATCCTCTGACAATAACGATATATACACAAAAATCAATTCGGGATTGATTTTTTGAGCCCAGACATGAAAACCTACCCCCGGCTTGCAGATGATGTGAAATTTCTCTTCATTTCGACCTTATTATCGAGTATAAAAGCCGAGGTGTTGGCGGCGTTATTTGTTCTAGAGTCAACTGCGGAGGTGCGGCTGTTTGCGAAGGGGTGTGCGTGCCACGGAGCCGCCGCGGAGCACCACCGGGGCGAGCTAATAAAGCTGTCAGATGCGTGTAAGAGCACAGCTGATAGGAATCCCCCCAGAAGGCAACCAATGGAGAGAGACACTGATGGCTGGATGCTGACAGCAGACCACCCAGGGTGGTTCAGAGCGAGCCGCGCACCCGCGAAGATCAAAGAGAGGGAAGAGCAGCCCAACGTAAGCGAAACTCAGGAGCACGAGCGTGGAGGCAGGCTTTATGGGAAGAGGCTAATGCAGCAGCTAAAGCTGTAACTCGGGAGGCTAGGGCATGCTCCGCTCTAACAAAGGCTCAGCGGCAGAAAGTGAGATCGTAACTTCCCAGGCCTTTCGCTTGGAACCCACACTGCTTTCTCGTGAAAATAAAATAAAAAAAATCGCAGCGGGTTCCCTGCGCATGAAGACGGTTAGTGCGTCGCCGTCCCTGTCCTTGTTTCAGTAACATACTTCTTCGTGAGTCTGTAACACGTAGTAAAGCGATGAGAGGTCTTCCTTAAACCTACAATGCCTTAATCCGACAAGAAGTCAGAAACACGAGTTTGTATATGTACTTAACGTTACTTCGCTTGAGATCGGAATTGGTGCTGGGAAGCAATTTTTGTGCGTGTGAAAATATGTGAGGTACGCAGCAGAAACTCCAGATAAGAAACTCTCACATCTCTTGAGATAAACACAGGTTGCTTTTTATTTAAGGACCAAAAGAAAAATAACTTAGTTCCTGCCTTCCGTGTGTAAGCTCATGGTTTTAACTTCTCATCAGTTTAATATTTTAAGCCACCTTATCTCCAGTGAAAGAAACACTGATAGCAACTTGTTGAGTAATTTCTTGTTTCTGAATGCAGTACAAAAAAAAAAGATAAAAATCTTTCAAGTGAAAGAACTCTTTTTTTTTTGTATCAACTTTGTATCACACAGTGATTCGTTGCTTCTTTCCTGTATATAAAAATAATACTAAGACTGAAAAGAAAAACCCAAATGATGCTAAAGAGCTGAAAATTGACACACTGCAGCATGCAGACAATAATCAAATAACAGATATATTCAGTTTTGATGGGTCCTTGTGAATTTGTGTGATCATGAGGCTGATCAATATTAACATATTTATCAAGTGCTAGATGCATGAAAGGTGAAAACGTAGTTTAGGAACACTTGGTTGATGTGTAATTCCTCAGTCATAAAACTGCAAAGATTTTCGGTGAGAACACAGACTGCGAGATATGGCGAAGTCAGTTTTACTGTCTTAGTTGAATGCTAAGACCACTGTCTTCAGAAATTGTGTGTGTGATAGGAACAAGGATGCTGTCATAACTGTTTGTCAGCATAATAAATATTCAGATCTGTGTGATGAATTTGGCTCCGAAGAGAATATCAGAACCTATGTCTGTTACCGTGCAATGTTTCTTTCTAAAATATTACTGTAAAATATGAGTCATTGCAGGAGAATTTTTGTTTGCTCTTTCAATTTACAGTTCTATTAAGAGTCTTAAAGTGTAGACAGTTTCACAAATTATATTCATAGGTTTTGTTGTTGTCATGTAATTAGAGACAGAAAGAAGTTGGGGGGAGTATGGTAGTTTGTGTAACTTTTAGATATATTAAAGTTGAGCCTGAATTCTGGTCTTTTGTTTCAGCTGTGCTTTATACTTTTTTATATATGTGTAGATTTACATAATCGATCCCTGTGGGAAATGTACTGTTACCAGAGAGTGAGTAATAAAGAGTAACTTGAAGGTAGAGAGCATGTATATATTTCAGAATATGCTTCAATAATTTATTTTTATAATGTTTATTTGGATTTACCTTTGTGATTTATACCACATTGGTAAATGTATATTTTAAATTTTATTGTGAATTCTTATATGCACCATTTCTAAATATGAGGCTAAAATGTACTATTACCATTTTTACAAAGCAAAACTGTTTGTTTTTTTTTTAATGCAGGTTAACATTAATTTGTAAAAATAATAAATAACGCCTTTATCTTTTGAGATTCCATTTATAGGATTTTTTAGCTTACAGATTTTAATAACTGAATTATTTTAATCTTGGAGGATTTTAGTCTATTTTTGCTTCGCGTACACATTTCTCCAGCAAAATGTTTGTTTTGATACCATCGGATGAACCAGCAATATAGCTCCATGTTATCAGAGGTGCTATTTAGGTGTAATGTATTACAACAGAGTGGGGGAAAAAAAAAAAAAAAAATCTTAATTTCACTTTCTCTTTGCAAAGCCCTGCCTGTGTCAGTTTTCATCCCGAAGAGGCGTGCGGAGGCTGGCAGGGGCAGTCACGGCCGGGGCAGAGACTAAAAAACTAAGTCTTGCAAACTATGAAAAGGAGCAGTGGATACTAAGGATCTGTCTTACAGAAATGCCATTTGTATGTACCTGAAAATATATGTTTGTCACATACTAGGCAGGTGGATTGGAGAATAACAGGTGCAATTTGTATTTTCAGCCTGGTAGCGTGTGTTTCTCCAAGCTAATGAGAAAATTATGTAGTGTTTAGCAAAGAGGAAATTCTGTTGTGTACAGACAGCGTGTAAATAGGTTGTTATTGTAAAACGGCGCTTCAAAACCTTATTTCTTAGCTGAGCCAAATCTCATACCTACCTAAACCACGGGAGCTGCGTTTGTGGGAGAGTTGGCAACGCATTCCTGAGCAAGCAAGCTGCCACGCTCCGTGTTCCGCTTCGGTGGTCTATCTCTACTTCTTTATGTTGGTGGAGCCCAGCCCTGCGTTGCTGACCTGCCAGAGTTCACCCGTGAGTCAAATTATTACTGCACACCGTGGGCTGCTTGCCCCGTGGCTGTCACCGTGTTGTCTTTGTGCAGCCTCCCCTGTTGCAGTGCAGCAGAGCACTGAGAACATGCTGGGATGCTCGGGGTGGTCCTTGCTCGGGATTCTTTCTCTCCCGTCTCAGAGATGTTTCTGAACCCCTTGAAAATGATAATCATGCTTAAATTTTATCATATGCTTGTGTGTCTTGCTGAAGTGTGGCCTTAATATCTCAGCCACTTTGAATTCAGTTTGGCTGGGACTTGGGCTTTGTTTCAATATGCTTAAATTTCAGCATATGTTCAGCTGAATGAGAGGTTTGGTATACAGATGACAAGTCTAGATGTTACCATTTGCATCATTCCTTATTTAAAAAAAAAAAAATGAAATCAAAACATACATTACAGATGCGGAGTTTTGATTGACAGTGAGGTGGGAATTGGGGTTTGGGGCTGTCCACTTTCTTGTTTGGTGTGCGTGCTTGTTTTGTTCAGGCTCTGAATGAAAGTTAAGGATTTATGCCGGGCCCTTCTGCGACTTTTTTTATTTAAAGGAATGGTACTGAGACGATTCTTGCTCTCCTATCTTTCTGTAATATTAAAAATCTACTGCGCATGGTTCCCTGCAAAAATGAATCTTCCTGAAAGGATGAAACAGCTGTAGCAGAATCTCTTAAATTTGTTTTCTGTATCGCTCTTTTTCATACTCCTGTGCTATAGTTCCATTTGAATAATAAACTGGCATTCACCTAACAAACAGCATGGAAATTTAGAGGTTGGTATTTTGCAATAGCAGTGGTAGAATGGGGAGACACTGCAATCTGTCCTTTCCACTCTTCACTCTGTTATGTGTTGGCTCTGCAGCTGATATGGCCCTGCTCCAGCTTTGGCTTTGCGGCTGATAAGGGTCTCTGAACAATGAATTATGTTAGAACTGTACTTTGCCATGTGAGCTGCATTGCCTAGGTAAAATGGAGTGAGTTGTAGAAAAAGATAATTCCACATTCTGCGGCCAGTTGGAAACAATTTCCTTACATTTGCGAGTCTTGGTCTTGTATCATTTTGATGTGGTTTTTGTATTCTTTCTAAAATGGTTACTACTGCATTTAAAGTTTCTATCACATAGTCGATAAGCTTTGCTGACGTGGGCTTACTTTTAATAACATCTTTGCTTTATTAAAGAGATATGTGTCTTTTTACATGAAAAATATATCTTTTTAAAGAGATAAAGATGGTTGGATTTCTGACTAGACAAGCAGCAACTGTAGAAGTTTTTATCTTACGTCACTTCTTTACTGCACATTAAGGTTTATCTTGGACTACAATAATAGTGTAGTTGTAGGGATTTTCCTTAAACTTTATTAGTCGAGTTTGAAATATGTCTATTTTTGTGAAGAGGTAGTTCAGAATAAAGCTCAAATTTGTAACTGTGACTTTATATTTTTTTGCAAAAATGTTAAAGAGAGAATGCATGTATATAAATTTGTCCAGCCAAGTAGTTTTTTCCGTATGTATAATACAGATGTACTTATATCTGTGTAGTAGAATTTATGTTGTGTCGTCGTGTTAGTTTAGTATGTGTTACAGCGGTGATTTTTCACAAGGGCAAAGATCAGCTTTCTAACCCAGCATTGGGCTGAAGGTTGGTCCAAAGAACAGAGAAGTGGAAGGGGAGGAAACACTCAACTATATCTCAACTGCAAAAAACCTACACAGCTGGACATGCTTTCAACACACATTTTATTCCCTGGCTTTTATAAGACAATGTATGTAGCAAATTGCCAAATTCTCATTTTTAATCTGGGAGCTAGTGACGTTTTTGCTACTGGATTTTTTTTTATTATTATTTTTTTGTGACACGAAGGAGAAACTCTAGGAAATTAAGAAGGACAGTTGGTAATGAAGATGGTTGTAGAAATGGCAAGGGTTTCCCGTTGTACCACTTTCTGATGCGTGGTTGCTGGGTGATAGTGCTCACTACATAATGACATCCCTAGGGAAGTGCATGCCACAGCGAGGCTTTGAGGGCCACGGATTATGAAGGCTCTTTTCTGATATAAATGAAAGGTTACCTACAGATATTTGCTCAATAAGTAAGGACTCAACTGCCCTCAGCTGAAGTAGAGAATGTTATTCTGTCTCTCCAGGTAGATTGCCTCGGAAAACCCAAAGTACAGCAAAAGTCAACAGCTTTCACCCTCCCCAGCAATGCGCACCAGTCATATACTTCGTCAAGAGATCTGATGGGGAAAAAGCACAGCCTTCAAAGCCACCTTGCCGCATTTATTTGACGTAGTGTAATGTTCATTATCCATTGTTAAACTATGTAAATCCACTTTTTACGCCTAATCCACCTCTCTTCCACGTTCCTCTTGAAGGACACTTCTCATGAGAGCCTTTTACGAGAGAAGTGGCCTTGGTGCTTTGTCTGCACTCTTTAGACGAGTTGCCGTCATAATTCACGGGACCAAGTTTCCCTTATCCCAAAGGAAAAACACAAATCTTCATTGTTTCCTAAACCTGAGCTCAAGAAATGTTCCGTCCTGCTGAGATTACAGTGTTTGCCTCCACCATGCTGTTTCCCCAGCTGTTTCTGTGGATTTTTTTATATGCACTTCCATGTACTTCTGTCCCACGTAAAGTATCTGCAGAATCACAGAAGGATCCTGCTCGTACAGGTTTCTGCCCTTCAGCACTTCCATGTCACCGGAATTCACAAAATTGAGGGTACTAATGGTAGCATACTACTAACAAAAGGAGTATTTGTCTCTCTGTCTACGTGTAGACTACCTAGTCCACTCCTTTCCCCCTCCGCTTGAATTCCTTGTGAGCAAAGAAATAATCTCTAGCAGCATTTTAGATGAGAGTGCTCGTAGGGACTTTGATCAGCTCTTGCCTGCCAGAAGACGGGCTTTGCTACCTTCAGTTATTGACAAGGGCTTGAACCCAGTATCAGCGGTGTGTGTGTGCGCCTGCAGCTGCTGGGCAAGTGTTGTGTGTCTATGTGACATCATTTGTCAGGCTCTGTGTGTGGCTCGATAGCTGATGTCCTCTGTGCTCTTCACCCAAGCATTCCGTCAAAACAGTGATAGATCTTGTGAGTTCCTGCAGGTTTGGGGGAATGGTAGCTAAACACAGAAAACATATGAAAGCATTTTCCCTTTCTGACACTTGGCAGCCCAAGTTCTTCTCTAAGATGAGCTCAGAGTTCTATCTGAATCAGTTAATTAACTTACTGGTATTCTTTCCAAAGCCACTTTCATTGCTGACCTTGTTTGTAGAGTCTGACACTGTTATCTAGGATGGAGCCAGCCCTCCATGCCCTCCCAGGCTCTCTAAGAATGTAGTTTGATTATTGAATTGCTAAGTTGCCTAGAGAGAGAGAGAATCTTTCAATGCATGGTGCAGCGGGTTATGCGTGGTCTCTCCATCTGCTATCAGTTAGAAGGTGAACCTTTCCACCCGCACACCAAGGCACGCTCCAATATGCATTGTCTTTCAGAAACATGCCAGAACGTGAAGTCTGCGAAGCATGAAGGAAAGCAAGCTGCAGACTTTGTAAAATGTTGTGCCTGTGATGGGAGAGAACTAGTTCTGATGCCAAGTTCAGCTAGCAAGTAATTGTTTGAATAGTACAGGTGTTGCCCAGAGGCGCTTGCCCATTGCAGTGGAATTTGTACTAATATGTGCACAAAGTAGAAAGATCGCATGCTGCAACAGGGATTCTCTGGGTTGCTACAGGGACTGCAGCCCTCAAACCAGCACTTCTGCACCTTACCAAAACTGATGTTGAATTATGAAGGAACTGGGAGAGGGATCTTACCTTTTGTACTACCACAGGGGAGTGCGAGGAGGCTTAAACTGTCTGCCTAGCACTGGTACATTCAAAGGAGACTGGACCTGAAATACGTGCAGACGTATAGCAAAATTCATCCTGGCTGAAGTACTTTGAAATGCCATAGTGAAACAGCTCCACAGTTCACACAGGAAATTGTCCTTACCTTTTCTTTTTCCCCACCCACCATCTGCAGATTCACTGAAAACCCTACAGCCCTTCCCGTCTCACAGACTCGCTTCGAGAAACTTCTTTCCTCATTGCCTACTCACTTAATAATCAGTGTGTTGAAATTACTTGTCTTTGTTAGTCTACAAAGTACTTACTTTACCATTACAAAGTATCTAGAAGAGTTCAGTGTACATGTTCTCATTAATTTCTGGACTGGTAACATGGAACAAAACCAATAGAAATGACTGGCGCAGAGTACAACTCAACCTACTAGTGATAGATGCTTGATACATAAAATAGATGCCAGGTATGTATCTAGAGAGTTTTTTACTTTAATGTATTGCCCAAATATTTTTCCTGTTGCAGCTTACTAAGTAGTAGTGGTTTTTTGGTGCTGTCACTTGCTCGGTCTTTAGTACAGAAGGGTGAGAGACCCATTTCCTGCCCCAAAGGGTTTGCAGCCAAAGCTTCATAAAGTAAGAAGATAAATGCTAATTATTCTCCTTCCACAGCTACCGATACTGAGACACAACAGGCTTGTGGGTTGACTGAAATACAGATGTTAATTCAGTAGCACAGCCGGTTTGCAATTTAAGGGTTTGTTCTTGATAGTTCTGTGCATAAGCCATTTGACCGTGGTTATTTTCCTGTGTCTTCTGGTAGCAAATATTTTTAACCAGCCTATTTCTGAAGTATTTTCCAATAGCTCATGCATCTTAGCACTATTCCTGAAACAGCTGATTATATTAACTGCACTAAGAGCATCCGTAATAAAGAAAACCTGCTGTTCTCTGAGCCATTCAGCCTAAATTGTTTGTGCTCCAACTGTGGCTAAAAACATGTGGAATATAATGTGAATGCAACATATTCTTACGCCGTATTGTGCTTTAAAATAAGCATCAAATGCTGGGTTTGCTCACATTTTTAAATGTCTAGAGTCACTTTTTAGATTCTGTTTTCGTCTATCATTCAGCTGTTTTGCTGATTTGTTAAAAAACGCTGCCCAAATGGCTGGATTTTTTCTTCACTGCTTTCACCTGATAAAATTGTGCTGTTGCTCTTTAACTTCAGTACAGCAGTGTGTCTGTCTGCCAAACTGATATGATGCGAAAAATTTAGTTATATATCACTGTTATTTTTCTTCTAAGTGACATTATTGGCCCCACTAATAGTGTGACTAACCTCATAATATTCAGTCTCTTTCCCCCAGGAAACATGACTCTGTTCTTCTCCATTTAATTTGTTGCCAGAACACGCAGCGTTTCTTTTAAGTTCTTCTTTATCTCAGTGTTGTAGTGTGGGGGACCTCTCTAGATTATTTCAATCTCTCTTCATATGTAAAGATAATGGTAACGTCCACAATGGGAAACAGTAACTGTAAGAAAGCACACAGCTTGGTGTTTCCTCTTTTTTTCTTCTCCCAATTCCAGCCATGGTATTTCCTCTGAAAGAATGAAAACCATGGAGCTTATCAAAATAACTTACCTCCCTGACTATTGATTGTATCCTTTAATAGTCTGTTAGAATTAGATGGAAAAAATACTTTTTAGATCTTTTGGTCTGCCCCCCTGCCAGTCCAGCATTGTTCCCTTCATTATATTATTGAGTGTTTCTTCTGGTTTGTTGAGAAATTATTCCACAGTTTCACTGTCAGGAAGTTTTTCCTGATATGCAGCATATATTTTTCCTTTTATAATTTAATCTGACTATTCCTATTTATATATCATTGTCATTCAAATAATTGTCTTTTTTATCATGTTCTTAGAAGTTTCAAACATTCTTAGGTGGCCACCTTTCAGCTAATTTAACCATTTAGTGATGATGAATCAATATTTAATTATTTTTGTTTTAATTACCTCTCATTTCAGTATCTTGATATCAAAAATGATAGAGGATATTGCAGAAATTAATTTAAGAAGTCTATTACCCAAGCTTTTTTTTTTTTTTTTTCCCCACTTCTGGCTTTATTATTCTGCAAACTTAATATCAGTTTAGCAAGTGATACAATCTCAAGGTCACTTACTGCCTTTTAAATTTATTTCTTTCGTGTATAGTCTTTGAACTGTTTTCCTAGTTTTTTTCTGATTCTAATCTCATTTTTCTGTGTAGAGGTCTGAAGCTGAAAGCCTTGAAGGTTCTTATGTAATGTTTTTTGTAATCTTTGGTATTTACATCTGTGGTCAGTTTAGTATCTTCTGTCTTTGATTCTGTTAATGTAAACATTATCCTCTTTCAATTTTTACCGATATTAAAACATGACTGTCGACAAGTTTATTTTTAGCAGCATAACATACTATTGTGAGATGTTGTCTATACTGAATTCAGATGTGTTATTCTTCCTGCATTTGATTTTGTTACTCGTTTATTATTTTCATAAATCTACTTCACATTTCGTTTGTGATTCTAGTATCTCACATATTTCTCCCCCAGCTTGAAGCAGTAGGGTCAAGGTGACAGTGGCTCGCCATAGATTTGTGAGTAATACAATGCCTTGGTGGTCTTGAGATACTTGAACTAAGTCAGAAAGGACCTTTCCTAAATGAGTTCTTCCCGTTTTTGTCTCCTCAAATCTCAGTCTTTATCTCAGAATACCAGTCACCCAGCAAGCAGAGTACATCCTTCACAAAGGGTTCACTTACAGTGATTATCTGCCAGCAGCTGAAGAGCTCCAAAATAAAGTATTTCTACATTTGAAGGATCTCCTTGGTGTCTTTTCACCTCACCCATCCTTAGTGTGCCTTTATTCTCAGATTGCAAGTTTTCTTGAACATAAAATGTTCTTTGGCATTTATAATATATGATCAATTAGAAATTCAAAATGTGAAGTATAATGATGATTAAATAGTTGTGAAAATTAGGATTTCTCTTTCTGCTGCCGAAATGAATTCAGAGGAGCAGAAAGAAAAGAAAAAAAAAAAAAAAAAAAAAAAACTCTTGAATTTAGGTATGAGAATGTTTAAATACTGTTAGAAAAAAACTTCCTCTGCATACTTTAACTTTGTAATATGTGTTGTTTTGTAAAGTAAATTATGACAGAAGTTAAATATTTTACTCCAAAATTTAGTTTAAATTTTATTTTATTTGTCAGTTCTGTAGGTTGGAATGATTGTCTTAAATGCCAAAACATTGACAGTATGATTGCAATTTCACGGAGTAACAGAAAGGAGTAAATTGTTTAGGTTTATTCTCTCTGTTGATTGCATGGCAACTGGACAGGATTGCTACGAAAAGTACAAGTTTACTTATTTTTTTTTAACTGAAAACCTTGAGGTCCTGCATTTAGCTGACCATTGTCTTCTGTGAGGTTGAAGACAGACGTGTAGCGACCTGTCAACATTCTGCTGGAATTCTATTGTGCATAAATAATTACTATGGCGCTTACTGTTGACCTGCTGACTGTACTCAGTGCCAAAGTATGCATCACAAGTACAGTGTCAGTACACTTACTCACACTATTCTCTTATTGTGTAGTAAAATATTACCTCAGTTTTTAGAGGCTTGGACCTGTGGCACACAGGTAAAGCTAAATTTTTTTTTTTTTTTTTTCAAAGTGACTGCTAATTCAGGGGTTCTCTGTTTGTGAATGCTGAGTTCAGTATATTGGGTATGTTTCCGAGAAGAGTAGTGTGCTCACAAACCCTTTTTAAAATCATTTGGACTTGCTTTAATGCATAATTTTAAAGGGGGTCAAATCCAGACTATCCTAACCTCAGCATTTTCTTAAAAACATCAAAAATCAGTTATGAATCAGTTTGTGAAGGTTAGAAATAGAATTTCATATTCCTAAACCTTCAAGAACATTTTCCTCAGTGTTTCTCTTTTTTGTAAAAGTTGCCCCCCTTTATTTCTCCCCTTTTTAAATTCTGCAAATCTTTCCATTATGCTAATTCTTGCACCGGTCCCTTCTGGGTACCTCGTGCCCTCCCATTTTCTTCTTCCGACCTTTGTCACCACCCAGCTGTGGGGTGATTTCCATTTTCCTGTGTGTTCTCCTTTCTCGTCCTCTGCAGAACCCTGGGCAAACCAGGGCAACCAGCATCTCTGACCCTACCAGTGAGGTGGAGCAGTCATCATCATCCTTTTCCTTTTTTTGTGATGGTTCTCATCATTTTGTGAAAACCTGGGTTTGGGGATGAGGTTTTTGGGACCTGAGTTATGTCTAGAGAAGAGGAGCCGATAAGTATGTCTCATTGGTGTTTCAGCTTGGTTCACTGGTGTGTCTCCGTTGTCCTCACCGTGCTTTTGGAAGCACCCCTGAGTGGTCCGAGTGTGCAACCCGGATTCCTTGGGTACGAGACGGAGCCAGAGGGTGCACTCACCACGGTCAGCATTGTGATCCTCACAGCATGCTGATCTGAACAGTTTTGCTCTGGAACCATTGTTTGTGCTTTGTTAGCTCCGTTGACTTGACCGAATTAATCCTGGCATGAACTGGGTGTCGCTGTGCTAAATGCAGAAGCCAGATCAGGCTTTGGAGGAACATTCTCTTTAAAAAAAAAGTTAGCTTTAGCAGTAAAAGGAGTTAGTGACGTAAAGCTAAAATAATAAAGGCTTGGTCTTATTCTTAGTGCTATGAAATATATCATAAGGTTGCCAAACAGGTAATTATTAAAACTGTAGGAAATTCCATAAAATTCGTGTTCACCTTAAGCAAAAGTTCATATTCAGAGGAACAGCAATTGCATTGTCTCTAAGAAGTGCACATAAAGTGATACATTTCAAACATAGTTACTAATGGTTTGGCTGTTTCTTAACAAATGTCTTTTTCTAGATATGGTTAAAATAGTGCAGGTGAACATTGTATTCAGCTTCTATATACCTATAAGAACGACTTGCTGCATTTACTATCTTCTCCCCGTCTCATTTTTCGTTTTCAATTTACTTTTTTATTGCAAGCCAGTAGCATAGAATCATATAATAAATGCATTATTGAAAGTATTGGAAGTCTTAATTGATGACATAGATGCATGGACAGTGTTTCACACGGCAGAAAATGCAGAAGCTTTCCTGAAGGGATGCAAGGAAAGTGCTTAAATTTTAAGTAGCAAATATCGGCAGCTCTCAGATTGGGAGCACGCTGTTTAAATATTCCTCCACTCTGAGCTCTTTGTCTGCTACCACTTCTGAGAGAGAACTACCCATCTTCTCCATGTGGCCTGGTGGTTGCTGCACTGATGTCAGCGCTGCCATGAGCTTGCACATAGCGTTGCAAACGAGAGCCTAAGGGTACCCCAAATTGCAACCACAACCTCTCACGTGAGGGGGAGCAGCTCAGGGCAATGTTTTGTATATTCCCAAGAAAAAACACTGGGTCCATGAGCAGTCAGCCCGTTAGCCAGCTGTGATTGCTTTTCCGCCTGCTGTCTCAGAAGTGAAATTTCTAGGTAAGCTTGTGCCATCCATGCCAGCCTCTGCTTTCCCTGTGCTGGGCAAGAGCACTCCCTACAGCAGGAGCAGGATGGGGCAGCCAGTGAATTGGTGTGACCCTGGTGCATGCAGGTGAACATCCTCCTCCCTGCTGTCCTCCCAGATAAAAGGAGGCTGCCCTCTCCGTGGCACCTGTTGGGAATGACCTGAGATGCTGTTGGGGATTGTCCTTGCTCAGCTTAGCAGCCTCTGTGGCTGTGCCTCAGCTGGAAGAATTGCTTGCCGTAGGCAGAAAACAGCGTTACGTCCATTTTCAAGCCCGTACCTAAACCAGCAGTAGGAACGTAGCCTGTGAAGCCTTTATATACAGAATTATTTCTTGCAATTCTACCTGCCTGAAATAGGTGACGTTAATTGTGCTACGAGAAGGGAGAGAGAGAAGCAAGCTTGTGAAATGCCAGACAGGGAAAAAAAAAAAAAAAAAAAAGTATTTTAAAGGAATTCAGTTCTCATAACTTGGTAATTTATGTTGCTGATGGTAAAAAAAAAAAAAAAAAAAAAATCAGCAGAGGGATGGAGAACATGCACTATGCAGGCATTTTTTCCGGCTAGAACAATATTCCTTTAGGGCATTTTGGAAGATGCAATAGCTGATTCTGAAGTTAATTTAACTGCATGCATGTGCAGTGCTACGTTTCTTAGGTGTAATTTGGGGAAGGGGACAGGTAACTAAGGTACATATGAAGTTAACGAAGCTGCAAACTTAAGTGGCTAATGTGATTTTTGCTCTTGTTTTATTTAAAGGGAGACTGCCAGCTTGGAATATAGTCAATTTATAAAAAATGTTTAGATACTTACTGAAAACACAGCACACTGCCGGCCAATTTTAGTGGCTCTGTAGACACGTTTTCTAATGATTATGGTTTTTCCCATCCCTTCGAAATCTCAGCGAAGATACAGGGGGAATCTGATCAGACCCTGAACATGCAAACACTGGAGTGCACCTTGATTTCTCTGTATGTAGTTTTGTGTATAGAGTGACATACTTGCCTGACATACCTGTAACGTTGGGACCTGAGCTGTTACAAAGGAGTCAGAGAAGCTGGTTGTACGTAGCACATAATGATGTCAAAACCACGGAGAAAACATATTAGAAACACAGAAAGAAATGTTTTTCTCCTGTCTCTTGCAGCTGTAACAGCGTTAGATATTAGCTATGACACTGGATTAAAAGGTAGAAATGTGAGTTCCTGTTGAAGCACTGCGTTAAACAATAGTTCTCATTTTCAGATGCTGTACTTTTATGGACCCTCTTCTGGCATGCATAGAATCACTTAAAAATTGTTCTGTTAACAGTTAGGAGTACAGAAAACATACTGTGTTTCCACCTCCTGTTTGGGAAGCATTGCAGGAACTTGCAATACACACTATTGTAATTGATCGTTACAATATATTGCTCCGTGGGGGCCATGTTAAGGTTGCTAGCACACTTCTGATATTGCCATTTCCTGATTTTTATTTTTATTTTTATTTATTTTATTGTTTACTCTGCAAAACATATCTTTAATACTGTTTTGGGACAGAATTTTCTAGAAATGTTTGGATAGAAAGACGAAACTAAGGAAAGAAACCCCAATTATTATTACAGCGACTCTTGGAAGTTCCTTTCAAGATTGCTCCTCAATATTGAGAAATCTGTGAAAGCAGAAAAAAAGAGATTGCATGTTCTCAGGTCTTCTGGCAAGCAGCTTCCTTCAAGGTAGGATTGTTAAATAGTCCTGTAATTGACATACTCAAACTACCTCCAATGAAAAATCTTATTCAACAGACAAGAGATGTGTTAGAGGAAGCTCTCTGCTTCAGCATCTTTGAAATCTGCAGGAAATAACCCCTTTTCTTTGAAATTTTACTTTCTCTCATTCCCCGTACATTATGTAAAGCAAAGCTTAATCATGAAAGTGTTGACTGTTAAGCTGCATAGTTCTAATACATATGCAATGTAGTTTTCTGTATTTACAAAATTTCACAATTTTTCATGGAAACTGTATAAAATTCATCGCGCAGGATTTTTCAGCAGGTCAATATCCAATCAAATAGAAACTAATTTTCCCTGAAACACTCAATTACGCTTTTCTTCAGTGAGAACTGTTCTCAAAAAAAAATCTGTACTTTCTGTTGCAGACCATTTTTCATACCTTTGCAATATAGTATTTCTTATAGTCTGTCTACATTTTATTAGCTATTTCTAAGGTTCTCGCTTTGTTTTCTTAACTAGTGTTGTAGTTTTGAAAGGCACTAGATTATGGATGGAAATGGGAAAGCACATTTTTACAATCTGTTCATACTCAGTTCTTCACTTTGAGCAGAACCTGCTGAGGGCACCTAAGGCATCCAGGTTTATTCACTGTAACATCATAATTTATTTTCATTCTGTTATGTCATCGTTGGCACATCATTGGAGCTGAATCATGTGGATCATCACCCGTCTCTATAATTTTAGGCCCTTGAGGAAATCAGTAATTTCTGGATACACAAATTAAATTAATGAAGACTCAAAATTTATAGGAGATTTTAGCTAAGGAAACGCATTTCCAGTTGCAGAAGTTGCTCATTCCTAAGACTTCTGCTGTTGTCATTGATGTACTTAAGGTCTCCTGTTAGTGTGAAGTGACATGCAGCTAGATCTCACATCTTTCTAATTGGAATGTCTCATCTGTCATCAGACATTTTGTGCTTTGATTTAGTTACTGCTGGAGACTCTTGTATCAAATTATGATGTGTACCCTTAACTTTTTAGTTAAAGCTGTATAAAAATCATAAATAAAAATTGTGCCGGGTATCAGTTTTTCTTCGTAAAGATACTTGTTGTTAATTTTACGGGGCATATGTATGCAAGTGATCCTTCCATCATAAAATGCTTCCAAATTAGGCAACTAGGGTACAGGGTGACCCAGTATCTCTCAGCATGCGTAACCATCCTTCCTAAACAAACTGTACAGTGCCTATACTCCCTGGGAGGTGTTTGCAGATATCTATATGTTGGTAGTGATGATTTATCTCAGTCTTTTCTGGAACTGAAATATTTTGAGGTATCGGGAGACTTGCTTCTGTTAACCAAAAACAACAGAGGGTGCTCTTTCGTACTGCATACTAACATGTATATTTCCATAGCACTCACACCCTTGCATTCTCTTATCTCATTATTCCTATGCTGCTAGCAGGAATATCTCAATATCAAAAAGTTAAAAGTCAAATGTGACTGCATTAACTCGTGTGAGTTTTCTGCCTGTCCTTCCCAAGTGGCACGGTGTGATCAGAGTTACCCCTTTCTTTTCTTTCCATACCAAGCTTCAGAATTTCTACAGGAAAAAAAAAAGGGGGGGGGGGGGTGAAGAAACAGAATAGGTTATACAAACCTTATTCTTTTGCAGTACCATTGGACTGTCTTTGTACTGTAAACATCTTACCCAGTCTGCCTATTGGTGTGTGGCTCTCAGAGTTATTGACAGTGAAATCCAATTAGACCTCCCTACTTGTCTTGTTGTTCGTAGTCTCCAAATAGTTACTTAAAGAGTCAGGTTGAGAGATCTGGATTGTGTTCAGACCTCTGTCACACAGTTCGTGTAAGAGTTTAGGCAATTTTCTTAGCTTCATTTTTCCCATCTGTAGAATAGGAGGAATGATAATTGTGTGCCAGCTGTCTTGTGGTGGGCAGAACATTGAAAAGTTTCTCTGTTCCCATCATACTCGCAGCTCCGCTGAAATGCTCTGCTCGCAGAGGTCTGTGAAGAATTTTCCACGCTGACTGCTCATCACCACCGGGAGCCAACGCTGGGGACGTGGAAGCTGTCTTCAGTGCTATCCTACCCGTGTTTTTCGGGATAGTGCCCACTTGGAAAGGAGCGAGAAGTAGCAGCTGCTGGGTACGCCGTACTGGGCTAGCAGAAAATGCAGGGCTGGGCAGGCTGAGACGGAGGAGAGCAGCACAGAGAAGCAGATCTGGAGGAAACTGTTGGGACAGAAAAGGCTGCATCCACACCCGAAATGATTCACCTCGTCCTCTGAAAAGCTGAGCATCCAAGTGCCTGTCAGCAGCCATGGTCGCTTGCCTTGCCTGAGGAACCGAAAGGCCTGCCTTGTCAGTGTCGCTGTCAATAGAGAGACACGAGCTGACCCGAAATGTTTTTCTTTTAATTTATTACTTGATAGGGCATTAACTATGGCTTGGTGTTCTCCCGTTGCTGTGAGAGTGCTAAGGGATCTCAGCCTTGCATGTTTCTCCTCCTGGTGCTAGTCATCCATGCAAGGCCTTTGTAGTACGAAGCGATGCCCACTGCCAGCGTGGAGAGAAGTGCTTCAGTGCTTACAGATCCTCCAAGCTCTTAAACATATCAGTGTCTCAAAGACCATTCCCTTTCTCAGGAAAGCCAGTCACATTTCCAAATCTCTGAATTTTCTGAGTTTTCTGAATATCTCTGAAGCAATGTGAAGTCCAAGGAGACCAGCAAACACAACAGATGGGCCTTTGGAGTTGAAAAGTGTTTTGTGCTTGGATGTGGGAAGTTCGTATTTTTATTAAGTTATTGGTTCAGAAACCTGAAGGTGTGAAAGTTTGTGTTGCTTGGGGATGGCGTTAGCTTTGACTACTGCTGTGTAATAAAGCAAAACAAATGCACGCTGGAGCTGCTGCAGAAACCATTATGCAATATCCCAGAAAGCTGGCTCCTTTTCTTAAATACACGTCTTAAAATGCTATGAGAAATTCTACTTGGAAATACTAAATTTTAAAAATATATGTATTAAGGACAAATGTTCTAAATGTGCTTTGTCTTTCCAAATCTTTTTTTGTAGTATCACTAGAATTAACAGAGATGATCCTTTTTATTTGCCTCTTTGGATTATGTCCAAGGATACTCTTTCATTTCACTCCCTCTTTGTTGTTACAGTGCATGTGTAGGGTTGTTACATTTTGTCTGTTTTCTTAAAATAAATAAATAAAAAGAAAGCTCCTACAGTCCAGTGCTTGCATGCAAAATTTCATGTGCAGCAGTGTACAACTCTGTTGCGTCCCTTACACCTGTGGCGTATCTGTGCAGATGTAATTTCAGGACCAAGTGTAATACAGCTAGGGCAAAATACCCACTGGCTTTTTGGCAGGAACATCTCCTGTGGCTTCTCATCTCACAACCACTTCAGTTTGTCAGTTGCCCACACTACAAAATATTGTAATTTAGAACGTGTGTGCGTTAAATATTTAGTTATGCCTAGATATAAATCTCTGTTTCAGAGGAATGTTTGATTAAGGCTTAACTTACCGTTGTAGGTTGTTTGTTGTTGTTGTTTTTAAGACTTGCATATGAGAGGATTATGCAGCAAAACAAAAAAAGATTTTCAACCTGTCTGCTGTTTTGTTATTGTTTATTATTAAAGCACGGTGTTTTTGGTTTATGCATCTGTAAAATGGGTTTAGTAGTATATAACAGACTGAAATGATAAATGATAAATGAAGCAATGTTCATACGATGAGGTAATATATTAGTATCTGATGCTCTTGTTTCACAAATATGCAAATCTTATAATCTGTAACTGGCAAATACATTGATCTAAAATAAATGTCACACATTAAAAGTTAGGCAAAGATAATTTTAGTGGCAAATATCATTGATTTTGTGTCTTACTTAGCTATCATGCCAGCTTTCTGCTTCATGGCAATGTTTAACATCTGACATATACCAATTCCCAAATTCCAATCAGACAGTGAGATTTGATTTATAGTTCATAATTTATATGGGTTGCGATGCAGATTCCATTTTAATAATGTTACTCTTCAAATTAGTATTCTTCAAAAAAGACTTTGTAGAATATTTACAACGCAAATCATGTGTTTCAACTTACGTATATTAGGTGTGGATGAGAAAAATTACTGCAATTTCTCTGAGTTACCGTAAAGAGTGTATAAAATGTGGATTCATGGTGTGCAAATTGTGTTAGGGGATTAGAAGGTATTGGAACAGCATTACTGACAGCAGTATTATAAAGTCAAAGCTAATTTTTTAGTATCTAATTGTAGCAAGGTTGTAATGGAAAATTCAAATGAGGAAAATTATTTGTCAAAATTTTCTGTGTTTATTGAATAATGTTAAACAATAATAAGGTCTGAAAAAATAGTAGAAAAGCTAGCATACAGCGCAGCTTCTTAATTTCTCTTAAAATGCTTACCATTTTTGCTTATTTTACCACTCTATTGATATCCACTTGGCAAGCCTGAGAAGGAAAAAAAAAAAAAAAAAAACCTCTTACATATCCATGATCAAAAATGAGCGCCTGATGGCCTGAAGGTTGAAATAATTATCTCTGGTGGCCGTGCAGATCTCAATGTCAAAGCTAAGAACCACAGGGCAGCAGAATTAAAGCATGAAAACTGGCATGAGCACAGACAACTGCTTGAGGCTCTTTATTACTGTTTGATACAGCAGTCCTTTGTTGAAAATCTTGTGTTTTTTTTGGTTCGAAAGCAACTGTGTGTGTCTAATCTCACATTTTCCTTTATCATCAATTCCATTCCTCTGATATTTACAAAACTAAGCAACATCACATGTGTTTATCCTGATTTCTGAATTAGTGTATCTGAAGCTTTCTGCTAATCTGCAGATAGGTGGCACCGTTCATACAGATTGGAAAAGCAGTGCTTTCCCTGTTCACACTATTCCATGCTGTAAATTAACCTGTCACTTTATTATTTGACAAGATCTTCATTTTTATTCATCAGGACTTGGGCCAGGATGGGTGCATTTATGGCCATTTGCTTTGCATGGCTCTCAGCTGAGTTTGTAGGTATTGTAAGTGAGATCCATTATCCCTGTTACAAGTGCACACAATGCAGATGCTGATCTGCGATGATGATGAGAAACCAAAGTCAGTAAAGACCACATAAGCCGCCCTTGATGAAAAGATAAATGAATGCATAAATAACATTGTGCTCTGCTGTGTTTGCTGAGATCAAGGATAGATTTTGAAGGTTTTGAGAGATCAGACATACAGAACCTGGAGAAATTCACCCTCCCTCACTTTGCATTCAGCAAGCATTGCACTGTGTACAGAGAAGCTGAGACACAGTTTAATGCATTACAGGAAGACCAGAAATGTTTGGGCACTTTCCTGTGGGTTTTTCTTGGTTTGGTT
>CM021729.1:67333079-67360579 GCA_011074415.1 Stictonetta naevosa | reverse complement strand
GTACAATAGGGTCACAGATGGTAAAAAGATTTGTTACCGTGAGGTAGTGTAGCGTTTTGTGATTATAAAATTAATCTGTCTCTAAATCTGTTTAAAGAGTTTTTTGCCATATAATGAGCAATATAAATTATTAATATTTTCATGTTCTTAGGGACTTTCACAGCCATAATTTTACCAACACAGCTGTTTGACCCAGTGACATCATGTTTTGCATATTTTTGCATTTTAATGAGTTAGTCATTTAAAAGGTTACAAAGAAACCATAACTCATAAGTAATTAAATTATTTAGCAGAAGAAGTATAAGAAGGTCTTCTGACATGGGTCACTGTGGGAAGGAAGGAGCATCAATGTACTGAATTGCACCTGTTTGCCGAAGATAGGTGCAAACCAGAGCTTTAGTTTTACATTACAAGTGGTTATTTTCTCAGGGAAGTGGCTGAATGCATGCACATACTAAAACCAGCTGAATTTTCTGTCATTCAGATAGAAGGTTTTTAGGCTGTGGTCACAAGCAATCCTCAGCCCTTAATGGGTGGTGCCCTGCGAGACTTGGATAACTTCAAGATTTTACAGAAAACACTGGGTGATGCTTTTTCCCTCTGCAGTACAGAATAAAAACCTGAAGTACAGACCTTCAAAGAGATTTATATTTAATCTTTTTTTTTCTTTTTTTTTTTTTTTTTTCAGTAGTGGTTTCATCCATATAATTTCTTGCAGGTGAAAGTAGAAGACCTCGGTTACTTGGGTTGCCTTTGTGCAAGCTAAAGATGTTACAAATCTAGACGAACCTCTGAGCTCATTGAAATGTCTGCAGAACAGCTCACAGAATGAGAATGTTTGCAAAAATACTTTGCACAATTGGAAAAGAGAGGGAAGTTACGTATATTTTAGAACAAAATTATTTTTTCATGTTGTGCTACATAAAAATACAAATTTAAAACCTATTTGGAGTTACATTCATTATGAAATACAAAAGAGAATAATTAAGACATACTGCGACATTTTCAGGGAGGAGGCAAAGTGGATTGGAAAATGAATTTGCAGCTGAGAACTTTTGCTGTCAGTTAATGGGATGCTGAGAAACACCATAGAAACATTTAAAAAAAAACCAGCTTCATCTCTGCACCTCATTTGAGCAAGAGTTTCAGAGAGTAACTTTTATTCTCCTAGGTTTTCCTATCTGTAAATTAGAATGCGTAATTAAGTATTACTTTTGTGGGTTTTATGCAGTGTTTGATAACAATTGTGTTTCTGGTATGTTTCATTGAAAAGTGAAGTTCCCCGTAAACCTGAATGACCTTTTAATCAAAATCTTGGTAAAAAAGTAAAAGAGGCATGGGTTTCCTGTATGATATCTGGTACCACGCTGCAGCTCCTGCGATTTTTGGAGGGAAAGGAAGCACAATAGTTTTATAAGAGAGGAGAATGCAGGTGCTAATTACAGAAAGGGGTCCAATAGGAATCATTTAAAGATGCCAGGCCTTGGGGGTAACTGGTGAATTCATTCTTCCATGGCTTGTATGGTCCCCAAAGCTGTGCGCAGTTAGTGAAGAAGAGCAGAGACTATTATTGCAGCCTGGACAGTTATTATGGGAGGATTATTTGCAGTCCTGCTCCGCCTGGGTGGTTGGGGTGAATTTGCTTCCAGTCAGCCTCCCGTGATTTCTCCAGATAGCTTGAATCTCACGTTAGGGAGAGGTGTTGTGGCTGAGGCTTGTTAAAGTATGTTTGGAGAAGCCTTTGAATGTGAACCTAATTCTTTTCTATTAATTCTCAGAATTAAGTTAATGCAACAGCGTTTTTTAGGTTTCTTGTATTTCACTTATGATGAGAAACAATCTTCTGCTGAAAGGTGGTGCTAACAAAGGCACAGAAATTCCCTATCAAGGATACAGTACGCAACTGAGGGAGCAAAATTTTTGTAATACCCGGATGTGTTTTCTTAGTTTTGGCCTTTGGAACAAACACCATGAAACAGGACTGCAGATCTTAGCATAGACATATCTGGGTTGCTAATTATAGATAGACGTAAAACGCTAGTTCTTTTCAAAACTTTTAAACAGCAAACTCAAAATGTAGTAACAGCTTATCTGTTTTGTGGTTGTGGTTTTTTTTTTGTTTGTTTGTTTTTTAAGCCTAGAACATTGGTTTGTTTAGGATCGCTGCACTAGCACCAAATTAATAAATAGCGAAGGAAAACACACTTAATGGCCTGTTTTGTACTTTCCAGCATGAAGTTCCTAAATATGGTGAAATGAGATGAATACCGTTCTGCACGCAGGCCAAATGCAGTGAGGAATTAGAAGGCAGTAACAGAAAGGAAATGAAGAGTTTATTGTTTTTATAGCTCTAATATCCATTAAAAGTTAGTAACACAGCAGGTGACAGTTTGGGTAAGTGTAAAGTGAATGTTTTGAAATAAATAGCAGTTGGGTGACCTGGGATGTCAGGGCTCTAGACAAGGGTGTGTGTTTGTCAATATATCCTACATGTTTTACAGACTCCTCAGGGAACAGGGGAAGATACAATTTCACCTTTTCTGTGCCAAAACATTTTAATTATATCTTCTTCCAAGTACAGCGGTTCAGTAACCAAGGAGCTGACATTGATGCATGTGTTGATAAAGCTGCAAACATTCAAAATGAGATTAACAAAGATTTTGAGGAAAGGGTGACAGCTAATTTTGCACAGTATTCTGCATCTAATTCAGGTCAGTGTAATGATAGAATATTTTATAACGGTTGTGTCATCCAGAGGGACTTTTATGATGCTTTGTGTTTTTGAGTATTTGTGTATATGAAAGTATAGTTCTTAATACATCATTCAAACAGGTTATAAGTTTTTATTGAACAGCTATGGTTGTAGCCATAAACAGGAATAAACTTTAGCATTTAGAAGCACTTTTATATATCCATCAGAATTCATCACAGCAATAGGGTCCTTTTGTCTAATTCACCTCGAAAGTATTGACTTCAGACATGAAATGGAACCAAAACCACTGCGCCTGGTTTGTAGCGTCGCTTAGTATTTGCAAAAAGATCAGATGGAAAGTTATATTAAATGTATTTGAATAATCAAACTGTAGTTTCTTTGTATTGTGTGAGACCTTTTGAGAACATCTCAATGTATTTCTGCTCTATTCTCCTCCTTGTTTGAAGGCAACTGACATTCTTCTTTCACTTTTCTTTTTGTTTGTGAAGTTTTCTTCTTTTTTTTTTTTTTTTATCCACTCACTTCTCCATCTGCTTTCACTTTTGTTTGCTTGGGCCGTCTCTCATCCCAACTTGATAATGAGGAATGCGGTGTGACCCTGACCTCTATCAGCCCATGCATGACCTTCTGACTCCCCCACATAACCTTTGACCTTCTCTTTGACAGCTTGATTAATTACCCTGTGTTATGATTTATGAGTAAGTGCTATGTAAAAATAATAGACAACAGGTGGTCCTCTAAAAACTTTTTGTGGCATGTTTTCTTTTCCTGCCTAACTTGATGAGCTATTTTAAGTTGGGAACTTAGTGGGACAATGTGTGTTTGGCAGTAACACGGCATTTTTACACACTTGGACACAGCGCTGGAATTCAGCGCGCCGAGCGCCGAGGTGTAGCTGGGGTGAAAATATTGCAAAGTACTGGCAGGGTGCAGTTGCCAAAATGTACATTGGTGGAAACAGAAAGCGGAGTCAACTGACATTTCAGGCGTTTCAGTCTCAGGTCACGTCTTGAGAAAATTGCTCAAATAATGGAGGGGGCATTTTTCAAGCTGAGCTGCATCTCCAACAGCTATGTTTACTTTAACGCTTCACTAGTGACTTCGGATTGGTTGTCATGACCTCATCCCACTGTTGCACCTACGATGTCGCAACAGTGACATATATGTACCCTTCCCGTGAAAAAAAAGATGGGAAATAAACAGAACATACATCTTTCAGAAAGATGAATGGACGCTGCTGTGTCCATTTTAACCACGGGAAGGTTGAAGAGCCGAGCACTTGGAGTTACATTTCCCTTGGGAATTACCTCTGAGCTTGTTGCAAACAATCTACACAGAAATCTGAACTTGAAAAATCAGGCTGATAAGGCTTAAGAAAATGATCTCTTTCAGACCCCCGCTTGCAGTCCAAAAAAGATAGTTACACAGGTCAAAAGATTCCTCTCCAGCCCTGACCTCTCTGGTCACATATGGTATCCCATCCTGGTGGATTAATATGCAGAGCTGAATGCTTTCAGCTCATTATTCATTTGGCCAGGCAGAAGAGATTTCAAAAGATTTAGAATTTACCTCAAATATTTTGAATATTTGGGGGTTCTTCTTTTCTTTTTTTTTTTAAAAAAAAAACCATAGTCTTACTGCCAGATACACTAATTTTGATGTTCTTTCAGTTTTAAACAACTCGCTCAAACTTCCAGCAAGAGGCTGTACCTTTGCAATTCTGGCTTGTCTATTAGGGTGAAAAAGGCCCTTCTGCATTGCTCTGGCTTTGTAGTAAAGGTATTATAACTGAGATTTTTTTTTTCTTCCCAACACTTGATTTTTTTTTTCAGCCGGTTTTCATTTCATCATACGTTGCTGGTTCAGTCATAAGACAGACAACAATTATGTACGTTTGTATTTACTAACCTGAAAGCAGAGCTTGCACACAAGTCCCCTACCTCCAGAAGTAGTTACTTGGAGGTTGATAGTAGTTGTTAAAGGTGTTTTACTGCTGACTTATCATGAAGTGAATTCCAGGAAATAGCTGCTAATAGAGTATTCTAGTCTGAAAGAGAAACTGTAATTGTATCCCCTGAGCTAGTAGGTTAGAGGCTGCAACTTGTATTTATCAGTGTCTATCCTGATTATTACTTCTCATCACAGATACACTAATGGGTGATGCAGGCAAACTTTGACTTCTCTGTGTCATCTGTATTCTCTCAGATACATGGTAGAGCACCAGGCTTAGCTTGTTTTAATTAACTAAAGATTTATGGAGGTTTTTCTGTTCTTGTTAGAAAGTTTAACTTTTTACTGTGAAAAAAAATGCGCTTTGCACAGTGGTTTATCCTTCTGCGTGCACTAGATACATAGAAAAAATGACTCCGCTGTTACTTACATTGAAAACATAACCAAGTTTTAAAACTTGCCTGAACGATGATACTCACTACATTTTAATAATGCTGTAAGCTCATCATAACAGAAGTTCATATTCTTAATGACATCGTGAGGTATGTATTTGCGAACTCATTTAAAGGTTTTAATGAATGTGCTTTTGTCTTTTCTAAACAGTCATGCCAAACATGTATCATGCCTGTTGTTAGAGTTTCCTAAGGGCCTGTTTTTAAATATTAGTGGTTTTGTGTGTTCAGGTTTGCATTGACTTGTACTTTACTCAACCCCTCTGAGTCCGTGAAGAGGACCATCTTTTTTCATTTTCTGGTTATACTGAAATTTAATGGTGCAGCTCTGCCTGTGTGAGTGCATTTTTAAGAAATTAATGGAACTTTAAAAGCATGTTGTTTTACACAGGTGTTATTTAAAGTTAAGTATTCATTGTCAATAGAAAATGCATAGGGTAAGGCTGAGTTTGGAATCAGGCAGTTATATCAGTCATCTTTATACAAGTTGCTATCAAATCTTTCTGGTGCCATTGTTAATGTCTTGTAATTTAGGAGGCAGAAGACAAGGGAAAGGGAAATACATCGTAAGCAAAGCAATCTGAAAGGAGATTATTTTTCTAGGAGAAATTCTTAAGAATTGGTATGATAGTTGTTTCCACAATTGAGGAAGAAAAAAAAAAAAAAAACTCAGTTATTACTTGATTACTTTAATCGTACTGACAGAAAAGGCATGTTATCTCAGAAAGAAAAATATTAATAAATGTAGAGGGAGAGACGTTATGCTGCTTAAAATATAATTGAGAAAAATCCTCTAATTGATTTATGAAATGGTGAATTTAAAAATGGAATCATATTTCATCTGTTGATGTCTGTGTGAAAAATTGACATTGTGTCCTTATAAAATTGGACAAATGAGTCATGTAATTTTCAGTTACATAATCAATAACTTAGACAAATTCTACTTCTTTGATGATTTATGTGTCTGTTTTGTGGTCAGCGAAAAGTGGACACAGAGCTTCAGATTCCTGTAACACTCGTAAGCCTATATAAATACATGAATTTTGCATTTGGCATTGTACAGAAGGCAAAAAGAATCGATAGGCAGGACTGCTGAGGATGAACAGGTCAAGAAGACGAACAACAAAGGGAGCAGCGGCTGAGGCCACCACCACAGTGCTTCGTGCCAAGTGCGGCCAAAACTTGCTCCTCGCTCCGCTGCCAGCGGGCTCAAAATTCGTGATTGTCGTCCGAGCCGTGCAGTTTAGCAGCACGTACACCTGCTGAAGTGGTATTTCTCCTCGGCCATGGGTCCGGGGCTTTGGATTGTATGAGCAGGAATTGTATCGGCCTCGCCAGCAGCGAGCGCGGGCGGCATCGTGTGCTGATATGAGCGGCGGAGGCGTGGGTAGCTTTTAAACCAGGCCTTCCTTTGTTTCCCCTCTCCCTCTGCCCCTCCTCCTCCCCCTCCATTTATTTATTTGGCTATTTATTTATTTATATTTACCTAAGTTCAGTTCACTCGGCGGAGAGGGCAGGGAAGAAACATGACAGGAGACCACTTACTCATGGTACCGAATCTAGTGAGGAGGCAATTTTCTCTTTGGCCTACGGTGACCTTTTTTGAGCACGTTCCTTACACCAGAGACAGTGTACTGAATGCCTCTATTTCACCCTGTTTAGCAGAGTGCAACAGTGTCCTTTAGCTTAGTTTTGGTGGGAGGAGAAGCTATGGCAGAAATTTGAGAAGGGCGTGAAAAGTTGTGCGGCACAAGGAAGAGGGGTAGGAACTTCCTTCAAATGTGATTTTGATAACTAGTCGAGTGTGTCCAACTGTAGAAAATCACCAAGTGACAATCTGTCTACCTGACAGTGACCACAATGCGTTACAAGATTTTTGAATAGCTCTACAGATTAGAATAAAGCAAGTCCAAATAAAGTACCTTTTGTTGGTGTAGATTTGGTTTATTCTGGTGAAGCTAGGTATGTGGACGCCTTTGATCTTCCTGCCCAGCCTAAGTGCAAAATTAAGCATTAAACGAAAAGCTGGAATAAAGCTGTTTAGTCAGATAATTAGTATAGACATTCTCAAAAAGTGAGTCTTTATTAAAATTTACTTTTAAAGGACAGCTTGATTTTCATTGGGAACCCATGGTAACTTTAAGGACTCATCTGTTAAATGCACGTGCTTCCCTTTTTCTCCCTGCATTTGCGATTATCTTTCACAAATATTACAATTCTTGTATGATTTACCATCATTTAAAAATCATAATAAAATGATTGGCTGATTTATTCAAGATTTATTTCTCATTCATAAATTCATGTATTTTTCAACCAGCTCATTTTCTGAGGCACAAAAATGCAGCTGGTATGCTCAAAAGCATCCTCCAGGTCACAAATTTTCTCTGGGTTTGTTGAATACGGGACATAATCCCAATGAAGTTTTAGAGCATATTTAAAGATGTGCTTAAAAGTCATCCCCACAGTAAAAGAGTTGACTTGTAAGCAATACCACTGAATCAGTTTTGGTATTGATTCATTGTTACTGCCGCTATTGGCTTCTGCATGGTATGCTTGTCAGCTAGACAAAAGGTTTTACTATTTTAAACCACGCTGAATAATTTTCACATGCTCTCTCTAATATATATATGAAATCCCTCCATCCTTTCTACTCTAAAGGTTTTTATTGGCTGGGTTTAAAGCTTTTTATTCATCATTATGTAGAGTTCTTAAAATAATATTTTGCTTTTAGTTCTAATACTGTTTTCTGAAAAAGTCGTATACCGTGCTTATGAATAAAACAACGTATTAAATTATTTTAAAGGTAAAACAGGCAACTTTTCTGATGCTAAGGGATGTGTGTATGCATAAGTGCACACACAGACACGTATTCACACATCAATATCCCTTTAATGACGGAAATGAAACAAACAGAATATTCTTAAAATGCTGTTCTAAAAATTATGTTGCGTGAACTTGCTGAAATAAATATATAAGTTTTTAAGAGCATTAAAGTAAATGCAAAGCATTTTCAAGTATTAAATCTCCCTTTTCATATTTCTTTCTTTTCTTTTTTTTTTTTTTTGTCTCTTCTAAACCAGGAAGGCTATGGAGTAATAGTACTGAATCCCAATGAGAACTATATTGAAGTGGAAAAGACAAAAGCCCAAGTACAGCTGTCTTCTGATAGCTCAGATGAACCTGCAGAAAAGAGGGAAAGAAAAGATAAAATCCAGAAGGAAACAAAGAAGCGACGTGACTTCTACGAGAAGTATCGAAATCCACAAAAAGAAAAAGAAACTATGCAGATGTATATTAGAGTAAGTTTCTTTTACTTTTTTTTTGTCCTTCTTTACTGATGTATCAATATGTGTACTGTCTATATTAGCTAATAAATAGTGGGCTTTTTTAAAAACAAACACATTACTGCATTCAAGAGTTCATACAGAGTTCCTGTGTCTTTATTCTATTGATATTTTTTGTCACTTGCTGAATATGAAGTTTTAGAAGAGTTACAAAACAGTCCTTTCTAATTTCAAAGGGGAACTTCAAATAAACCCCAGAGGAACTCCTTGGTGCTATCAAGAAAGGCAATGATTTAAGGAAGACTTTGTAAAAATGATTTTATAAATAGAGGTGTACACAAGAAACACTTTCTAATGCAGCTTAGGCAACACATTAGCTTCACATGTCATGCATGCATATATTGTATTACATTGTCTTATACTGGGGAGGCAATAGTTATTTCCTGATAGTTTTTTAACATATTACCTGCTGAATTAATAATGTATTGTGGAAAATACCGGTGTTCATCTTGTGTGGTAGCAGATTTACCCTATAATGTATTGTTTTCATATGAGCAGCCATCCATTGTGTTTCAGCTGAACTTCTGAAGGCAGATAAAGGAGAAGAGTTATTAATATCTTAATAAATATTTAAGCTAGAATAGTTCGAGAATGGTGTAATGAGGAAACTCTGTCCCCTGCTCTTTTCTTACTCAGTGAACCTTTGCACTTTGTAATGCTACCAGCATGGGATCGTTATAACAGTGCTACCCGAGGATTTCTAATTCTGCAGGGGGCACAAACAATATTATTTGCACTTTGACACATTCTGCTTCATATACATACTATGCATTATACATTTGAGACTGAGTCATGCAATTTCCAAAGCCTTTATTATGAAAGTTAGCTTTTTCATTCAGCGGTAAAACATGGCAGAAAAGCCACAGTGTACTTAAATCAGTAAAAACGCGTGTGCCTTTCTGGTGTGAGACAGAGAAAAATTCAGCAAAAGGGATGTTAGAATCATCTTAAATTTAAAGTTGTTCCTGTTAATTGTGGTTTAACATTAAAATGTTGGTAGGAGAAATGCAGCTGTACTGTCTGGTTAAAAGGTTTTGTAACCTGGATGTAAGAATCACTAATATGATAATTATTACTGTGGCTTTTGAGGAATATCTCACTGCTGAGTATGGGAAACAAAAGGATGCATATATATATTCAAAGCCACCAACAGAGCACTGTGTTTTGTGTTTTGCTTTGCTTTGTTTTTCTATCTGCTTCTTTTTGTGGGATAAGCCATTCTTCCTGCCGGTCAGACCCTGCTTCTTAAGAGGGGCAAAGGAGGCTTGTGTCAAGGTGCATCAGGAGCGGGTGGACGTTGCTGTATTGTCCAGAAATGCATTTAATCAGCATGCTGGTCCAGTGTCTTCTTGTTGAGAGTAAACCTTTTTTTGATACCTTTTTAGCAGTTCCACCTTCTCATGGCTCTTTTGCTTGATGAGGCATGAAATTTGGCTTCGGGAGGTTTGACCCCCGAAACATAAAATGCATGACTCCATATCATTTTCATTTTTTGCGTGGCTCTGTGCCTCAGATATGACTGTTGACATTCCCTTTATTCAATTTTCTTCAAACCTAGGAAAGAAGTAGTATAAGTTTTAGTCAAAGTGTCTCCTTTCCTGGGTAAAATAAATGAAATTGGGCTTTCTAATGCAATCGGTGTTTTATTCTGAAAGAATTTTTTGCTTTTCTTTTCTTTAATAAGCCCTAATACAGAGAGTTTTTGTGAAACACAGTGAAAAATATCCCTGCTTTGGTGTATGGCAGGATAAATTACTGCAATTTACTTGCCTATTGGTTTCTGAAACGAAACTGGGCTGCTGGTAGGGTACCATTTACTCTGATGGGTGGAACTGCTAAGTCTGTAAAAACTTAGACAGGTGGTTGCAAGAGGAGATGTGAATAAAACATGCTCTGGTCTGTTTTTCTCGCCAAAGACACAGTTGATAGCCTCTCCAGGCATAGCGTGGTGCAGACAAAATGGTGCAATGCCTTGCTCGTGATGTATTTCTTGCCTCCCCTGCCTGGGTTGTGTGTGCTACAGGGAGCACCCTTTGCTTGCACCCCGGGGTCACTGCCTGCCTCACCTTAACCACAGGCTGGTAAGGGGCACAGTCTTTGGAGCAACCAGAAAGAGCAGTTTAGTTAGGATTTTACTTGTTCTGTGGTATGCAATACCTTTGACTCACTGTGCTCTTGAAAAAAAATGAAAAAGAAAAGATCACATTGTCAATCCACAGGAATATTTAAGGATGGTATGTGTTCAGGTAGTAGTATCAACAAAGAATTTTGAAAACAAACAAACAAACAAACAAAAAAACCAGAGTAAGCCTCAGATTGCCTTTGCCAAGCAGGGCAAATGGGTACAAAGATCAGAAATTTCCTCTCTGTGGCTGTGGTAAATGCACTCATTGAGATACAGCGAAGGCATCAACTGCATCTAACGCTGAAGGAAGGTTTGTGTGCGTCAAATGTGCTGGGGACATCGTTTCAGACTGTTAGGCAATAGGAATAAATATCCTTATGTTACGTTCCCATAGGGTCACTAAGATCTGTTGTGGTCTGATGAGGAAATGCCACGTGATGAAATTAGAGCTGTCTGGATCACGGTCCAACTTGTGCAGTTAGATTGCCCAAAATGTGCAAAAATGGAATTCTTCCATTGTAAATTTCTATATGTATTTTATTTTTATTTTTTGTTCATAAAAAAATATAAATGGCTGGGATATTGAAGAATATGTAAAAGCAGAGTCTTAAAATACAAAATCTCAATTTGCACTATATTTTTATACAAAAAGAATATAAATAAAAACGACTATCAAAGTATGTAGTGCATTAAGCATAGTGCTTGAAAGATCAAAGCACTTATTGCTTCATGCTGTAAGTTTTCTTAACTAAGAAATAATGTACTTTCTGGCATATGTTATAGCTTGTTAAAGGGACTGATTCGGTCTGGGCAGTAAACATCATGTCAAACATTATGGCAGAAAAACCTGCTTAATATGTTTTGTAATAAGACAGAATTTTTTGTTCTTGAAAACATCTGCCAAGTGAATTCACAAGTGAAGACAGAAAATGTCATCAATTCAGTAAAAATCTTACGAATTTGGTTTCTTTTTTAGCAGCACAAACCAAGGAGAAAAATTCTTGATAATCAGCATTGGCTTATAATACTTTATAGAATGATTAAACAAAAGCATTTTACTTTTATATAACATGTTAACGTATGCATATGAATTTTAATACTCTTGCTGTTCAGATTTTAACAAGCATGTTGCCAGCAGATCGTTTTAAAAGCATCTGTTTTTTCATGTGTTGAATGCAAAATTGAGTCAAATAGCTAAATATGTACATACATCCTTTTAAAAAACATATTTCTGTCCTTACTTATAGATACTACCATTTTTTCTTAGACCACCAGAGGCTGCTGCTGTACATATTGGCTAATGCTTCCCCCAGAAACTTAATACCCTGGCCAACCTTCATTTATTACTGAACTAAACTGAGAATTTGTTGATCTCTAACCTTTTTCTATGGAAACAGATCATACAGGCTTAAATGTGACATGATTATTCCCTCCATCCTCCAAACCATCTCCCACTCCCCACAGATTTTCACATTGACAGTGTCTTCTCTATGTTAAAAGACACTTAGAAATGTAAATCAGTATTTATCCCCTTCTAAATAGCATTCACCACTTAAACAAGTATACTGAATGAATTCTGAAATGTTATTAAAGAAAAAAGTATAAATCACGTAATTTTATAATAATAGTAATTTGCAATAATGTTGTTGCCACAATAGTCAAAGGATATCAAAGAGGCGACGAAGGAAGAAGTGGGAAGAAGCAATATCTTTCATCAGACCAACTGATGGGGTCAGGTTTTCTGGGCAAAAGGGATAAGCCTTCCCAAGGCCTGTGTGCCAGGAGTTTTGTCTCTTTTTTTCCCCACTTAGATTAGCTGCTTTAATGAAGATAATTCTTACCGCAAATTTTATTTTCACTATAGCACAATCCACAACAGCGCTGTTTATACTAGCAGCGTATGAATGAAATTAAATTAATTTCGGATGCAACTTTTCATAAATAATTCCCCCCACGCACACACACACACCCCGATCCCTCTTCCCCGTGCGAGACGAAATAGAAAAAGAGCACGTGCAACTGATTAATTTGTTTTGCTGAAAACCCACGTATCGGGGCAATCAAACGTTCGGGCGACAAGCGGGGCTGCTGGCACACGGCTGGCGCCCGGCGGGCAGGAGGTGCTGGCACCGGGGCAGAGCTGTGCGCCCCCGCCGCGCGCCGGCCCTGGCACCGTGCGGGGTTGGCCTTGGGGCTCAGGGGTCTCCCTCCGAGCAGGGGATGGAGCCCGCTCCCGGCGAGCCCCGGCCCGGGGATGTCTCTGAGCAGAGGCAGGCCCCCTGCGCCCACCCCGTGTCTTGGCAAGGCACGCGCCTGCTCTCTCCCAGAGCCCGTGCTAATAAGCCCTTTATTCCACCAGAAGAGACAAGATGACAGGAGCGAGGCAGACGGCTCCCAAGGGGGTTAGGGACACGCTCAAGCGCAGGAGAAGTGGGTGGCAGCACTGGGAACCGGGATGTCAGCCCCCGGAGTCTCCTCCAGTAGTGCAACGCTTTTTTTCTTGGCCTCTTAAAACATTCGGCATTACTTTCCCCATGCAGCTGAAGTAACACATGGTTTTAGTTTGACCGTATTTACCTTTTAAAGCCCATTGCTTCCTTCTGTTTCTGTGAAATCTCTTTTACTTCTAAGCAACTGCAAAGTCATCCTGGTGATGGAAAGCTTATGAGAGCTGCTTGGAAATTACTGTGGCTTTATTGTTCCTTGCCCCGCATACCTCTAGACGTTCAGAGTTAAAAGCGAAGGGACTGCCGTCCAAGTGCTGGTAAATCGATGCCTGCCGACCTTTTGGGTGTCACGGGGCACTCGTGGCACCTGCAGAGCTCTGGCAGATGTGCTGCGGGGCCTGCTGGAGACCTGCTTCACCCGGGACCAGCAGCTGGAGGCCAAGTGGAGAGCCCAAAACCATCCGAAATGGCACCCAGCAACTACACTTGGGTGTAGAATGACGCCCCTGCGTCATTCCTAAAGGGTCAGGTTAGCGTGAAACTTCAGCAATAACTTCTGTATAAGAGGAGAAAAATATATAGAGTATTTCGTTCTGTAGATACTACAATAAACAGACATTTCCTGAAATGATACAGAATTTGAACTTCAAATAGCTTATAAGTAGGCTATTTAGCTTGTGTGGTTAAATTAGGTATTTTTAAAAATCCCTGGATGGTAAAGGCTTCCTGTAGTAAGTTTTGCATCTCCTAGTCTGAAAAGTTATATTTGTCTTTTTTTTTTTTTTTTCTTGAGCAAGCGAGAAATCAGAAAAGCAGATAATCACTGGAGGAAGATTTTGCATCTCTTCAAGAGCGCCACTGGCTCTTCGTTCTGCCATACCCTCTCTTTGTTCTGCATCTCACAAGTATGGTTTAATCAAAGAAAAGGAATAAATCGGGGCCGTCTAGCTTTCTTGTCTTTCAAACATTCATTACATGATGCCGACAAAATGCGTATTGTTAGACCAGGCTCCTAAAATGTGAGGCAAGCCGTATGAGTTTCCAAAAGAAAGAATCAGCTTGCATCTCTCCTCCCACCACGAGCTGTGCAGCGCTCCTGTTGTTCTAAAAAAGACCGTCATGTACGGGTCAGCCAAGTCGTCCTTCCTTTCAGTCAGGATTCAGGCTTAGGAAACCTGGCCAGTTAGTGAGCTAATCGTAAAGAAAACTAGCTCAGCAGAAAGCAGACCTACTTGTTGAAGGCAAAGGTGAATAAAATTATTCAAACTTCTTATTCTCTGATACTGCCCGGCTTTGATTGTAGAGCAATTGCAGTTAAGGACTGAAAAGACCTCACAGGTCATCTAGTCCATCCTCCTGCCAGTACAGATTGTTCTCTGCGAGTATCCTTTATTATCATTTATCCAACAGAATCAAAGATTAAATCCTTTAATGGATACCCAAAACAAGGATAATATCCTCTGACATACGGTGCGCATTGCATGTTTTGATACTAGATTTGAGTGTTTGGGCAAACTGGTAGAAAAATTTTAGCGGGAGGTCAAGTGGTAACACACATTTTCACAAAATTTGGGGATTCTTTATCTGTTGTTTTTTTTTTTTCCCTTGCGGACTGGTGAGCCATAAAAGCCTTCATATAGTGAGAAATCACAAAAATAGTTAATATGAGATAAATAGATACAGTTGTTGAAAACCCCTTTTCTACAGGACCTCCCTCACCCCACTCCTCTAAAAATGTTTATGGGTTTTGGTTAGGACATACAAGGAAAACCGTGGAGTCCTAGGAAGTGAATGTCAGCAGTCAGGGGACTGGGGTACAGGATACTGCATGTCTGAGGATGTTGTTTCTGCCTCATTTGTTACTGAAATCAAAGTGAAAATCCAGGAAAGAAAAGCATGTGGGAAGAAAAAAAAATGCAGTTTTTTGGAATTTACGTAAGTCCAGTAGTTCCTCTGCAGCCTGCTTGGCTGCCTCAGAAGTGACTGCTGCCAAAGGGGCTGGAAGTAGTGGAGGAAACAAACGGTGGTGTGGAAGAATGTGGAAAAAGCTGCCCAGAAAGTGTTGGTTCCTACCCTGTAATAGCCACATAGGTGGCTGGCAATTAGAGAACAATGAATTACCATCATCTCCTTCTCAATCATTATACTTCAAAATCCTTATGAGAGAAGGATTTTACTAAATAAAGGGCTTACTTTTTGTGAATCTACTCCTTGTGGGATGTTAACTTTGTTAACTTTGTTTTCAAAGTGTCCAGACAGATGTATTTCCTAAGGTAGTCAGCTTTACGGTATTTACAACCCTAAACCTATCTAAATTTTCAAAAAAGCTTCCATTCCTCTCTCAGATGAATCCTCGTTTTATCCTTTTCTTCCTGGCTAGAAGGGGGCGCTGAATTGATCAAAAATGCTTTTTGTCTTTTGTGGTTGGTGGTGTCAGTAGCAGGTTTTCTGTGCTGAATAGGCTGCGTGCTGCTCAGCCACACTGCTCTGTGCTTTGGAATTTAACCATGCATTCTCATTCTCTTTTTTTTTCTGTGCTTTTTTATTAGTCACTGCAAGACTAAATTTGCCAATACACTAAGAGTTACATGTTCTTTGTAATCAAATAATATTTGACTTCTAGTTAGTTTTCCCAATAGATGGCACTGGTTGGAGTAAAACTACTGAATAAAGTAAGACAGACTGAGTTGCATGTACAGTCGGTGAAGAGTTAGGTATGTTTAGGAGCCTGTAGTTCTTCTGGGCTTCTAAGTAACTTTAAAACACTTCTGGAGCTTCTTTCTAGTTTGGTACTTCTAGCAAAGTGTGGAGTGAGAAAAACATCACACCTATACTAAACAGGTTCTTCAGGGGGAGGAGGACATCCCTTCATTAGTAATTTTGACAACCACAAGTATGCTTCTTGTGTTAGAGGTAAACTGTGAGTAATTGTCATTCTGACATGGGGGTCGCACATAGAAGGAACTCCAGTTGCTCTTCTGTTGATACATCATAAAGCAGCCCTGATCCCGAGTTCACTATCAGCGTGCTGAAATCATTTGCCATGTGTCCAGCCAAGCACCAATTTTATAATTCCTGAACAAAATATGGCTCCTGGTTGCTTCTGCACTTCTGAAAAAAAAAATAATAATAATAATAATCACCTAAATTTTAGTCAGTCATTATACTCCTAGTCCAGAATGGATTACGTGGGACATTTCCCCCTAACACACACACAAGCCCGTGTCCCTGTGTATGCACACAAACACTACCTAAATAAACGTGCACCACACCTGGACGTGGGCTTGCAGACTCTGAAGGACACAGGCTCAGTGATAACATTGGCAAGCGTAGGATACCTGTCTGGAAAGTTTCCTTTTATCAAAATCAAGGTTTTAATCAGTACATCCAGTCACAGTACAAGAAGAAATTTAAAAAGTAGTTAATTCAGACAATATTCTTGATACTGCATAAGCATCTGCAACATGTTTGTTCTTTGGAAACTAGTGTTTCCTTCCAGAATAGTTTTTCATTCCCATCTTCTGTCTTTTCCACTTGCTGTGTAACTGAATAATCTGATTTCATGGATCTTGCAAGTTCAGACCATCCTAGAAAATTGGGCAATTGACATTAAGACTTATTTGTGTCACAGCTACGCTGTTCTTCACCTGGTAAAACAGAAGCCGTAATTGCATGTAGACATGGAGAAGACACACATTTATTTCTGTTAGGCTCTGTTTTCCTGAGGAATTCTGTCGAAATTAGTGAGCTTAGCAATGAAGAAATGTAGCATAGCTTAGACATACGTACTACATACATAGTTTTGAAAGATTTGTAGGTTCTGCAGTTAAGTTCGTGCTCTTATTCCTTGCTCAGTCATCACCCCTATGCATTCCACCTTGCAGTACACCTCTCTTAGCCTTTGGGCACTGTACTTTTTTCCTGCAAGGTTTTTTTCCGCTGTTTGAAAAATGAACAAACGCATTTGATAACGGGATCATGTTATTCATCATGTGTCCTTTGCACTGGCTGCCAAAAAAGGGTAGGCTTATGTTTAATGGCCGTTGCTTATTTTTAAATCTCTTAGCAGATTAGCAAGGTCTTAGAAGACCTTGGCAATGTATGAAATCCTCCTTGTTGAGATATGTCAAGTTTTCATACGTTGCTTGCTGTTTAAAGGCCTGACTGCTTCCTATTAAGCGGGCAAATGAGTTATTGCCCTCACAGATCTCAAAATAACAGAACCTGACTTGGCCGTGGGGTCCGCTTGTCCTAAATACCTTTGTGTTGCTGCTGGGTGTTTCTTCACTACGTTCCTTTACCATTTCTTTCCCTTTCTGTTTTGAACTACCGTGGCTGGCTGGCAGAGTTTGGCTGGTGCTTTGGTGGAGTTTTATCCTGACACCCATCGGGCACTGCTGTGGAAATACACGTACTGTTACTACTGGGTTACAGTTCTGGTGAATAACCAAAGCATGGCCTCCTGGCAACATTCTGAAATCATGTCTATTCCTACCTGAAGGTAAAGTGACCAGGCAAAATTCGGGTCTGCTAGGATAAGGAAAGAGAGACTAAAGTTGGAAGAAGGTGACAGCTGCCTCGGTTCTGACGGGGAGTTGTGAGAGCACGGAAAAGTCAGGGGGATGAAGCTGTGATATGGAGATGTTGCAAACAAGTGCATGGCCTCAGTGGTAATCGTCGGCATCAAGTGCCTTCAAAGCCACTGTCCCATATGCACAAAGTTCAGCGTTTGGAGAGCTTCTGCAGCATGCGTGTTTTACGGTTTGGTGACACTGGCACCAGGGACCTCACTGCTTTTTATGTTGACGGGAAGGTGCTTGTGAGAAGCCCTGGCTGGTGCTGCTTTGAGCAAGGCACTGGACAACAGGTCGTGGGGGGTCCTTTCCAGCTGGCACGGTTCAATGGTTCTGAGTTACCAAGTCCCATGTCAGCCCTCAGGGCAGTGTTTAAACTGTGCGTAGTCTCTGTGGACATTGTTAAGAGAGGTGAATTTACCTCTCAGAAACATGTGGCACTATGGACACTGTAGTTGGTCAACCATTTACAAAGAGTAGGCAAAGGTGACTGAGACCGGGAAGCCTACTGAGCTATTAACGTGTTTAATTCCATGTGACCTTTCACAAGTACTTCTGCTTAAAAATGCGCCCTGAGCAATACAAGCCACTCCAGACAGGCAGCGGTGTTTTCTGGCATTTTTCATCCAGGCGTGTTGAGCAGAACATTCAGGGTTTCTTCACAGATCAAGAAACTCCACAAGCCAGATCATCTCCTCAAATTTGCTGAAAGACCGTAGAGCAACAGAGAAGAATGGCTTTTTTCACGGATGTTTCCCAGATGTTAATAGCATGCTCAATCGTGAATAATGGGAAGGACTGAAGCACTGTCCATGTCCTTCCTCCTCCCTCTCCTTTGCTATTTCTTTGGCAAAAAGGAGCTTGCATTGTTAAGTTGAATCTGCAAACTTTCATTTTAAACTACAAAGCAGTTTTTGTGTTTGGGGAACAGAAAAAAATACTCTGTGACATTCAAATTGATTATTTGCCAAGTGTGTGTTTAGAAGGGGATAGACGTGGCAGAATTAAAAAGGCTGCAACTTTATTAAAGCATTAGTGAACAGCCGTTCAATTAAGCCTGTGCACAACCACTTCTTAGAACTCAGAAGATTTGGTCTACGCTTTGGTTAATTTCAAAGTGAGACCTGAATCTGTATCTCAGCTCTAGGCCGATGAATGCATTAATTGCAAGTTGCCTTGAAAGCTATGGGCAGGCCCCCAGTTTCTCTTCATCTTCAAACCTATGTCCATGTTCATAAGGTATTACTGATTTAGGTGTTACTAATTAGGACACTGCCATCCAGACATTTGTCTGTGAGCACTATTAGTTGGAAGAAGTTTGCATATGCAGACATCTGCGTTACCACCTCTAAAACTATTCCATGCTGCTTAGTGGAGAGGCAATTTGGGGTATTCTGGCATCGTACTGGGTATTGGGTATTGTAAATTTGATCACAATTTGGGGGATTTCCAAGACATCTGGTACCTGGCAACTACCAATTCTTACTGCTTAATGTCAGTTTTATAACCAAACCACATTTAAGATTTAAAATATTTCAGTGTAGAAACATGTTCACCAACAGAGCTAAACTACCAAATCATCAAAATGCGTTAAACAGTGATTACGAAACACTGCTCAACTACTGTTAACGGTGGGAGCTCTCAAAGCTCTTCCAAACTCTCAGTTAGACAGAAGGTCTGGTTAATTAGCTGCCACAAGACATCCAGGGCCAGAGACAGCCTACCTGAAGAGCTCCCGGGGTTGCAGCTTTTCTGCGGCCACTGTTAAGGATGGCTCCTGCAGCCACCCAGAACCACTCCTCTGCACAGCTTCCTCCTCTCCGGTGCAGGGCGGCGTGAATCCGCCTTCCCTTTTCCTGTTCATCTGCACTTCGTTCCCTCCGGCCAGGCATTCGGACGTTACGTGGCAGTGTGGGGATTACGTTAATTCCTTGCAGCCTGTCCCTTAAGGTCCTGATTAACTTTTCTGTTATCTACCTTAATTAGTACGTTGTTGGTTTCGCCTCAGCTTTATCATCCCTTTAAAGCAGGGGGGTGTTCCTTTGTAAATTATGTCATGAGAACTATTAATTGAGTGAACGCTTTTCACGATTTGGTGCTGAGTTTAGGCTTCTGAGCTCAATCTCTAGGCTTCACATAGTGTTACACATTGTGTGTAAACACAGCAGATCTGATTTTTTTATTAGAAGTAGAGGAACCCCCCATGACCCTTGCGCAGAAACCCTGTGCTATCTTCTTGATGGCTCCACCTGCCCTACCTGAGAATTCATATGATAGAAACACCTTGTTTGTGTAGTTTAAGCCTGAAAGATTCAATATTATACAAGGTTAATGACCAAACACAGGGTTTAAATACATAGCACCCCGAAGTATGGATACAGACTACATCTTGCTTTTTCCAATGCCTTTTTTCCCCCCTCCCAAATGCTAAGAGGTAACAAACCTCACAGAATAGTGACACAGAAGAAATATTAAGCAGAAGGAGATAGATGCTCAGTCAGTAATGTTTGCATCTGTTTCTGATAAATTTGACTCTGTTTGCATCATCATTGCCTAGAGTGAACTGGTGTTTTTCAGAGAAGCTGTAAAAAACTGGATGGTATGGTAAAGCCCAAAAGACAGCTAACATGGGATTTCATGTTTGATAAATAAATATGAGTTCTTTTTGTTAAGATTATTGTCAGAATGTTTCGTCATGATGTAGTGTTTTATAGCAAACTCACAGATACATTGGCAAGAAATATTGGAAGTCTAATCTATAAAACTGACAATATGTATGCATCATGATTTTGTTAAAGTTTAACAAATAGAACTTAAGGGTAGAATTATTTTTATTTAAAGCTCAATAAGGTCCAAGCCTCCAAGAGTAAGCCTCTCAACTGTTTGAATGAGTACAGGTTACAGATGCTGAGTCCTCTTAATCCTGATTTTAAAATGCATCAGACAAATGGTGCTTGCTAATAAGGGATCAAAATGGCATCAGGGACCATTTTAAGCAGTAACAAAAGCTACATCATTGTGGGGTTTTAGAGTTTATTTTTCTCATCCCACCCACCAGTATAAATAGTAAATTACATATTCTGTAGAACGTAATGTGTTATTCTCAAGATCTTCAGTTATCTCTAGAATTTCTGTTTGATTATTGCTCAGTATATGGTTTCAACAAGCCCCCCAATGTTTGGCCTGTGCTGACTGAGTTAGAAGATTGCTCCCAATTTTCCAGTTAGGTCAACCAAAAAAATTAAGATATGATAGAGGGTCAGTGAAAGAAATTCATATCAAAACAACTGCTCACCATGCCACTATGACAACCTGCTGTAACAAATGTGCTTCTGTTTTAACTTATGACAATTAATTGCTAAAAGTAATTTAATCTGACAGTGGCAAGATGTTGAAAGACTCGTGAAGATGTCATAAAAGCGACCTTTCTGCCCATGTGCAACCAAAAGCCATTTTTAACAAGGAGCCTCAAAAACAGTACAACTTCTTTTGTACTTTGTTAATTAGTTATTGATTTGAAACAATGCTCTGCCAAATATTGTCAGATTAGCTAGACGCCAGCAAGGTCACAGTGTGACAGTCTAGTCCTGATAATCTTATAGTATATAAGAATTCTTTTTTCTCTGAACCTTTTGTTCTGATATCCTGAGAATTACATTTCCTGGCTTTAGCATTTGTGCTAATTTAAAATACAGCCAAGCTGTCTGTTATGTAGTTGGATGTTTTGAGTTGTTAAAAGATGACACTACATTAGAAGAAAAATTGTTAGTGATCTGATGCCTAATGATCTTCGCCGTCCACGACGCAATGTTGCTGCAGTGTCTTCACTAATCTAAGCAAAAAAGTATGTACTTTAATAAAATGGTCAGCACGAGGGAGTCACACAGTTCAAGACAGAGGTAAAAAGCAAGTCCTGAGGTTGTTTGGCAATGCATCAGGATTAAAGGTCATTTCCTAGTGTACCTTGTTATCAAACAAAAATAATAGAGGCGGGCTGAGCAGTAAAATTGAGGAGTAGAATTAAGGCTTGAATAACATTCAACTGTTCTTCCCTCAGAGTTCTGGGTCAGATGATTATTGAAACAAAAAACGATAGAAAACATGAATCTGAATTTGGGATTGTGTTTGTCATTCATGTGGATAATTATTTTATACACTAATGGCAGTTACGTCAAATACAATTAATTATAGAAGGCTAACACTGCATATTAAGGCACTTCAGCAAATCTTTACAACTGTACAGTAAGTAAACAGTGTATCAGTTTACTTAAAGCACTGAGCACTTTCTTCCTTTTATTGGAAGAAATCAAATAGCTTTGAGGCTGTTAAATCTTTCTTTCACTCAAATAACCACTTTTGAGTGTTTGTAATAAATAGAGACAAGAGTGTCAAAAAGGAAAGTACAGAATGAAGCTGTTCTATTTAGTTTAACTCGTATAACAGATACAAACTCTGTAGCAGTGACTTTACAGCCTTGCTTTGTTCTGAAACCAAAATTGTTAATGAAAATACTAAGTTGTTGTTTTACTTAAATGTGTTGAAGTTTGTTAGATTCATTGTTTCCGGTGGTAGGGAAATCTGCATTTTTCTTGGCCAAAACTCTATTTTTCTTGCAATAGCATGGTTAAAAAATGTCTGTTTCTCATTACAACATATAAACAGATTGAAAGAACTGGAAAGTAAAATATTCTTTAAGTAGTTTAGGAAATAGAAAAATAACACTTCTGCATGACTTCCCCTCGGAGTCTTTGAATGTTTAAGATGCATTCATTTCAAACGAAATGGTTGTCAATGTTAAGAAAAATCCATGTAATCATTTAAACAACTAGCACAATCTATCTTTGTGTCTTACAAAGATAATTCTTTTTGTAAAAGTATTAATTTTCATGTGCTTGTCCCCACAATTTATCCATAAATTGCCAGAAACATGGCTGGTAGGGAAGACAGCTGCAAATATACAACCTGATGGTCTGTTTTAGAAATGTTCTTTTGTTCATATAATTTAGTCACACAAAAGGCCATCTTTAGTAATGGTTTTATTATGTGAGACAGAAATACGTTGTGGGCAAAATCTCAGTCCATGAGATTAAGTAATTTGGAGGGACAAAAAAAATGTGAGGAGACAAAAACGATGTGTAGGAGTACATGCAGGTAGTTTTGTACTGAAATGCACAGCCCTAGTCTTTTGGTATTTTTATTAGCTTAATTTAACATTTGCTTAGCTGCTATAGTAGTTCCTTAAACTAAACAGAGTATGTATGTCCATGTGCAGGGGCTGGCAGGTAGCACGCTTAGGCATGGCACAGGGGCTGTCGTGTGAACTGCACGGGTATTTATCAATATCCATGAGACAACGGTACAGATGGGGCTGGTCTGAGGAGCTGCTGTTACACCTCTGGCCTGACAGTTTCCCCACGCAGAGTGTTCAGGCTGTTTGCCAGCACAGAAGATGCTGCTTCAAATTCTCAGTTCCTTCACCTGAAACTCTGCAAGTTATATGGAAAAAAGCAATAATATTAAAGTCTGTCAGAGAGCTAAAAGGGAAATAAGTTTATTTTTCTTAAGTAAAACTTCCTTTGATTCATTTCCCTCTGTTGTGGTTTAACCTTTCCTCCTATTCTCTTCTCCTGCACCTCTTTCCTCTCTGTGAGTCAGCAATGTTCTTGTCCCCAGACTAAAAAAGAAAAATTTCATGTTTGTGTTTGCATTCTTGTCTTAATGATAAAATAATTGGCTTAGGTGACTCCTACCCTGTCTGTCAATTTGGAAACAGCACAAAGCAAAAAGATACTTCAGATATTTAGGGACAAGATTTGTTTTGAAGGAAGGCTTTTAACTATTTACTCTCCGGCTCAATAGGGAGCAACTGGTGTTTAAAATATATATATATATTTATGGGTTTGCGCAGGCGATTATGATGATCCCAAGCAGATTTTTACAAAAACAAAAAACAACCCCCCAAACTTTCCTGGAGATGGCAACTGAGAGCCACTGAGAAACTGATTCTGTCTGATTTTTCTGCTTTTCTGTTTCCTTTCCTGCACTTTACCAGAAGACAGTTGGGTGGTGTTGACAGTACATGCCAGACTCCAGGAGAAGTAATAACAGGGAAATCCAAATTGGAACAACAGGCTGACAAAGTTGTCTTACCGTGCCTGACAAGCAGATACTTTAACCAGGAAGATGTTGCTGTAATAACATTTGAGACTTAATTAATTTAGCCTGAGATCTGGTTATTACTTTATAAACAGCAAGCCCCTTCAAGTTATAAAGTCGGGGAGGTGTTTGGCAGAAGAATTTTCCATCGCCTGGATGTCATAACAAAAAGCCAAGGAGCTAGGGAGGGCATTCAAAAAATAAAATGGAGCACAACAAATTAACGGCAGAAGATACTCGGAGTACAAAAAGAGTGAGCCCGTGCTATGTGGAGCTGTTGCAGATTTAGCAAGGGGCGTTAAGATTTGCTGCTTCATTAGCTGGCTGATGGAGCTACAGGAAAGCACGGGGCCTGCTGCTTCGGGGTGCAGGCGGAAGGCCGGCTGGCTTCAGAGGGGCTCTCTCACAGGCCCCACGGCTGTCACAGTGGCCTCAGCGCCGCACCACACTCTCAGCATGTTGTTACAACTTCAAAGCCTCAGGTCTGGTCGCCGATAGAGATCCAGTATCGACAGGAGGCATGATGCTAGCCTGCTCCTGCGTGGCCTGTCTTGTGCACCGTGTCGCCAGCAAAGCGCAGCCTTTGCTCCGAAGGGGCTCTCCCCTGCTCAAGTTCTCTTCGTAGCAGCCTTTCTCTCTGTTTATTTCTTCACAGATCTTCAGCCAAACTTGCCATGTTTGATAATTCTGTTTAAATGCAAATCTACGAAATTTCACCTGCAACAAGAGTCTTAGAAATGCATATTCTTTTTACATCTGTGAGGTCCTGACATGGCAATGCACTGAGGGCCTCCTGCAAAGATCTGCATTGGCCAGAATGGAAATATTTTACTGGGTCGGTGGTGCTGTAATGCAGCTAAGACCACTGACACCTTTTGATTTCACTCCATGATTTCCAGCCATTGTTTGCCTACTGAAATATTATAAATGAGGGCTGGAGTCAGGTCGTGTGGTCAAGAGGGTGGAAGAGAGGGTCTGGCTTCCTCGGTTAGTTTGTTCCTCAGAGGTGGTGTGATGAACTTTGAATACAGCAAGAGAGCACAGATTTGGTTTTGTTTTGGTTTGTTTTTTTTAAGTTAAGAAGTAGCTCTTGGTTATTGATCAGGAACTGTATTAGCTGAGCATATAGCTGTGGAAAACTTCCTCTGGCTTGGAGCTGCTTCATTCTTTTTGTTGTGTGCAACAAAGCTGGATATAAAGAGGAAAAGTAACTCCCACATAGTGCCCAGGGGAAGGTTAGGATCCATGTTCCCTCCATTCTCACATATATATAGCATAATTCTGAATTTTATTTCCTGACCACCATCACCAGGGAAAGCCCAGCTTATGTCTGAAGTGGGAAAAGTGGGACACAGTCTGAAGTTGTCTTGGATTGTAATTGCGGTGGGACCTGGGGAGAGCACGGGCCCAGGGGAGGAGCCAAAACACAAAACGCAAAAATAAATAAATAAATAAATAAATAAGTTAACTGCTGATGTTGGCAACGGCTGGAGCTAAAATCCAGTTTGTTCTCAGCCATCGTGTTGCTGATTGACAGGATTATGTGTGCACAGCAGGAACACGGGCCATCACGTGTGGGCTCCGAGGCACGCCAGGCGGGGACGCACACATACAGACTTCCCTACTTGAAGTAAAACACAGCTACTCACCAAAACATTTTGGGGGTGTTACCTTTAGAGTAGATTGAATCTTGGCATCTTGATAGGAAACGAAAAACACTTTTGGAATATAATCTGCGATTCATCCAGTTTCTGCCAGTGAACTCTCCAGCTCCTGGAAACCTAAGGAGTCATCTGTTTTCCCCTCTACTGCTATATATCATTTTGCTTTGAAAGAAGATTTTTCAGGTATAGCTCGTTGCTAAAAATAATCTTGTTTTCCCTTTCTCTCATAACCACTGGATTTCCCATTTGCCTGATGCCTTTCCCAGACACCTCCTTCTGAGTGGAAGACCTGGCCAGGCATTGTCAGTATTGAATTCCCTAAAACTTGTAGTTTTAAGCTGAGAACAGAACCTAATCTCAAGACTTGCATTGTAGCAAAGTGTGTATATCACCGCTTCCTCCCAATCCAGCTCTTGATCCTCTTTGCATTGATAGTGACAATTTAAATATTTTTTTTAACTCTTCCAAAGATATTTTTGTTTTACATCTTTTATTTGACTATTAGGTATGCCAGATATTAGATGTTCCATGTAATATGTACTCATTTGCTGGGTCTGTCAAGGTTGTGCTTTGCTGATAAATTGTCAGGAGTTTTGGAGGTGGGGCTAGTCTATAACTTAATACAACATGGATTTAACTGCAGTACATAAGACTTCTAGTCTTCCTTACTGTGGCTGACTGTATACACATAAGAGCTTTATTATTAAGGCTTCATAAGCAATATTGGGAACAGTTCCATCACTGACCCACTTCACAAATAAAATAGGCACAAGAAATTACACGGCATCACCTCAAATAGATCTGGGAATAAGACTGAGATCTGTAATATGAAAAATTCAACCTTAAGTCACTTTGCCATATTGCTTTCAGAAGGTACGTACCAAATAATAACCTTGGCTATGCTATTTATATCTACAGCTCTACACCTGACCCGACTGAGCTAGTGTGATACCTGGTTACTACTCTGTCTCAAAAGCAGCCATTACCTCCTGCCAGAGTATATATCTTGCTCTCTTCTTACAAGTTGCCCTTAAAAAGATAATATAGTATTTTTATTTCCTCACTTATTCCTATGAGATAAGTGGAAGGGGGCTTGTGTTTTTGCATCCAATAGCTCTTGATTTAATCCCTGCTAAGGTCATAAGGAAAAACACAAGGTGACTGTATCTGAATGCATATGAACACAACTGTTGGATAAAATAACTTCATTCATCAATAATGCATTTGCATCATTTTAGTGTTCAACCTTTGCAAATTCAATGTTCTGTGTTTCCATAGAACTACAGCAGACTTGGTGACCATGAACTTGTTCTGCTGCCTACACAGCTGATAAGTCCTGCTGGGTTTTGTTGTTTTAATGTGGCAAAATATACAAATAAAACCTGTACAGAGACCATAAAGGAACGGAGGAGTGAAACATGTCCTCCATTGAACCTTTCAAGCCCAAAGCATTAGTTGTCTGCATTTTATTTTCCCCTCTCTAACCGTTTCTTTTTCTCATGTAGTCTTCCTTCTACTCAACTCAGGATGCAGCAAATAAAATAACTTTCTTGATCTAGCGTTCAGTTTTGATTACACTTTCTTCCAAGTACTCTTAGCAGGACATACTCAACTGAGTTTTAGATGCATGTTGTCAGATTGAAGATTTGTTACAAACTGGCCTCCACCCTCTTCTGCTCCTGTGTCTTCTCTCCGTCTGCTTTGCCCCTGAGGTTTTCTTGATTTCGTTACCTTCATCTGCAGTCCTTTGCAGCTTGTTTTCATCTCCTTTCATACAGCTGCACTAGCCTCAGCATAAAAGGCAATTGGAAGGACTTGCTGTCCTTCCTAAAAATATGTATGAGTACTGCAAGAGCCAGCCCATATTGGTGTATGTATATTTGTATATTTGTGGCATGCAAATTAGCGTTAGCCACCCTGTAAGGAATTATACAATGTCCTCTTTATCCTCGGGTCACCTCTTAGGAGACATTTCTGAAATATCTGTGCAGGAGTGCTCTCAACCATGTGGTTAAAAAGGTAAAAAATAATTTCTGGTAGATGGGACAGTTACTGGAATTTCTCCATTAAAGGTT
>CM021729.1:67267240-67332979 GCA_011074415.1 Stictonetta naevosa | reverse complement strand
TTTTTTCCTGTTTTTAGTTCCTGTCCTTTCCTTACGTTCCTCCTCTTCTCTGGTCAAAATACCATAGCTGCTGTCTTTGGGGAACAAATCACATGCTGGCTGTTTTTTTGGCTGCTATTCCAGCTTTCTTGCCCTTGAAGCTTCTTAGACCTTTTCCTGGGGCTTTGGAACTGCTCTGCATCATATCATTTCATAATTTTCCATCATAATTAAACAATTATTGTCTTAAATCAAATATTTACAAAAGTTGTGAGGTACGTACAGCAGGTGATAAGCATAATTTAGTGCAGGGGTACAGCTGAGGAAGGAAAAAGAGATGAGAATGTTAGAACAGGGCTTCACCAATACAGGAGATGATGCAGTAGAATGGGCAAAGGAAACTTGATTTCACTTTTTTTTTTTTCTTTTTTTTAATTTGAGGGTTATGAAAGGAAGGAAAGTGTATGAAGAAGAGTAAAGTAGAAATGCAAGTACAGAGAAAATGGGAGTGCCATGATGGGAAGACATGAAGAGAAACATCAGAGCTGTGAGGGAGAATAGGAAGACAGGAGGAAGCAGGTATTCTTAGGCGAACCTAAATGCATAGCTCTGGGTTGCTGAGTTTTTTAAAGGACTGAAGAGTTGTTTTTAACTCCACTGGTATTAAAGCAAATGACAGAGTTCCTCCTGACTTACTCCGTACCTAATTAGGCCACAGCTTCAAAAATCATACCTTGGCAGTAATGTGGATTAAGATCTTCCCTATTCATTTGTCTTCAACACTCACTACCCTTGCATAGTGTTTTGTACAGATACATCCATGTACATTATATATATATATATATCTATATATATATAAAGAAATAAACTTGGTTTTGACAGTCTTACTTCCTAGTCAAAGAATGTTTCCAGTGAAATCCAGTTAATTTTTACGTGTCCGTTACCTAGGAATGCTGCAAAATATGTTGCTAGTGTGAGTCTAGTTATGATAATCACGAACAATATACCAGCAGGGCACATACTATATCTTGTAGCTGCTCATTTCAGACCTTCAAACATATGATTTTCTTTTAAAAGAGCACAGGTTTCTTGTACAGAAAATCTATTGTATAGAAAATATCCGTGTTAGCCAGTTGCCACTAAAAATGCATTTCATCCTGGGCTATTTTAGTGAAAAACTGCTACTTCTCTAGGTTATAGTTTTATATGGTTATGCTTACATTATATGTTATTTTTAATTCAACAATTTTCAGAAGAGCTGGGGGAGGTGCAAGTGTTTATCTGACCCGAGTCTCACCAAAGCGTTGAGAAGAGCTGTGCACAACTGTAAAGGTCCTGCTTGTATGGAAGGATCACCTGCACAAGGACTGGAAACAGGAGGTCTGAGCCCTCTTCACATCTCTGCTTCCAAGCTAGCGTGCAGTTCTGTTCTCCCATATTTAACACATGTACTGTGCTTGTTTACAGTAGCTCATCTAGCTAGAAGGAGAAGTTGTTTTGCTGTGATAATTGGTAATTATAGAAACCACCTTCAAGTAAATTGTTGAAAAGCTATTCAGTTGTATGGCACATTTCCCTATGTGTATGCATTTCACTTTCCACTTATTGCAAAAACGTGATTCTAACCAAATCCTTGATTTGAAAAACAGTACCTTTTGAGGGAGCTGTCGCCTGAGCTTGGAATTAATTTGATTTTCTTTACTTGATTTTTTGGAGTTTTGATAAATCAGAAGTTGAGGATAGGATCTGAGCTGCCCTGCCCTAATAAAATAAATACTAGTTCAAGGTCTGGAGCTCCTGCCCCATCTGCAACTTTCCAGCAACAGGTTACTTTAAAAAAAAAAAAAAAAAAAAAAAAATCTGCAAATTTTGGCATCGAAACAGGAAATATGTGAACCTGTCACAGTAAGCAGTCTCAAAGGGCAAGCTGCTTTGCAGGAGCTAATTAACCTTAGGAAATAATTACCCAAATATGCAAATGTTGTTTAGATAATTCCATGTGTTATCAACTCAGGTAGTCCATCATAACTGCAGACCTTGCAGTGTCTAGGTGTTAGAATCTGGCATAGGTGATAAGGCTTGGGTTGCTGCATCACTTCAGCTTGGTATTTAACAATTAATGACTGTAATATTACATTAGTAAATTCAACCTGGTTTTTTGAAAGCGACAGAACGTAACACTGTATTCACTGTATGCACACTGCTTATCTGTGTATTCCTAATGGCTCGAGTCATTAAAATGTTATATACCTTTCAACTCTTAACGCTAGCAGTATTGGAAGAAATGACAGACTGAAATCTGCAGTCTGTTTCCCTGCTTCTGTGCACAATGTATTGCCAGAGAATTTACCCACATTCGTGTTTTGGTTTTGTTTTTTTCTTTCCATGGGCTTCTAAGCTGTTACAGTGGGAATTCTAAAACTGCAAAGCAAAAATCTTAAAAAATTTTGAATAAGATCAGGAGTAGCGTCGCATAAGAGTGTTTAAGATTAGGAGTATTATAGGAGTGTATAAGACTAAAAGAGTGTGTAAGATTAAAAGAGAGTATAAGATCATAAAAGTGTATGAGATGAAAGAGTGTATGAGATTATAAGAGTGTATAAGATTAGGAGCAGCATCATATACGAGTGTTTCTGGTAGCGTTTCGTAGGCCCTGGGACAATACAGGAACGACCTGCTGAGCAGCGATGAGAACTAGGAGGCCAGAAATGGACACGAAGGTAACGAAGAGAAAAGCCCCAGAGGACGAGGAGCCTATAGCATGGCGTATGTATGCACTGACGAAAGGGCAGGACTTCTCGAGGAGGCCGAGAAGAGGCCCGCCACCGGGCAGCCGTCACAGACAGCTTGCGCCGTCCGAGCGCACCGCGGCCACGAGGAGCAGGGAGGGCACTGCCACCTGCCAGCTCTTCTTGGAGCGAGGTCCCTCCGAAACGCAGCCCAGCTGGTGTAGGTTAGAGCAGCACAGGACTCCTCTAACCCCTGCCAGAGCTCGAAGCGAGGCCGAGCAGTTCGGGGAGCGGCAGCCTCTTCCCTGCCTCAATCTGTTGCTCCAAGCGGCTCGCAGCTGCGGCAGAGGTTCCGGCCCTGGGATATTAAGTGACTTCATATACATGAGGAACATGAATTTATTAATCATTGTCATATTATTTTCATAGACTGGGCTATTAAACTATCTGATTAAAGTTTTGGTATTAAAATGAAAAGCTCCATATTAACCATTTATGATCGTTTTTTGAGTAATTGCTATTTGGCTTAAAAAGTGAGGACTTTTTTATATATAGTTAATAGGTAGTGTTTCAAAAATTCTGGAAAAATAAAAGAGGCCCTTTATCAGTAGAAAAAGGCCTCTGTTCTTAAAGCAGAATTTGTGATTACTCATTTCTACCACATTAAATAAGTTTTCATTCTATTTGCAGAGTCTTGATGATCATTTCTCATTGGAAAGCAATATTTATGTGTGGCAAGAGCATTTTTTGTGTTTTCAGTTAATGATACACCTATCATTAACTGAACTGGAACCTACTGTAAGGCTACTTATATTTTGTATTCTTTTTATGGATGCCCCTTGTACAGTCAGTTCGAAAAAAGTGTGCCTCCTGTAGCACGCAGGAAGAGGAATGAATGTAACATAAGCAATCTAAAGTACCTTTGGCAATGCTTCCCTGAAATGATTTTAACCACCTTTATCTCCAAGGTGATCTTCAACGGGATTTGCTACATGCAGGTATGACAGGTGTTCGATATCTGATAGTCTCCGTAGTGTTGGTAGTCAGTGATGGCAGACGAGGTATATTCGCTCTATTTTTATCAGTAAAAAGAACTGAAATACAATAGTTATTATGAAAAAGACATGGACTTCTTTTCACTTACCAATGAATTAAAGGGTAAATCTTATCTGCTAGTATTCCATTCAATGGAATATTGAATATAACGGAGCCACAAGATTTTTCATGGTAGGAGCACATGCAAAGGTTATTTATACCTTCTGTGCTCCAAGCTTTTGCTCCATTCCCTACCTGAGCAAGACGGAGCTCAGGTGTTTTAGTCGAGTCAGGAAGGTACCCGATCTGCAGCAAGATGACAGTTGCTTGTTTTCAGGTTAGTTTGCATTGGTTAAGAGTCACGTGGAGACCTTTTTCTAATAGACCTTTTTCTAATTCCTAATATTTTTTGGCTTTTGTATCCGACTATATATACTGGGGATAGATTTTCAGATGAAGACCCACTGCCATGACTTCCACACCTCTGAAAAATCAAACCACTTATTCAGACATAGAATTACTGGTTGCAGATGACTGACTTCCAGCAGCTGGAAATCTAAGTTCAGCTTTCCTTGCACCTTTCCGTCTCAATCTGTTTCACAAATGAGAATGCATTAAGCCTCAGCTGCCTTCTGAGGTACATAGCATGATTTCTCCATTCCTTTTTGTACAATCATATGGGTAATTATGTAAAGCATGACCAAGAGGCCCCCACTTTATCAAATAATTTAACAAGGTGGTATATAAGTGCATTGTATTTAGCTGCAATGAAAAGAAGGAAAGCAACAGCTGCCTGAAACTGTCACCTTTCATATTGAAACTGCAGTATTCAGCCTCATAATTTAACTGAGGCCAGACAGACATGGTTAATCCCCAGGTCCTAATGGACCCAACGCAATTCAAAATCCTAAAGAGACCTACAGTATTCTGCACTCTGCTGTGCCCACTTACATGGCCAGCTGTTTCTTGTATGGACGCGGCACTGGTTTATTCTCCATCCAAGTTGTTTAAAATACTGGCTTGCTACGAGGAAAAAATTAAGCAGATGCTATGGAGAAAGGGCTTTTCTTTTAAACATACACTACTCATCTGAACTCCGTCTCTCACATACATGTTTTCCTTACCTTGTGTAGAGTTTAGCAGAGTAAGTTTGGCAATACAGTTGATCCTGCCATTTCATGTTTATTTAATTATTTATTTTTCACCGGTAACAAAGGGAACTGTAGTTACAGTCTATGTGTAACTTGTTCTAGTTCATTTATTTCTGCTTTTATAAAATCCTATTAAGTCTTTGTACCGGACTGTGAAGCTGTGCAGTTAATGATCTGGTTTACTAGACCACCGGTTATGCTTTAATTGGTGGAAGCTTTTTTGGGCTGAATTTCTGAATCCTTCAGAAGCTTCTTGCTGCTGTCTTAGTCTTGTGGAAATCCAAGGATTGTGTGCTTTTCCCAAAAGCATCACATAGAAATAAATAGAAAATACCTGAAAATAATAAATAGAGGATACCTGAAAACACAGTGTTAACTACAAACAGCCTCTCTTTTTGTCAGAATGTTAAAGCGGGGTTAGGTGCCTACAGAAACATTGCTGTTACAGGAATTAATTGTAACATGAATATTTAGAAAACAAATATCTCAGCATAGTTAACTGAAGTAAATATTTGAGTTAAACTACTCATTTAGAAATGCTCCCTGTGTTTTAATGTTCCTTTTTCATATGTATCGTAATTAGAATGCATCACTTTTCCTTAAAAAACTCCTGTTTGAGGTGTTATTCAGCTTTATCTTAATAACTATTCTGTCAATCATATTTTCCTTACGAAATTTCTTTTGAAAAACTTCTTTCCTCACAAAAGGAGGGGTCTTTACCTCCTTTACTTATCTTTACAATCAGATTTCAAAATGTGGTTTGGAAGAAAATAAGCCCTTTCTCATATTGAAATGATTTACAGTAGTTAATACATATTTATTTAAAACTATGTTCCGTCATATTCAATCAAGTACAGAATCTGTCCAGGATTAAGATGAATATCTTCAGTGCTTTTTGGCAAATATGATAAATATATTTTAATTGCTGCAACCTTAGAGAAAAGCAATTTTAAAACGCATGATTTTTTCAAAAGTTGCTGGTCCAGATCCATAAAGATTTGTAGCCATCTCACTCTTATTTAGGGTAGGAAACCAGGCATGAAAATAGAAGTAAAAACCTAAATCCACCTAGTTACTTAGTTGTCTGTCTTGTCATTCATGCTAGACAACCGTAAGAGACTAAATTCCCAAAATTATATTTTAGAATGGAAATAAGACCTAAGTCACTTCAGTGCTCTTGATGAAGTTGCAGCAATTCATCCTATATAATTATCACTTTGATTTCTGTTGGATTTTTCTGGTTTGCACTTTATTTTCCCCAAGGAAATGAGGCTTATATGGTCTGTGTCTTCTACTGATTGATATGAAGGTGCTGGTGGAGCACAGCAAAAGGGAGAAGGATGCAGATTTTAGGAAATCACACGACCTTCACTGATCAGCTCTTTCTGGCACAAATGCTCTACAGCTGGAAGGAGCCTGCAGCGTTATGCCACAGAGGTGTGAAATCCTGGTGGGAGACAGGAACTAACAGAGCAGCCTAGTCTTGTCACCTGAGACCAGACAAATTTGCAGTGATGTCGTAGGCAGCCTAAGAGGTAAAATACGGATGGGTACAGGGCTTTCTGATAGTCTCAAAGGTAGAGATGCGCGTGCACAACCCCAGATGTTTGAGGACAGCACACTGGAATCAGTGTAAATGACTGTAGTGCCTTCAGTGGCTCTCTCTTCAATGGATCTCACAGTTCAATAAGAAAAAAACACACTCCCCTAACTGCCAGGGACTCCAAAGCAATAGCTAATATGTACGCAGTCAGGAGGTGGTTTATCTGCCCTGTATCTCATAGTCTACAGTTGCAAAATAAATAAAACTAGCTTTCAAAAGAGTAGTTGCAAATACCATAGTTTTAATCTTTGGCAGATTTCCATTGGAGCATAATATGAAAAAAATTCTGAAGACTGAAATTATATTTATATTGTTCCTACTCATTTTTATTTGTTTATCAGACTAAGACTTAACTACTTTAAACAAACCATCAGTGAGCAAATATTTGACAAAGAGTTGTCAAAAGAATGAAAACCAGAGCAGTGGTTCATAATTTCTTTGAATGCCTCTGTTTAGCTGAATTGCCATCATGGTATTTAGACAAAATTTTGCAGATGCATAATTTTCGTTGTATTTATTAAAATAAGCAACAATAAAACAACAGTTTTACTGCATTTAAATTGCAATCTTAAATTTCTTTTATTTAGACAAATCAATCTGCTCGTTTTTTGTCACTAGAGTGTATTAATTTGAGGCTTGTTTTACCAACACATTTTAACATATAGGAACATGTTACTTTTAGACAGAATTGCGAGTTTCTAATAGGTAATTGTCGCAAATGTAATTTTTTTTCTGCAGGATAATGGATCTCCTGAAGAACATGCAATTTATGTTTGGGACCATTTTATTTCCCAGTCAGCAGCAGAGAACGTGTTTTTTGTTGCTCACAGTTATGGTGGACTTGCATTTGTGGAGTTGGTAAGTGTGACTTTCCATTGCCTTCTTTCCTGAAGTCTTTCACAGATTTTCAAAATTCCTTGTGATCACCTTCTTCAAGCAGAAATTTAGGACTAACATTGCCCAGTGGTCAGATACAGATCTGTGAGGATTTCTCTGAAATTGGAAGGTCACTGTATTTTTCTCTGTTGCTGAGTTCCACAGTATGATTCCACATGTCCACTAGCCCGAACGACTGTGGGAAAACAAAACTCATTGGATTCTCTTTTCTCAGACTGTGTAAAAAAGGTAGCACTCAGCCAGTTTCTGGTCTGTGGGTAGAGATGCTGGAGGTCAAGCCTGAGAATGAGTAAGAATAATTTTAAATCTAAGTCGTCTCTAACACCTGCACATTTTTGTATGTAGATTGGAACTGAATTCGAGAGGAGATTTGGGGTGGTTACCTAGTTTTGCAGTTTTTTCCACAAATGTGTGCAGAATTTTCTGTAATGACTTTTTCCAGTTCAGTTAACTCTGCATACACCCTGCTGTGATTTGAGCTAGGGAGGACTCTTGTCAATGAAAATCTTCCCTACCCTTGATTTTCAGGCTGCTGAAGATCAAGTTAGTGAATCCTTTGGTCTTATTTCTAGAAGGCAAATTTGTTCATCTTATTTAGTATACAAAGTATTTGCCTGTTCAATTTATAATGCTTTTATAGAAGAATATAGCTATAGTACAATGCTGGTGTAATCAGGACATATTTTACCGAAAAAAAAACTAAAATAGAAAAAAAGAAGGCGCTGCTTACTGTAGAAAATACATCGAAGAAGTAAAAGCATTGGTTTTATAGACAGGAATCAGCTGACATATATGTAGTTTTGTCTAAAATATTAGTTTAGTCTAACTTAAAGTTAGTAAAAGTTTTTCCTGCCTGAATGGAAGAGCAATGCCTTAGTTAAGAAAAAGTATGCATGAGCATTTTGGTTTTACTGTTGTGGTGCTCTAAGTAGTTTTAGGTGGGAAGAATCCAGAATGGTAATACTAGTATTAGTTTACAAACTTTGAATTTTTATTAACTCTTTTTGTTCATTGAAATTAAGGGCATTATTTTCCCTGTGCTTCCTGGAGAGTATTTTTAAAAGATGTGTAATACATACAGATTTGAAAGTTGAGAACAGTTCAGCTGATCATTTTCCACAGGTATTTTATTACCAGGTCAATAAGTTGTCTCAAAAGTATTTTTTTGAGACCAGATCAGTGAAGATTAATAATTCCTTCTATAACCACAACTATGGGCAACAAACAGTTTATAAACTGGTTGCATTGCTGTGCACTGTTGCTCCTCATATGCAGCAAAGGGTAGGGGAGTATCTGTTCTGTCGTCTTCTCCTTCTTAAGCCACAATTTTCATCTGCTATGTGTTTCAGCTGCTAGGTTGTTGTGGTGTGCCTTGTATTTCAAAAACAAAATGTTAGCAGAATTTTTGTAGACTTTGTAAAACCGTGTTGTTTGGGTCCCTGGCCACCTACGGATAAACTCGCTTAACATAAGGCAGAAATAAAAAACAACTGGAGACCTTTCTCACCGTTTCCCAAACAAAGCGCTTATTTGAAGGCGGCTTGGACTGCTGGCGGGTAGAGTTTTTCCATCAGATTTCAGTCAATGGCTTGAGGTGGCATGGGTAACAGATGACCAATGTGTCATTCCCATTTTGCCTGTTTCTCTTGTCACACTGGTGGATATTTCTTCACTTTTGTTCTACTTTAATATGAAGCACACAGATGTTTCAGAACAAGACTTGACTTCTGACCTTGGGGCTTCTAGGGTCAGGGTGCTCAGGGCCTGTGAAATTATCACAAGCTGAGCTAAAGTTTTTATCCATCACAGGAAGTAACCAGTAAGTAAGAAGTTAAAAAGGAGCTTTGTCAGAGAGACAAGATGGTCTCAGTAAGGGTCAGCTTCTGTAGTCTGCTATCTCTGCAGGAGATGCATGCCTGAGAGGAAGAATATAATATATAACCATTGGCACATCACATATCTGTCATGCAAAACTAGATCTGAGAAGTATATTTAATGTACCCTGATTGTTTTTAAAAAAATCAAAGGATATTAACACCTGGTTCTGGTAGAAGTAGTTTGAAGTCTGAGGTCCATTGAAAGCAGTTTAATAAAATAGTGCGTACACTGAAGCAGACGTGACATATAAGTGAAATAAATCTTGAAGTATTTTATCAGGGTATTAGTTCGTAAAATTTTATTTTGTTATTCTTTCCTTTCTCCCCAACTTTATATCCATATGGCATTTAGTAATTGCAAAGAGCTAAAAAAAAAAAGAAAAGAAAAATTAAAAATAAAAGAAAGAAAGAAAAAGAAGCAGCAGCTGATGGGCATAGTGTCTTACCACAAATGCATATTTGATCACTTCACTTTCTTTCATGGTATGCTGGGGGGTAGATCATGAGGTAGCAGCTACACCATATAGGTGCCCCTACACTTGCTACACAAGGATTTGGGGTCAATCTCTTCATAGAAGTGTAGGTTGCAGTAGTCACAGAGACCCTTTGCACAGCTGCTCCTTCTGACTCCGTTCCTCTTACAGGGGAGTGGTGTGAAGCATATGGCTTTAATTTGGAGTGGAGGTTTCTGCCTGGGCCCTTTGCATTTGATTGTGCCCGCAGGGGAAAAGAAAACAAGCAAAGAAGTCAAAAACAAAACCTTGGGTTTTCAATGAATATCTATTGAATTCATTTTGTGTGCCCAGTGCCGCTAGATCTGTCCCGATTGTTTGCAATCATCTTAATCGGCAGAGATTTCTGGTTCATCGTTTCTTCATGGTGCAAGGCGCTGGTGCAAGGCACCTGGCACGTTCGTGTGAAGCAGAGAAGAAAACTGGTATTAAGCAATGACTTGTTCGTGGCTGTTGGTAGGAGCTGTGAAGCTGGTACAAAAGGAGACGCATTTGTGTTTGTTCCTTGCAAGTCTTTGGTGGGCAAACCTCGCCTCAGCTCTGAATTTGACCTCACAACAAAAATCAAGCCACGTCTTGAAGTCCCTTACTAAACTAGCCAGTAAAACTTGACTACAATTTTCAGGTACGTGCCACAACATCTAACATTTTAATTGGCATTTGCAGCTTTTCTGGCTGCGTTTTTGCATGTTTGTGGCTGTATGATGTTAAGAAAAAAACAGAGCAAATCTGTAACATCATACTTGAATGCACAGAAACTGCTATCCAGTTACTGCTATGTAGGAATGCAATTTCTGTACCTTACTGAGTCGTAGATTACTAGGGAAATAATTGAAAGTGATTGAACATGTGTGGGAACTAAAGTTCCACCAATAAATGTAATTACTTATATTGTTTATAGCTTGAATTACAAATGCTAATCATAAACCATATGCTAAAATGTATCTTAATATTTAGTAATTAAAACTTTGTGTAACTGTGGTTTGAAATTAAATGTGCATCTAATAATATCTAAACATAAATTACTTTTTAAATATACAACTCTAAAAATAGTTGTTGGGTCAATGTGTTCTGCTAATTACTGATTTTGAAAATCTCAAAACATGATTCATGAACACATCTCATCTTCTTACTTCTGTTATCCCTTACCCAGTGTAGAGAGGGATTTATTTTCAGAAGCAGCTTGCTGTAGTTGATGGTAAATTGTGGAACTTTCCCAACTCCCAGCTTATAATAATTTTATGAAATTTAACAGAAAGTGAGAATTTCAAGTTGATGGAGTCAATTTTATATTTAGTTTACAGAAAATAAGTTTCTGGTACAACGCCTCCTTTGAGTTTTTCTGCCAAATTTTGTGGGTTTACAATTATTTTGCTTTAAAAAGAACGTTTTCCCTTGTCATTGCCTGCATGAAAGACCCTCGCAGAAGGAGAAATGATACCTTGTGCACCACTGCTTACCTGAGTCCTGTGACCATCCACTGCAGATCTAATTACAATATCAGGGACTGCCTGCCTGTAGAGGTGGAAAGAAAGTCTGGTCCTAGGACGTGGGGTGACATTTAAAACTATCCATGCCCATCATTATAACAGACACTCATGACAACTACTCATTTCAGAGTCATGAGAATTGTTAAATCTAAGCTTTCAAAATTGTCAGTTGAGTATTCAGTATCATGAGATTAAAAAAAATAAAAAAAAAAAGATTTTTTGGAGTATTTCTCTTCTTTGCCTTATATATTCCTGAAACCTTGGTCTTTGCCTTTTAATGGGTTTCGTAGTGAACCAAAAGTGTACCTTTTTTGTTTACCAGTAACTCTATCATTGCAGTTCAATAATATCTCTGAGAAAACAACTACCTAATATCATGGGAATCATGACAAAATTGTGAGAATTGGCAGTGGTATCTCCAGCTTACAGCATTCACTTTAAAAATACAAAGTGTATGGGGAAATGCGATATAATTAAAAAAGAAGAAGGAAAGTAGGCTCATTGTCTTTGAATAAGTGAGAGACTATTCAGTATAGTCTTTGCTGGCTAAAGTGTTGGACTTATATATTGGCAATTTGCACAGAGGTGTAGATAAAATTGTGTGTATGTGTGTGTATTTTTAAGCAGCTTCGTTAAAATGAGTGCTCTTAAAACATGCTTTTCAAATTACTGTACCCACCATAGTGTGCTAATTCCATCAAAATCAACCAATTTTGTCCATTTAAAATAATTTTAGCCCCATCATTTTGAGATATGCTCTTCAATACACTGCCACTTTGTTTTGTTGCATTGTGCTGAGTACAGCAAGGACCTAACCCTAGCTAGAGATAATAGATGTTGTAATGATAACGAAGATAAACGGACACCTGCTGAACTACCTGGGAGTGAGCGTCTGTGGCTGCACCACTGTTCTGGCACAGGCAAAATGATGTTTAAGAAGCTTAATGATTTGGCTGTGAACCTGCCATTAGCTTTTTATTAATCTGATTTTCTGAAATTTCAGATTGGATCATTTGTTATATTCAGTTTTATAATTATTACTATTATAAATTTATTTATTTATTCATTTATTTATTGTATTTCATTTGGCGCAAGAACTGGTAAGCATCGATTGGGTGTTGTGTATATGCAACTCTTTAATTCCCCTGTCTGACCTATTAAATTGACATGGATCTACTGATGTGTAGGAATAACACATGATCTGTGATGGCCATAAGAGGCACGGGAGAGAGAAGAAGAGAGCTGAGGAGCAAAACCTGATGATTATCAAGATCTGTAGTGGAGGAAAGAAAACAAAATGCCTCTGTAGTTTAACGCTCTTGTAGTTTAACTTCAAATAAAATAAAAAAAAATAAAGAGATTCTTTAAATGTTGAACGTCTACTGAAATGAGGAAAAACAGTATGGGGCCCTGGCTCATGGGTTTGTGGGGACTTGGGGTGTATGTCCAGTGTTTGGGTAGATCATTTCCCCAGCTGTACCTGCCTTAGGTCTCATCTTTTTGTCTTGTCCGCTGTAGTTATGAGCTCTATGGGTCAGGTCAGCCTCTCTTAGGACACCCCAAAAATGAGCCTAAAAATAAGTATCTTGAGTTATTTTTATTGAGTTATTTTAGCTACACTCTATTGTGCTTCGTGGAGAAGTGTTTATCCATCTGAAAAGGGAAAACAAGAAGCAGTGGTGAACAATAGGACGTAAAGGAGAAACAGTCTGGGTTGTGTAAAAAGACTTGGACAAGACTAGGGCCGCTACCAGAGTCACCGAGGTTTGGCCTTGGGGCTTTTTTTGTTGTTTGTTTTTTTTTTGGTTGGTTGGTTGGTTTTTTTCTGCATGTGCCTTACGACAGTGGCACAAAAAGTAAGTATGCAGTAATGAAATTGGCTCATCACATAAAGTAGTGAGGTCACCATTAGCATCCAGGAGCAGAATTTCTATAGTAATAGAAATTAAAGGAAATAATGCAAACTTGGAGAATCATTTACTGGCTCGTCATCTGAATTTGTAAACTGTGATTGCACCAAAGGGAAACAGCAAAGAAAGGGAAGCCCTTGGAGTTGTGATTTGATCAGCAATAGCTGTAAGTGAATGACCAGATAAAGCAATAAAAGAGGCAAATGTGATCCTGTGATTTGTTCACTGTTTCTGTCAGAGGAAGAGAAATATTAATGCTGGCCAGCATGCTGGTGAGATTTATCTTAGATAATTTGAGACAATCCCGATTGCCCACGTTTGGAAAGATTAATTCGGGTTGGAAGAGATGGAGGGAAGAAGTGTCAGGATGCTCAGAGCGATGGAGAGCCCATTTTACGGGAAAAGAGGAAGGACATGCTCACGTGAAGTGGTGCAATGCCACATGGAGATGTCCCACCTGCCTTGAGCACTGGGATCAATACAGTCATAGAAACAGTGCACACATCCTCTGGGCTTATCAGTCTTAGCAAGAATGGTGTAATTTACCAATACACTTACATTAACTTTGATGGCTTCTGCAAAATGTAGGTTCAGTGTCTGTTCTGTATTGTGCTTCCGAAGGAGAGTTTAAAAAAGCATGGCTTGTTTAGCCTAGCAAAGGAAAGCTTAGAGGGATTGATAGCACTCTGTAAATATATCAGGAGAGTAAACAGCAGGGAGGGAGAGCCATTTAAGCCAAAGAACAATGTTGGCACAGGAACAAATGGATTAAAAGTGGCCATGAATAAATTTAGGGTAGAATTAGGTCTCTCGCCATTAGATCAGGAAGGTCTGTTTGGGAGCAAGAGGACTGGGACAAAACTCCTACCCAGCCTGACCCACATAGGACAAGAATTGTGAGAGTAATTGACTGGGACAGCAGGGCCTTGGTCTGACCAAGTCTATGTTCCTGTGAAAGCAAGCGTGTGCAGGTGGGTATTTTTAGCTGCAAACAACTGGACCTATTTTGGATTAATTTTTCTAGAGACTCTCTCTGACTCCAGGCTCACTCCATGGCCAAATTTCCCATTTCAAACTCTGGAAGCACTGAGTTTGGTCCAAAACCAGATCAACCCCCCACACACCAGTGTTTACAAACAACATTTTGTCTCCTCACCAGTTTTTGGAAGTAGTAGACTGATTTCTGCCGATGATTTTTTTAAATGTATAAATTTCAGCCTGCAGTAGAAAGCAACAAGGATTGCAGACTCACTTGTCAGTGGTTGCAGTAGTGAGCAAGTGGAATGACAGATCTATCAAAAAGTATTAAAGTATCGCTGCCTGCTTTATTGATGGCAACTTCTTACAATGCTTGGTGGCTACTGATATATACATACAAATACACGTATATATACATCTTTTTCTCATTTTAACACGGGGCAGATAAACATTTTAGGTGACGGTTAAGTTCCCCTCTTTCAGCCTAAATAAGTAAGTTGACAACTCTGCACTGGTATCGTTATTTAACTTGGTACCAATTATTATTATTAGCCATTTGCATCGTGGTAGTAACCACATAGTCGTGCCTTGTCCTGAAGAGCTTGCAGTCTAGGGAAAGGCTAACAGAAGAGACAGAAGAATGATGAATGATTACCAAGTAGAGGCACACAGGTCACAGTACGGTGGCTGCATGTCCTTTTCTGTCCCTTTTTCCTTTTTTATTTTTTATTTTTTTGGTTGAGTTTAGGCATCCAGTGTAGGCATCCAGTTTCTTAGTACATCCCCGACCCTCTCAGCCTTGGATGATGGTAGGGGATCGCTGTAAGGATCAACATCTCTCCCTTTCCCAAGAGCTGGCTGTCCTGCCACTTCCAGAGAAGGACTCAAGTTTTGAATATTCATCCCTACTCGTTACCTTACTCTGGATAACTTGCTCAGCCTCATTACATTTTGCTTCCTCTTAATCATTTGCTAATTTAATATCTCATGCTTCGCTCAGCTTAATCCATGGTCTGCAGGCTAGCAGTACATGTGCCCCTTCCCTGCTTCTTCCAAAAGGAGAAGGGCAGTGTTTCATGGCCCAAAACGATCCACCGAATACTAATTGCCTGCACCACCCATCATTACTTTACATCTCATTGGCCTGTTCATATTAATTTTCTAGTTTGACACCAAAGTTGGAATGCTAATTATAAAATGGATGAAGAACTGGAGTAGAGTAAAAGTAAGAGTTACTTGGAAATCCATTTACTTGGAAGTACATGTTTATGTCCTCTGGAATTTGGAGGTCAAAGGCAAAGCACTTTCTGTGTTTCCCTGCAGTGACTTTTTTAGAGCCACATGATCTCAGTAGTTCTATATTTTCATAATTTCTTTGCATTATTTTAAATTCAGTGCACTACACAGTGAGCGGTTATTTTTAGATTCTGGTAAGAAAAGCTTTCTGATCTTCAGCAATTATTCTCATACTTCCATCCAATTGTTTCTGTTGTAGCCCAATGATATATATAACTAGGTCTTTTTTTTTTCTTTTTTCGTTTTTCTTTTTCTTGTATTCCTTTCTGAATTCCATATTATTTGTCAACATTTTTGTGGTAGTTTGCTAAGAATTAAACTCCATGTTGTAAGTGTGGTTACTATAGTTAGCTCAAGGCAAACTTCAGCACCTTTGTTCTGCTGTGCTACATTTTGGTCAATGCAGCCAAAACTACTCTTTTTTTTTTGCAAAGTTGCTTTGAATTTCATAACCGCTAATGTTCGCAGATACAGTATTTTAGTGTCCTCAATTTCCCTTTCCCCAGCGGTATTGAGTCTAGTAGATCATTTTATTTCCAACAATACTACCTCACATTCTTCCAAATTAAATCTATCTCCATTCTGGCCCTTGCTACGCAGGATGACAAACTAGATTGTCATAATGATCCCTTTTGTGCTACAAGTCTATGAATCTTGGAAGCACATTTTGTATTTCTTTCATGCCTTACTTCTCTTGGCAGTTTCTCCCACTTTAATGTCACCTGCAAATTTAATTAATTCCAGATCATTAATGAAGATGTTAAATAAAACCATATTTGGCACCTATTCCCTATATCTGACTAGAAACTTCCTTCTGGCTCAGTAAATTCCTTTGTATCAGTATCCTCTCCTCCATTGTTTTAGCTGTTTTAAATTCTGTGAGACAGCTTACTTACCAGTCAGTTTATTTTTCATTTCGAAGTCTAGCTTAAAAAAAAAAAAAAAAAAAAAAAAAGCACAGAACCACATTCAGAGAACATGTGGCTTGTCCTTTCAATTGTGAGTATCAGCTTCAGCCCTGGAGCCTGTCAAAGCCAACGTGATAACATGGGTGAAACCATCTCTTGAAGATGTGCGTAGTCTGCCGGTGATCAGAATAGTTAACTCCCAAGACCCAGGTTCTCGTTAATTTCCATTAATTTCCTCACTGGTCGCCCCAGCTTTGCAGAGACGCTAATTGTAATTTTTTTGATGTGCATCTCCATACAGATGTTTTGTGTCTGCATCATCTCGTGCTCACCAGAGCTCTTTCAGACTGTGGGAAATGCATCACCTATAGCGGGAGACAGTTTTCTGTCCCAAACCTCTTATCACCAGATACAACTTTTTGCCGACCTGGTGTATTCCTTTCAATTTTCCTCATTGGAAATGTCACTGGACAAGAAAGTGACATTTCTGGATCGCCACTTTACGTAGGTGTGGTGTCTGCACCTAAAAATGCTCACACATTGGTCTGACTGAAGACCCAAATAACAAGAGTAGTGTTGTTGTTTGGTTTTTGTGTTTTTTTTTTCAGAAGGTACAATATGAAAAATCCCATCATTTTATTTAACTCTGTAGGTTGTTCTGTCTATCCGTAGGCTGGGGCGCAGAACAGGTTAGTAGTAAAGATTATACAACATACAACATCATCACAGTCTGAAGGGATTGCAGATGTCTTTAAGTGCAACTATGAACACTAATAAGAAAAGTAGAAGTTTTGGCTTTGCTTACATGATGGAGAAAGTGGGACTATCACATATATTATTCCCTGACAGCTTTTGTGATGTGTTTAGATTTTATCTGAAACATTAGGCTGTTTTAAATTCTCTTTTTTTTTTTTTTTTAATGAAAAATAAGCATTTAAAAATGAAAATGTCTTACTGTTATTTCATACTTTTCCCATTTCCATGACAAGATCTTATGCCAATTAGACTACACAAGTGTATTGTGTTACTGTTAATTTAAATGTTAATTATGTTGAAAAGTATATGTATGGCTTTTGTGTGGAACAGTAGAGATTTTATAAGACTTTAAGACCTGGTTTAGTGGATCAACCAAGGGAACTGCAAGTTAATAATATATTAGGCATTGCAAATCCACATGGAGTAAAAGGAATCCAAACATATTTCTGGTGAAGGGAACTCTCAAACTATGGAACTGTAAGAAGCAGCTGGAATTTGCATTTTATCCTAGAACTTTCCTTTCTTTAATCTAGTGAAGATGTGTTACATAGCTTTTCAGTATATTAGTGAAGTATTTTAATATTAATAATAGCATGAATACCAGTGTTTAAATGTTAAAATAATCCTATTTAAGGGCTTTACTTGAATATGATATCAAGTAAAAATATGTAAGTAGATTTTGCACATATATTCATTGAGAAAATTGTGCTTTTAACACCACAGAACTACGCTGAGGTTTTAATGCAAAGTATCAAAACTCAAGTGTAAATTTTCCTCACAAATGCAAGAAAAATAAATAGTTTAGTTAGTTATTTTCCTAGCTTTTCCATTTTCCAAGATAAATTAAATGTAATAGTAAACCTCACCTGTGCAGTGTCGGAATACAGAGTGTGAGGTTTTTACAAGCTTGATTAAGCCAGGCCATTTTATTTGCTTGTCAATACCTGGATTATATTTTATCCTGAGGTGGCAGGAGCTTTTCGACAAGAGCATATCAAAATAACAACACAAAACCCCAGTCACACCCCGACTCTGTCCATACCCTGACAAATCACAAAGGCTGGCACACAACTTTCAGCATTTTGCAAACGTTAAAGTACATGGATTGCGTTTCCTCGCTCTTAAAAAACGTGGCCAAATTAACCCCAGACCATCTTACTCTACTTCTTCTCAGCTGCTGTGTACAGCCCCAGCAGATTTTTAAACCAGCTGTTGAAAATAACCTAGTTTAAGAGTTCACGGCGAACGTGAGGGATTCATCATTATATATTTACTGTCTGAGGCTGATATAGCTGTAAGGTTTTTCAGATCCCATTGATCTATTGCGCATGTTCCCTCCCTGGGTTGCAGGACGTGCTCCTATTTGCATAAGGCCCTGGGCAAGGTTCTTTCTTGCATTGATTGGCCTGTCCAAGGGAGCCTGATGTGCTCTTGCATTGATCACTGTGTCTTTTCTTGGAAGACAGTGTTACACTGAGTTCATCTCAAACATTCTAGGGAGAAGGTAAAACTTTACTGCAGATGTCTCAATTTTATTCAGATGTTCCTTTGAGTATAGGCTTTTTTTTTTCTCCAGTAGTATTTTTTTTTTTTTTTTTTTTTTTCCTTTTTTTTTTTTTTTTTAATTTGGTTGTGTTTCTGCAGCTGTAGTGCAGTGTAGACTGGAATGTATTGAAAAGCTATGTTAAATAAAATCGCCTTTGTGTATACCACTTATTCCATGCTGGTTTTGTTGTGTGTTTGGTTTTTTTTTGTCTTAAAAAACAATGCCTGTAGCTTTAAGCAAAAATCAAAACTACTCTCTCTTCAAAGAGTTTGCAATTATAAGTAGAGACTTAATGTAAGAGTGTGCGTGCTGGTGTCTTTGCTTAGATTAGTATTGCCAGTTTGTAACTTGTGTGATTTTGTACTGATTTTTCTTCATCCTTACAAAAATACTAAAAATTGCCTCTTTGGAATAAAACTGTAGTTAGATTTCGGTTTTCTAGATCTGTACTTCAAAACAAATCACACAGATAACATTAAGTTGCCAGGCAGTCAGACTGATGATTGATCAGCTCTGTGTTGATCAGAGAAGACAAATACTTTCTTAAAATGCACTTGTTGTCACAGAAGTGGTATGCCACGGGCTGACTTTCAAAACCCAGGTTTGGGAGCCGGCTCTTGGCTTACCCTTGTAGAGGACGGAGCTTTTGAATGTTCCCTGCATTAACAAGCTGCATGCAGGAACGCTGCAGACCACGGCTGGAATTTCTGAGAGCCACATATTTGCCTACATATGCCTAATTACGGAAAAAGGTGCCCATTATTGTAATCCCTCAAACATATTTCTGTGGTCAGAAAATGATTCGACCCGTGGACTTTCCCGTAGGTGCAGGTGAAATGCGGTTATACCTGAAGGGTGGTTCTCATATCTAGTGAATAAGCTGACATGAACTTTAACAAGCTGATGATAGTAGTGCATGCTGATAAAATAATAATAATAAAAAAAAAAAATGTTATGAAAATGTTCCATCACCAAGTTGCTCCTTCATGATTTTTTTAAAAATTGAAAATGGGTATTTTTGTGGATGCTGTAGAATTTTCTTCAAAGAAAATAAGTATTCAGAGATACACGGCTGAGATCATATTAACACTATTACATAAATTACAGAGGGTTTTTTTCATCACTTGGATTATAGTTTCATGTCTTTCACAGAAGCAATAATGTATTGCATTGTATTGCAATACTTTGGCTTAGGGAACATATTCCTTTGGTCATTCAGTAAAACAAAACTTAGATAAGTGTAATTCAGGTAGCGTATATGAAATTTCATCTTCATTATCATGCAAATGCAGTGAGAATGTAACATTTCCCAAGATGTCATTTGACTATTAGGATCTTTAGAAAATGGCCTCTCAAAGCCACAAAGCTAATATTCCAGAAGAAAGCTATATAATGCCTAAAAATTGTCTATCCTTATTCTATATGAATAACAAATGTAATAGGACAGGCCATTATTAAAATCGCAAAAGAATGCGTTGACCTATTGGTACAGAGGATCTTTTCTGGTTTTTGCATCTATGATGAATTCTGGGCTTCCCATAGCATAGAGGATGAGTGTGCAAATGCAGATTTCAAAAAATCTACAGAAAAAAAAAAAAAAAAACTGGATAGTAACTGGAAATCTGTTCTTTTTTGTTTTAATGTGTAAATGAAATTGGTGTATATTTATACTAATAACTATTTTGTTATAAGCAATAGTGTCCTGTGTAAGTGGTATAAATATCGTGTGTCTGCATTGTGCACAGATTGTGCATCTGCAACACTTTTAACTTTCTGTAAGCTGTCTTTTCCTGAGATTTGAGTCGGTGAACATCGAAGATAGGCACTGGCTATGTATAGGCTAATCTCTTAAGTGAGGAGTGGAACTTGCTTTTTAATTCTGAAATAAATAAGAGTCTGAGTGTCTCGTACCAGCCCATTATCTGTGTTATTCAGTTGAAGAAAAATGCTGGACTTAGTTGTATGTGTGAGCTAAGCAGGGCAATAAGACCCCACAAATTTCTGGTAGTAAAAGAGATCTTTTGCAAACAACAGCTTCAATTCTGAAAAGAAAGGACAGAACACAATTGTTTGTAAGCAATTAAAAAATGAAAATGAGGGTAGGAAATCTAATCTCTTCAGGTAAAGATATTGGGGAAAAAAAAAAAAAAAGTATTCAGAGTACGAATAACGTTGTGCTGTTAAATAAAGCAATTGTACTAAAAAAATGTGAAGAAGACGTATATAGGCACTTCCAGAGTTTCTGATACCCTTCGCCGATGTTGTGTAGTGAGATTTCTCAGCAGGTATTTGCAGCCCAAGTAATGTTCTGGATATGTTGAATTAAGGATTTTGAATAATTAATAATTGCTTGATTGCTTGGGATCTTCTATATCAAGTGTGCAAGAGAGTCCATTACTGATAGGGTCTGGGTAAAATAGATATATAACATGTAAACATATGTGTTTTTAAGTTTTCCTGTTAAAGATTTAAATTCCTTGGCAAAAGATGGTATTTTTCAGAAGCGGGGCTAATGTTTTCCAAATAACTGCATACAGAATGAAATTCCAAAGTCTGGGGGTTTTGTTGTTGTTTTTTTGTTTTGTTTTGATTTAGTTTGTAAAACCGTAGTATTTTGAGATTGGAAAAATTAGAATGTCTGAAATGTCATCTCTCTTCCGTGTCACTAAAGCATTTTCATTTTACAGACACGTTGCTAAAGATAAAAGGTGGTTCTGTGTTGTTTTGCTAGGGAGAGCTTTTCAAAGTCCAGGTATTGCTAATGTGACAGACACCAAGTAGCAATTAAAAATATTTTTCTCTACTTCATTCCCACTTAAACATTTTTACTCTCCATGCATCATACATGGTATCTGCCCTTCATTCAAAGCCTTTTGATGAACTAACTGGCAAATTTCCATCACATGTAAGATACTCTGGTGCGTTTTTTAAGAGAGAGAAAGCTACGATTTGGCATTAAAGATTATTTATGCCTTTTTTTTTTAGATGAAATGGGGTGTTTAAATGTTCGAGAACTCCCAGACAATTGTGATCAGATGCAGCACGGTGAAAAAGGCATTGATAGAGCTTCACAGTCACCCTAGAAATGCTGTTTTTCTGTCGTGTTTGTATTTTGAGGAAAGACTGTTCTGGGTATGATATAGAGAGTCTGCGTAGCACCAGATTTAGTGGGGTCATCATCTGAGCCCTACTTTATTGCTGAAAGGGCAGTAGATGGTGGTGGTCTTAAGAATAATATGCAACAAGGACAAAGCAATTAGAATCGTCCTGCTCTGCAGACTCCCATGCATTTCTCACCGCCTTGCTTTCTACAGAAATAGAAGCAATTGTCCTGTTGAAGTAGAGGCTAAATTCCCATTTGGTGGGGGTAAAAATGATTTTTACTACATGACATAGGACATAATAAGTTAGTATTTGCATTGTGTTGGACTGCACTTCTTTTGTATGTACTCGATACATTTTTTCATATTTTGAAGCATGCTGCTAAGTACAATCTCAGTGAAGTTTTTTACTCCGTAATTGTGAAGCAAGTGCCATAGAAAAAAATAAGTTTGAAATTTCAATGTCACTATATTTGGGAGATCTGCATGAATCTGTGGAAGGGGTAGCAAGTCTATAGTTTCTAACTGCGCAAAATTAAAGTTAGTTATATAATGCACGTTCGCCGAGATACCTTATTTTGAAAGAAAAAAAAAAAAAAAAAATCCTTCTGCCTTCTGCTTCTCTTCCTTACATACCGAAGTAACTTTCAGCAGTTTAAAGAAATACTTCTAAATCAGGTAGCTGGGGAGACACCTCCCGTGGGAAAAGTGTCCGCTTACATTTGGCCAGGCGGCTGAACACACGCGTGCTGCTCCGCGCGTCCGCCTGCCCGTGTCCATCGTCACACACGCTCACACACGTTATCACCTGCTGCATCCCGAGCAACCCTGGGACGACGCGGCCAGGCACTTTGGGTAGCGAGCGGGTGACCAAAAAGCCTCTGTTTTGGTTTCAGCCTCCCGCACGGAGGCAGTGGGTAGGCCCAGGGGGATGCTGGCCCTGCAGTTCCTCGTTCCACCCGCCGGCTGTGTCCTGCGCCTCGTGTCCTCGAGGCAGCCATGGGCGGTGTGAAATTAAGGTAATTAATGAAGGCTCTGCCCTGCAAAGCGAACTCATGGGGAGGCTCCAAAGCGCAGCCCCGAATCTGGTTGTGTGCGGTAGGGTGATGCTCTTGGACATCGTGGCGACCTTGCCATGTCTTCTGCTCCTTCCAACAGCCGCTGGTACCTCTGTGGCAGGAAGAGAAAAGCAAGTAAAGACTTAATTGTCTCTGTGAGGTGTAAATGCCATCACCTTCCGCCTTCCCAACAGCTCCGTGCTGCTCGGGGGCTCAGGCTGGGTGTCAGCGCCCCAGGTCGGATGCAAAACTACGTTATGTGTAGGAGCCATAGGTACAGCATCTGGTGTGAAATGCAGGTAAATTACTTCAATCACCATCGCTGACTTCTTCACAACGCTGAGTTACTGCTAAAATCTAATGGCATAAACTCTTACATCCATTTTTTACAGCTACACACTCAAATTAAGCAGAAATGTGTATATGCCTTTCAGAGAATTTAATGAATTTTGCGCAATTAAAGTTTCATCTGCAGTTGTACCCTAATAGTTATAGTAAGGTGTCTAAATACGCTATCGACTGTCATTCGGCACGTTGCGTTTCCAGTCATTTCTCTCTTGAACTAATGCGTATTTGCCGCCTTCACTTTAAACAGGAGTCAATTTACGATGCACATTGTAATCTTTTCGTAAAAGGCTAATTATGTACATTGCTTTTTGAAATGCAAGGATGGGAATAAACGTCTATTAATGCTTTACATGGAAAAACAGAATACAAACATCTTGTGATCTGAATATATTTACAAATCGTCGCTAGCACTTTTTATGCAAATGGGCCATGCTGTCAGGATGCGATTTTATTTTTATTTTGGATTTTTCTTTTTTTACGGTATTACACAACTAGCCAATTCAACACCTCGCTTCTGTCTTTTTGCAACATTCGAGGCTTTTTCCACGCACCTGTAACCAGTGCCATCTTGCACCGTCCCCTTGTACCTTGGGTCTTTGTCCCCGAGTGTTATGGCCTGCACGTCGGGGAGGACGAGGATGCTCATCAAGGCGTGACGTCCTCGAGAAGAGCACCTTTCTCTCTTCGTCGCACGTTGATGCAGCCCAACAAAGAACTGCAGAAGCAAGAGTTGCAGAAAGAAGAAAATTAGAAGAAAGAATTGCAAAGCAAGAATCACAAAGCAAGAATTCCAAAGCATGAATTGAAAAGCATGAACTGCAAACCAAGGCTTGCAAAGCAAGAATTGCAAAGCAGGAACTGCAGAAGCCTATCCCGGCTCTGCCAGCCAGCCCAAATTAAGCAGACTTCCGCGGCACATCATCTGCTTTCGGGGCCGTCCCTGTGGCCCAGGGAAGCCGAGGTGGAGGCAACCCGCCGAGGGCGGCGGGGCAGCGCTGCCATGTCGCCGACACGGCGGAGTGGTGCCAAGCCGGAGCGGCTGGGGGCCGCCAGGGGGCAGTGCCCGTCCTCCGCTGCGCAAGGCAAGCGGAGCGCCCTGGGATGCTGCACCGAGTCCAGGTGTTTTGGGGGGTTGGTTGGCTTTTTTTTTTTTTTTTTTTTTTAACCCCTTCTCACCGGGCCACGCTGTTGTTTCGCACGGGGTCTGATAAAGAGGTTGAGTGATCGTGTCGATCCGATGAAAAAAAGCAGGTGATGTTTCACAAGCATTGTTACATCAGTGCTATGAAAACAGAAGCGTCCTAGCTTGGTGCAAAAATGCCAGACGTCGCTGTTAGCTCCCACTGGTGCCTTCTACAGCCAGTGAAGCCCGGCAGCAAGAGCAGCACGCTGTCCGGGCCATGCGCTTCTCCCTGCTGCAAAATGCCAGGGTGCAGGGTCAGGAGACGAAGCCTCCTGGTTTAAAGTAGCATTCATCCCTTCACCCGTGGCTGTGCTCCCTGGAGGCTGGATCTGTCATCCACCGATGCCAGGATCAGGCCCTGTGTCGACTCCGGTGTCATTTTTGCTCTAAATTCTGGTGTTCAGCACAAATATTCTTCCTGGCTGGCTGTCGCTGGCCTTCAGTGAGCGTGTGAAGTGTCCCACAGAAATCACTCTTAGACGTATGTAGTTAGCAGCTGTTTGGCCTGATCCCTGCAAGCGATCCGTTAGTCGAGGTGATGGGCGATCAGCACAACTAAAGGCTGTTGCAATACAAGCCGCTTAATACGTTATGATTTTATTACACACCAGATGTAATTTTAAATAAACTCCTAAAATACTGTCCTAGCCAGAACTGATAGCTATTAAAAGGTAGATCGATATAACAACAGATTTTATTTTGTGCAGTGAATTGAAAATATTTTGTATGAGTCCAGCATAATCTCTTGTAAATACCAAAGCGATTGCGAGCTGTTTCAGTTATTAACAATATATTTTTAAACATTAAAGTGAGCACATAGTTTTCTGAAAAATCGTCCTGAAACTTATTGCACAACTTTAGAGGACAGTGTAGCATGTTGCTTACAAATATGTACGTTTTCTATTTATTTCTGTATCATGATGTAGTATTCTTGGACAGTTTGATCTCCTCGCTGATGTTTAGTAATAGATCTGTCATTTAACAAGAGCAAGCGTTGCCTAGTTTTGCTTTATTGGTTCATAAGCAAAAAGAAAAAAATGTTTAATCAATACAGAACAGCTCTTTTCGTATTCACCAATTTATAATTTGAAATCTTACTTTGTTAGTACTAACAGTCCACATGCAGTGAGATGCCAGAACTGCTGTAATAGGATTTTCCCCCTCCTAGCAGGATGTTGCTTATGGCTATAAAAAGTTAATTTCAGATCCTGATACACTTGCATTAATTTTTGAGACAGTGGCTGAGTGTAGTAAAGCGAAGAATAACACGAACACTGCACCACCATGCTGTAGCTAATCGTTTATTACCTCAAGCCAAAGGAAGCAGTGTTAATGTGCAGGCCACAATGTCTGGGAAAAAAAAAAAAAAAAAAAAAAAAAAGTAGGAAACTGACAGAAAAGGTCTCCCAGATTTCTTCCTGAGGGTCTTGAGAAGAGGACCAAGAAGGGAAAGGAGAAATAATAGCTTTGTCATGTCATAAAGGCTAATGTTCGCTAGCGCTTAAATATGTCCTGGCATACTTGGAAGATCATGTTAGTACATTAAAATGATATTTTATGATCAGACTGTAATACTTACCAAGCAATCCCGCTTTCTTTCTGCGTAAGAAAACTCATCTTTACGGTTGTTTAAAAATACAATTTCTGTATGAAAAGCAAGCGATTTAGATGCCTATCATCAGCGATGCGCACCATATCTCTGTAAAGCGTATATATTCTTTGGAGTATTTGCTGACAAAAGGAGCAGGTTGTCTCTTTGCTTGCCAGTAAAGGATCTGTTGACTCCACAGCTATGTAAAAACCTCTCATCAGCACCTATTTTAATCAGCAAGAACTTTACTATAAATCATTATCAGAAAAAGCATTGTGCTACACTTTTATACCAATACGTTTATTTTGAAATTAATAGGGAAAAATAATACAGAGCCTGTGCTTGAGACGGGCTAATAAGCGTGCCCATGAGACTTTCCTTTTTAAGCACTAAATGAAAGCTTTTGCATTGCTAACAGGCTACAAAAGTTGCTTAGGTAATAAGACTCTTTTTCTCTTATCAGTAAAAAAGAAAAGGGGAGGGATGGGATGGCTCAAGGGATTGGTAATCAGATTACAAAGTCTTTCACTTCTAGGTCACTGGTTCAAATCTGCCCCCTGTTTAGTAGTGACCAAAAGCTGTTCCCAGCTGATGGCTTTTCAGTAGCCTTTGTGAGATGCATTAGTGATCTATATCCAATGCCTACTGAAAATCACTGTGAGCAGTTGTGTTGGGAGTCTCAACTGAGACCCTTTAAGTAGGAATAAACGACCTCCTTGCACACTGAAGGGTTTGGCGTTTTATTTCCCAGAAAATAATTTTAATAAGTTACTGGAGCAGTGTTGCTGAATCTGCACTGTCACAGCTGCTCTGGGCTTAAATAGCAGATCCCACTTCCCAGGACTGTCACTATCGCTTCTCACTAGCATTGCCTCCTAAAAAATTGTTACCACCTTTCTTAAGAACCGGACTACTATCTCTCAATCTGAGTCGCATGGTATCACTCCCAATTTACTTCCATATTAGGCTAGACAGATATCATCATAATTACAAAAAATGAGAAGTAGAAAGAAAATTACTAAATTTGTTCATCTTAGAAGAAATGTCATACTTATTACGAAAATTGATTTTGACATACAGAGTGTGGAAACATTTTTATTGATGGTTTTAGTGCTGTATTAGTGCCATGGAAGCTGTGAGACCGAGACTTTAGTAGACTTCCATGCGATATGTGACTTAGGTCACTAAAACGTCCTCAGAGGAAGGTGGGAAGCACATTTAAAATAAAATACTGAAAAGCAGGGAATATTCCAGCTCCTGCAAAAGAACCTTTTCCAGTGTACATTTTCCAGTGCCATCTCTTGCTGGTGTTTATCATCAGATATTTAAGTTACACCTTTAGAAACTTTGCTCTTGTCAGCGTTATGAAGCGCTGTTTTCCTCTGACTAGGGGAGTGCTAGAGGACAGTGGCCGTAAAGGGAATGTAACTTCTACTTCATTAATACATGAGCCCAAAACGATGACTGTCTGCTCTATGTGCTTTTCTGTGGGAATCACTTTGTCAACTCAGAGGTGCGTTTACCTCCGCAGGGATGCATGCAACCCATTACGAAACTGTGATTCTCTCCCCAAAATTAATTAAGGAAAAACTGTATTTTGTTTGTGTACTGGGTCTGGCTGGGAGGTTAACTTTCCCTGCAGCAGCCCATACAGAGCTGTTGTGTTGTGGTGTTCAGCTGCCTAGCACGGTAAAACCACCACAGTTTGACACAGTAGGCATGCTGCACGTACGCCGCCATGGATATTTCCATACGGAGATCAGAACTACGTATTTCGTCAGTCATAAATGAGGCGTGGTTTGATCAAACAGACCGCATCAGCCAGCTCCCTGGCCACCTGCGCAGGCCTCAGTCACAACTTCGCCGCTTGCTCCTCAGCCTGCGGGTGCTGCGGGCCGGTCGGTGAGCGCCTGGTGGCAGGGGAGCATTCGGTGGCCTCCCTGTGAAGCCAAAAAGTTCTGCAAGAACCCGTTATTTTGCCACCTTCCCTCTGGTTTTGATTTCCAGCGAGCAACTGGGTCTGCACCCCTGTGCTCACCGTCTTTAGGGTCGCTGAGGGGATAGAGGATGGTGAGGACTGTTAGGGAGAGATAAGGGTTTGGTGCTGGGAGTGGAATTGTTCTGGCCAGGGCCTTCAGAGAGGAACAGTTTAAAAGGAAAGAAGAAATGTTATCCACGGCAGCAGGTGGGGATGTGTTAAGTCACAGCTTGGTGGGGCACCGGGAGGTTCCTCTCTGGAGCCTCACAGGCCGAAAAGCACGGGTGTGGAAAGAGCAGATCCCAGATGATGAGTCCATACTGATCCAAAATACACCTTCTGCATCTACCAGGCGTCTTGGAAGCCCACAGGACTCAGGGCAGTCTCTGAGTCCTGCTGGAGCTCACTGGCACCAGCACCTCCGTCCCCATGGGCATCCAAGGCTCACAGTGCGAGGGGCACGGCTGAAGGACACCACCAGGCCTATGGGTGGCTCCGTCCAAGAGTGAGGGTTTATAAGACAAAGGCATTCCTTTCAGAAGCTCACACAAAGGTTACAGGGGAAAAAAATTACAAGTGGAGGTGTTGTCAGCCCAGCTGTTGTTAAGCTCACGAAAGCTTCCTCCCAGGTCTGGTGCGAGCTGTCGCTCCCTGCCTGTGGAGGAACCTGGTTTTATTCCAGCTGTTACCTCAGGCCCCCTCTTTTTTGACGTACACCACAAGCACTCCAGGAGCAGAAAACCTGGCGGCCTGCTGGGGCTGAGCTCTGGGTGACGAAGTTTGCCTGCGCCTCGCTTTTGTTGTGAGCTTAACCATGATTTCAGCAGCATTGTTTGGATGGAGGTAGCCTCCCAGCGAGGCGTTCATCCTGGTGTAGCCATGGTTTAGCTTATAGAAGGACCACTGCACAGCTGTAGGAGCCTTGTCTCACAGCCACACCGGCTTCTGTCTCCTCATGGACCCCGCACTGCCCTGGGGAGCCAACAAAACCAGAAGCTGAAGCGTGGCAGTGGTGCTGGTATCCACCAGGAGCAGGAGCCAGGGGCTGCCCAGGTGTGTTTCATTGTTTAACAGGACTTCGGAGAAAAGGGAATGGACTGAAAGCTCGCCGTTGCTTCTGGTTTTAGCGTTGCTTATGAAACTTGGGAGATCAGAGGGTCATGGGGAATATCTTGCTAGTGATGTGTAATGGTTTGGAAATAAACACCAGGGGTGGCTCCAGCTGCCTTTGATCTAACTAAATGGCTATTATGTATATTCTATTTAACTTATTTTAAAATTAGGCAAAGAGCATACAAGAATGCTTCTCTGTGTGCTAGATGCCTGAACCTCCAACTGTGTGCTCAGGACCAAACAAAATGAAAATGGTTCTCTTTCAAGGAGCTTATAATTTGGTAGATATATAACACAAAGCAGGCATGAAATGCTGTGGGAAAGAGTGACTGACATTCTACCTTATCCCATGTTTTTAACATTTTGAATTTTTATTGATGAGGGCCAGAATTTGCAGATTTCACACAGTGTCTTTTGCCTTCCATGACATCTGTGAATTTTTTCATTTTTTTATTTTTTCTTTTGAAGTGAGACTTCTTAAGTCAAAAGTGATGAGCTTTTAGCTCAAAAAGACAGGAAAGTAGTTAAATCCACAGCAGGTCTGCTTTTTTTTTTTTTTTTTTTTTTTTTTCAGAGTGAACCAGAAACTTTGGAGAGCATGAGCAGAAAGTTCTGCAGACGTCTCCTGGGGTTTCGTGCCAGGGTGTCTGATCATCCCAGTGACACGGGATACCAACGAGCTCTCCCAGGCTCCCACTGCCACAGGATGAGGCTGCTTTTTCCTCGGGCCCCTCATGGTGGCCCAGAGGCATTTGTTGCAGCAGTGCTGCCTGGCTGGCCTCCCTGCAGCGAGAGGGGAGGATTGCCCTGTTCTCCCCGTGCCCTCACAGGCTCCCCACAGGTGTAGAGTGCTTCCAGGAATAACCTGGTAACCACCAAAGGCAGAATACAATCCAAAATTTTCAAGATGATGTCTTCATTGCCTAACAACAGTGAAAAGAAATGCTGCTCTTAACACGCCAGAATCTCCCTTTGATGCTTGCGAGCATGGCAGGGACTGTAGGTTATTTTGCTAAAGAAAAAGTGCATGTGGTAAGTGGGTATCTTCTGACATGAAAACCTGGGATTTTTCATTGCTGGTATGCAGCAGCCGTTGTACTGAAACGTAGGCACGATAGCATTCATTACTCTAAGATATTACACTCCTCATTCTTCTGTTGACTCATCACTACCCAGCTTAATTTCTATGACTAATAATGTGTGTGTGCATCATAAATACTTGAGGGTGCTCTGTGGTGTTCAGTTAACCAGCTCGTGGTGAGGGGAGTGCGGAGTAGTAATGCACGCTCTCCTGTAGCATTCATTATTCAACAATAAATGATGTGAGCAAGCCAAGGCTTGGGGAGGTGACCAGGCTGGCCCTAGGTCCCTGAGCATGCCAGGAGGACAAACACAAAAACGGAGCATTTCTTATTAATCTGGAGAAAGCAAGGTATGCTGTTGTCACCAGCAGTGCTTCTGTTTCTGATGTCACCCTGCCTTCAGAGCCTGCTTGCGTGCAGGGGGTGTCATCGTGGCGATACGGCACCTTGGCCCTGCTCCCATTTCCAGAGATGCTGGGGTTGAAGTCAGCTGCTGGGACAGAGCCCCCTGCTCCCCAGGGCTTCAGGAGAGCAGCTCCATGCCCACCACCTTCTGAGGGTGGAGGCTTCCTTTATCCCTACAGCTGTGTCTGGCATGGGCCAGACATCTAGTTCTAAACGCGTGCTATTTATGAGAGTCTGTTCTGTGCTCTGTGTTGGAAGATCTTTATCTGAATCATTTGTCATATCAGATTAGTTATACATCCCTCAGAGTGCTTCACGAAGTCCTTGTGTTTATAAAAGATTTTCTCCTCCGTGGAGCCCTCTTGGCTTTGCTGGTACTTCCCCATCTCGCAACAGGGTGGAAAATGTTTGATATATGGTAGTGTGTCCAATGTCTGATAAAAAGATGTGATTAAAAAAATTACTCAGCATTTCCCTCTCTGCTCTGCCATTTTTTTCAGACTTTGAAGATGTCAGCCATATTGTGGTATGCTTGGTGCAATTTGGTTTTCTACCACACATTCCTTTTTGGCAAAGGAGGGTGCATGCAGCAGCAGCATTTCAGTGGGACAGAGAAGTTGTTGCTCTTCTCCCTTGTTTGTCTCCAGTAATAGATCATAATTTACCATTCCCAAACTGTGAAGAGAGTTATCTTCATGAGCTTGTGTGACCCCAGAAGTTTCGGTTTACATACCCTCTTGCTCAGAGACCTCGCCTGTGGAGAGACTTTTCCTTCCTGAAGTTACTCAGAGGTTGCAAGAGTCAAAGATGAAGCTTCAAAGGACAGGAAGAGTGAGTGTTGTCTTATCCTCTTGCTGAAGTGGAAATCCAGCTGTCTGTGTTTAAATAGCAAGGGTGTTAGACTTCATGTCCATCTGTGAGGTTCTGAGCTTAGCATTCAGCTCCTTCTTTTTTTCTTTTTTGATTCAGGCCTTTTTGAGAAAAATTAATGCATATGCTGACATGCTTGTGTAGAAATACATAGGGTCAGCTTCTTAAACTCTTGCTCCTTGCTCAACCAACTGTCTTAAATCTAAGGAAGATTTGCTCTTCTTGATATTAAACCTATGCAATTTTCCCTGTTTTTGTAGGTATAAAATGGAATATAAGAAAACTGAATATTTCATTAAAAAATACACCAACATAACATTTACATAAAATTGTAATAAAATAGTAAATAAAGTTGTAATAAAAGTTTTCCAAGAACCACTCAGATAGAGCCAGTGAAGATGTAATACCATTTTACCATGTTGGATTTAATCCTTAAAATGTACAAACTTGATAGTTTCACATTCATTTGATAGTAATATGATTGTTCACTTCTAGACTGAGTTCTGGATTTACACATTTGTTAAAGCATGAGAATTATTTTTGTAACTTACTTGAGGCCATGTTTTTCATTAGATATGAGCCATTACCTTGATGATGGTAAAATATGAAAAGAAAACTCCAACCCCTTGTATCATTTCATATCTAAGCCTTCTGTACTGATGGTTTTCATTACACACTGATTTTCAGAAACAGTTTAACTAATTTGTTATCACAAAAATTTAAGTATTTATATTTGTGTTTAACTTTATCTGAGTAAATAAAATGCAAGAGCCTGTGTATTCTGGTTCAAAGCTTCTTAGGGCTTTTCAGCTCCCGAGCAAGCTGGTGGTGCAGGCAGCTTACTCGCTCACGTGTCCTTGCTCACCGGTAGTCTCGATATGACCAGGCACCTCCAAAAAGGTGCCACTCGTGTGTCACTGCTTGGGGTCAGCTCTACTCCCTGGGCATTGTAAACTGTGTCCTCAATGGCTGCAAAATTGGCTGAAAACCTCGTACCGAACGTACTTTCAAAGCAGAAAACTTGCTCGAAATGTTGGCTCATGGTTTGGCCATGCCCTGAGCTGAGCAGGGCTGTGAAATGCAGTCTGTGCAAAACTGAGCCCGGCCGTCCAAGTCTGGGGCAGCAGGCTGAGGGCACTCCCAGTTTTGGGCTGAAACACCTCTGTTTCCTAGTCTATATAGATCTTGACCTTCCCCAGTTCTGAAGCACTTTTAAATTTGTGTATGGTCGTGGGTCTAGGTGGTTCTGATTACAACTGGCAGTTTATTAATAGCCTTGCTTTATTTTATTATTTTTTTATTTTGGTTTGGTTTATTTTATTTTATTTTATTTTATTTTATTTTATTTTAAATTTATTTCATTTAATTTTATTTTATTTCAAACTAGGCATGACATTCAAATTGGGGTAAGCCAAGAAAAAGCAAAGACATGACCTACATCATGTAGGCTTTACTGGCAAAGATATATCAGCTAAGAGCTTGAAAAAAACCTTTTGCCACCCCAGCCAAGATAACTATGTTAGCAAAACCTCTAGTGCAGGTTCTGCATAGCAGTTCCAGCAGAAGAATGTTTTTGCTGGCTTAACTCATGCCATTTGGAGATGGGATGCAGCTTCCTGCCAGAAAACCTCCTGCATCTCTATTAAGAGGACTCTGCTGGCAGAGACATGTGGTAAAGCCAGAGCAGCAAAGGATCTTCTGCTGTGCTGGAGGTTTAGGCATGATCATGCGCTCACAACTTTTTTCCACTGCCCACGTCCAAATTAACCGTGAGTACAAAATGAGCTGCAGTTTAGCAAGCTGAGATGATTTTTCAAATGCAGTTTTCCTGGGGCTCGTGTACTGCAGTGGACATACCCAAGTTCCCTTCAAACAACCTGGCTCCAACACCAGATGCTCTTCAGCATTAGCTGTGCCAAATGCTGCACGTGTCAATTTAAGCTGCTTCCTGGCAGAATAAATTGCCCCTCATGGCGCACCACTTCCCGAAGGGCCAAATCTGAGCCGTGGGTTAGAGGCCAGCCAATGTCCCAGCAGAACATCAGCAATTAGACTGACCAGGCGCCTTCTTGGTGGCGGTGAGACCTGCTGAGCAAGTCCATCTCCAGGGCAGCAGGTTGCTGCTGGCAGAAAGGGCACCAACAGCCAGACCCAGCTGGTTCCTGCGCCTGCTCCTGACTTCCTCTGTGGCTCTCTAGTGGCTGAAGGGCACAAGTCCCAGCAGCCTTCACCACTGAAGCATCTTGAGATGCATTAAAAAAATTCTGGGTTTTGTTTGCTTTCGTTGAGTGTTTGATATCTTGGTCATGCCCTCTTATCTAACTTACATTTTTCGTCTGTGAGGAAGCTGCATACAGAGCATTTTTTATTTATTTTTTTTATTTTTTTTTAAACAGGAGTCAACCCATGTAAGAGCTCCGTAGGTAGCTTTTCTTAAAGGTCAGATGCCGTGTATGGTGGCAGTGGGCAGGCAGCCAGCGAGATCCCCGCAGGGTTCATGTTATGTGCTGGGCTTTCTTTTGGGCTATTACAGTGTGTTCATAGTAGCCACATTGCTGAGAGGTTCGTAAGTGGGGTGGGCCAGCCTTGCTACCCGTAGTCCTGTAACACCTATTAGCACAAAAGTGTGAGTTTGGGAACTTGGTGTTCTCTGGATTATTACAGGTCCTTGAAGGCTTTTCTCCTGTAAGCTCTCTGTTAAGACACTAGGGACAAGAGAAGCCGGAGGATTGCATTATTAAGTTTAAAGTTTTAATAAAGCTGAAGCCTGAGGCTTTTATGCTAGAGAGCCATGAGTTTTGCTTGCACTGTTTGCAAAATATTGCCAGCAGAATTTTGTGTATGGGGAGGGGAGGGGGGAAGGGGCTGGCTTTGTTTTTGTTTAACTGAGCTATGCATAAGGGAGATGACCACTACCCTTATTTTAGAAGTACATGTTTTGCTAATCAGGGTTGGCTTTAAGAATTTATGCCCTAAAAGTAGGATTTGTATGGAAACTATCAGTGGAAGTTCTGAAACTGATACAAATTTACGGTGTGAACTGTGCCAAGTCCTAGACTCCAGATGCTCTAAAGCAGTCTGTTCTAATATGTTCATACGTTATTATTACCTTTACAGTGTGATGTATTGCTGTAGAAAGCTACCACAATTGTAGACATAACATCCAATAGGTCTTTGAAAAAAATATCAGAAAATAATTGGCCTTGGTCATTCTATGATGTGTCTGCAGTTGTTTTCTTGCTGTTTAAACCTGGTGTGTATCAAATGTTTTGTCTACTACAAGCAAGGATTTTAGCACATCTGTGAATACAGTTAGGGAAAATTATTCTTCTTGCTAACTGAAAATGGGAACTAGTTTGACTTTAGATTATTTATGATGTTTGTTATATGCTGTTCAAGTATAGCTGCTCAGTAATTCTACTCCCCAACGAATGATACTTTATGAAAACTTGGGAGTCTAATTTACTTTTAAGATGTGCAAAAAGCTGAAGGTATTTTAAAAATTCAGGAACTCTATCCAGGATGCAGTGAAAGGTCTTGGGAACCCCAGACCAATAAACATGCAGTACATACAAACAAAATTGTATGCTTTGTGTTGAAGAGGAGTCTTTCTGAGTTCAGGAAAGGAATTGGCTCGAGTGCTCATGCTCCAACAGAGCAGCTCCTTGGTTTCTATGACACTGAGTGAAAGGAGACCTGAAGGGCACACCTAAAAGAGGGTGGACCAAGCTTCCAGGAGAGCACACGAGGTTCCTAACAATCCGCACTTCCTTGCAAAAGTGTTAAATAAAAATTGCCCACTCACACAGCTTTCCTAGTGAGTGATTTCTTATCTACTCCTGCTCTTACAAATTCTTCATAAACCAACCAATGCCAGTTTGACCCACCAGAATGTTTACCACAAATTCACTCCACTTCTGGAAACCATTGAGCATATTTGGACAGAGGCTTTCAGTTCAGTTTCCTCTGAAAGGAATTCAGTTTACACACGCCAATAGCTCTTGAAGACTCAATCTAGTGTGAGAAAATGGGAGACAATGGAAGCATTTGCAGCAAATTTAGTTTTACTCGGAGCCAAATACTTAAGGTAGACATACCCATTCAAGCCCAGTACATACCGTGGAAACACCATGCCACAACTGACATTGGCATGGAAGACAGAGGAAGTACATGGAAGGTTTTCTTAAAAGGTCAAGAGAAAGTGAAATCTGGGGTATTTTATAATTTTTGTTTTATCAATTTTTCATAATCCCTAATTACAAACAACTCAGAGGAGTTAGTATCCTGCAAACCCTGTGATGGCAGTTGACTTGGTTGTTTGAGCCCATATAAATACAAAAGGAAAGCTGAAATTCTTTCAACTTTCTTATACTTTTCTAAGTTTGAATTTTCAGCCATTTAAAGTTTGTTAGAATAGGTGTAGAGGGTGTGGAACTGATGCTGCAAAGCGTTACACCCACAGGCCGCCTGTCTAAAGTCTAACTGGGCCATGCATGGATTTTCATGTTTGCAATATCAGACCTTTGAGTCACCTTTTAGAACAGTGATGCTTTCATTTGAGAGCTCTGCTACAAAATCTATTAATACCAAAGATATATTTGATCATCTATTCTAAATATTTATATAGAGAGGTAATGTATTACATATGTGATATGTATAAAAGACGTATGTTTTACAGGCATACACTACAGATAAAGAAGATAGCAGCCTTTTGTTATTATAAAATTATAATAACTGTATAATGTAACCTTACCGAGGATTGCCATCTGACATTATGAACAGCTTAGTAGTAACTCACGTGTTAAATTTACAAATAAACATGCAAATAATATATCTGAATTTAATGGATGAAGCTTTAAATTATTTCCAGTTCGTGCTTATGTAGTGATAGAGTTGGACTCTTGTGCAACGCTTGTTCCTTGCCAAGTGAAGGAATAAACTTACAACTACTGGAATAGAGATGACTTTCAAAAAGGCACCTGAATGCTTTCTACCTTCTTACAGTGGACACTGGTCTAGGAATGTACCCAGTACAAGGGTATAAAATGTATTGCAGCGATGACACGGTAAACAAATTACAAAAAGAAACCTTACTGTGACTACAGAGAAGGACCCCAAAGACAAAAATAAAATGGTACTTCATGAATAGAACAGAAGATTGGGAAAGTTTAGGGGGCCCAAAGTGGTATATTGAGTGATACAGTAATAAAGGAGAACCTGGTGGAGAAGTGCCCATTTAACTACTTCTGACTATAAATGAATTTTTGGAAGAACAAGAAGGAATGTAAAGACAGAGCGATAGGAGCTCTATAGGAGCTCTAAGCCATCCAGTGAAGGGGTACAATGAGTAATTGCTTTCTTTCTTTTTTTTTTTTTTTCTTTTTTTTGAATCTATTCAGAGGAAAATAATTTAGGATTTGAAAATTAGCATTGAGCAGGAAATTAAGTAATTCTTAGGCTGTGAAAACTGAGTGTCTGTGGAAGTTACTGATGTACAAAGAGTACAAGGCATAAAATGAACTTTAGATGAAATCCCTAGGCCTTTATTTGCAGTCGTTGCTTCAGTAAAAAACACAATTTTCTTGGAAAAAAAAATAGTTTGTAGTATTGTAACCAGTCTGTGTTCTTTAAATACCTTCAGTTATAGCATGTCAATTTCAAGAGGCTGCACTGGCTGCATGGGATAAAACTAGTCCTGGGAAGTGTAAATCGTGCATCCCCTAGCACCCTGCCTTTGGAATTACAGAGTTGCATCACATTTGAATGGTAGCTGGGTGCTAAATTTGCATTGGATATTAATGTATTTTACTGTATCATTTTTTATTCTGCTCAATTTTTAAAATACATGTGAATTCAGAACTATTTTTAGAGAAGATACATATACGTTCATTCAGAGCTATCAGTCCATTCAGTCTGAAACATTGATGCCTCTGTGAGCAAAAGCACTTGGGCTGCCCATATCTTCTTGCAGGATAAATTAGGGTCCTTGCTAGGAGGGCCTGCTGTTTGAGCATCACCTGGACCTGCTCTTCTCAGTTATAGTTATCACTTAACATCAGACTGTAGCAGAGAATTTGAGCTGTCGTAGTAGAAGCTACGGCACCTGGTCTGGACGTGCTCTGTTGTGACATTTCTGTGACACTTAAATATGGACACATTAGGCTTGTTCAAGTGAAGGTTGTATCCTTAATTCTTTCTCTACTTCTTTGCGTTTTGGGGAATCTGGGGGTGTGTTAGTTTGAAAATACCACTATACAGGCATCCACAAAGCTGAGCAGCAGGCACCAGCGGGTGTTACGTGTGTCCCAAGTGCAGTGGATAAGAAGCCAAGTGCATTGGTTTCTTTTTTGGGTCCCCCACTCCCAAGTGCTAGCTGTAGAGTATTAGGTCTTCTGTCTGGAGTCAGTGGCCTGCTGGAACCTTTCTGCTAGGAGTGCATTTGATTCTATGGGAATATTTTAATTTCTCCAGTCTGGTTCTTTAGCCCAGGTCCTGGATGAGTTACTACTGCTGCATTCGTAGTCTTGTGCGGCCAAAGTCTGCTTTCAGCATTGTGTAACTGTCCTGATGGATCCAGAAAAGGGTCATTGTGTCTTACAGGTCTTACTTCTGGTTACCTTCTCTGTAAGAGAACTTTGTTTTAATAGGGTTTCTGAGCCATTCTTATGACAAGCAGAAAAAAATGGAGGACCTGGTTCACTAACAAAACTGCATCTGGTATTAATTTTAGGAGAAGCCTGGAACCAGAAGCTCCTAAGAGCCAGCAGGACCTGCAGCCCTTCAGCAGAAGGCCTTTCTGCAGACGCTGCCATTCTGTTTGGATAAGGAGGGTGATGTTACCTTTCCTGTCCTGTAAAATGGTTGGATCGTTGTGATGGCTAGGAAGGGAAAGGACTGGCCACAGCCCTCCCAAAAGCAGCCTCTGCAATCAGAGTGACCAATTGTGTGATCGTTTTGTGCATATAACTCTGCCCGAGGAAGGGGACAGTGAAGCTGCAGTCTAATAAAGCAGCTGTTTAGTATCTCATGCCAGTCTTCATTTGCAGCATGGGCTGAAGACACATGAATATCACTGGGCAGAAGTTATTCCAGCTGAATATTCAATTCATACTGTTCGATTCAATTCTTCATAGTTCTGTGAGGCTCTGTTTCCTTTTCTCTTTTCAACCTGACTTTCTGAAAAATTCCGGGTACCAAAACTGTTAGCACCTGCTTCCAACCCAGTCCCCCTGAGCTGGATGTATCAGATATATCCGCGTGGCCGTCCAAATTCATGCAGTGGTACTGATGGCTCAGGTCGGGTCAGGAGGAAGCTGGTCGTGCTGTGACATGCCACTGTCCAAGAGGGGCAAGCTCCACAGCCGGGGTGCGTTCACCGTGCACAAACAGCACATCCGCGCAGGACGTGATGCTGAGTAGCTCAGTAGATGTGCAGCCTGCCTTACAGTGAACTAACTTACCTGCGGAGATAAGCCTTGTAGTTATTTTTGGCCAGTACTTTCTAAATTGCATTTTTAAAAAAAAGCTATTTTTCAGTTATTTTGTAGGTCCAAACCACATATGGGGCCTGGTGTAATCCCAGAGAAATTGCTTTAGATGACTTATTCACGAGTCCAAGTTCTTCTGCAATAAGCTGGTTGAAGATCTGAGTGAATCAGCCTTTTAAGAGGCAAAGCGTTTACCAGTGCTTGAGATGTTCTTTTAGCTTTGGGGAGGAGGATTATAACATTGATAAAAATCTCCATTTTGAGGCTCCACCTTCCTGTGGAGCTCCAGGGTTTCATCCCAAGTTTAGCAGAGTCACCAGTGGTTCCTTCAATTGCCTGAAGACCACCCTGAAACATCTATTATTCGTACATGCAATTCTTATTCACAACTCTTAGACTCTGTAGTGGAGGTGATCTGCACATCTTTGTGTTTACAATGAAATTCAGTGCTCAGTGTCGGATGTTTGGCTGAAAATGGCAGTCTCATGTTACCTCTGAATGAAGCCCAGACTTTTACAATAGATGCTATTTTGTCCAAAATGTGTGATTTTGCTGCCCACGCACGCACCTGTTAGCCTATCCTCCAAATACTGGAGACACTAAATGTGAAAAAACTCTATGTGTGGAAAGTCTTCGCATGAATATCACCCTTGGAAGTATCTTCATATGCATTTGCCCCAAATTTCTTCAGCTTAGCTGAATTCCTTAAATCACGTAATACTGACAGTATGATAGTCAGGCTACTGAGGAAGATGAACACCTGATTTTCTCTGGAATGGGATGCCCTACATTTATGTTATCTGTCCAATAATGATGAATATTTTTCACTTAGAATATTAATTTGATTACACTGATTTTAAAATATATATAAGTAAATTAAAAAAAAAAAAAAGGCAAGACATTCAGAATGTCATACTGCAGTTATGTGAAACTGGAAGTAAGAATATTTGGTCAAAAAGGTTTACATTTATGGTGTTTTGAAGATACCAGGAGATTGTTTGTACAGGATAATGATAAATGCAACTTTTACATCAAAAATCATTATTTTTGAGTTTCCAATGAAAAAAAAAAAAAATCATTCACATCTGCCTTGTAAAAGTCTGTTTTAGAGAGGTGTTTTTGGAGATGCAGCCTGCATGCTGATAAGCAGTTACTAGAACATGAACAAAGAATGTCTGGCTTTATATGTATTGCCATTTATACAAAAGAGAGCCGAAAAAAACATTAACTTTAGTGTGGCATACACAGTGATAAAGACACTAGTTGCAAAACGCCGGTTTTAAAAGTATAATTCATTATACTTTCTTTGATCCAGTCTTACAAATTAGGGTCACTTGTGTCAGGAGATTAAAACCTTTTTGTCTTTCTTTGATATCAAACTATTCTTTTTCAGTCCCTTTTATCTTGCAGAGCAGCACTGAATTCCACAGCATCTTTGTCAGTTCATTCGTGTTATTTTCAGCAATCATTTAATTGGTTTTAGTACTAATAATATTTAGTCGTACTGTCGTTTCCAACAACAGAGACTCTTTAATAACCTAAAAATGTTGAGAAGCTCTGGTGATAGCTGGGTAAGCATATGTATAAGAGAGACCACAAAGAATTTTGGGACCATGGTGGGAGTGCAAGGCAGCTAAATTGGATGGAAAAAGAAAAAAAAACCATACAAGTCAAAGTAAGATTGTACATCAGAAAAACTACAGCAATCTACTGAAAATTAGTAGATGATAGTCATGAGTAGCTTACAGTGAACCACGGGTACCAGCTTCCCTGAAGCACAGAAATAGGAACTTGAAGAAGCTTGTAAAAGGTGTCCTCAGGGAATCTTCCATTTTTGCACTATGATACCTTTAATCCTAGAATTGTCAAGCCACATGGAAAATAATAGGACTGAATAGTTCAGTCAGTTAAAAGTTAGTATTATTTCTTTTATCAAAAATATTAGGTCTTTCTGTGTTTCTAGAGCTGTTAGGATTTGTATAAACTTTAAAACAAGTGAAGTCAAGTATTGAACTTGCATTACTCTTTCTTTTTTAATTTAAGATCATTATCTGTGACTAAGCAGACACTGCTCTATAGAAATAAAGAACTTAAAGCCAATATTTTTTAACAGATGATTCAACGAGAGGCAGAAGTAAAGAATAAGGTAACTGCTGTGGCGTTAACAGACTCTGTTCACAATGTGTGGCATCAAGAAGCTGGCAAAACTATTCGAGAGTGGATGCGAGAGGTGAGGCCGGTTTCTTTTTGTTTTTTAGAGTTGGGGTGTATATGCCTGCATATGGTTCTGTAAACATTTCTCTATCTGATGACCATTTATTAAGGGTGAGAAAGAGAGCACATTATAGAACCATAGGAATTGTGTGCCCATGCCAGCCCCTAAAATAACTGGGCTTAAAGCCATTACTGAGCTTCAAAGTTAAAAGTCAAAATAGTAAGAATCAGCTTCAGCATGCAATACAAAAACATACACGATTGTAGACCAAGTGTTGGCTGGTAACTGAAGCAGAGTCACCCAGAGTGCTGGCGCTCTGTTCCTGGCCTGCTGTGGTGGTGGTGGAAAAGCCTCTTGAAGCTCTTCCTGACTCGGTTTGCTGATTTGTACAGCTGGTGAAAAATACTTGCTTTTATGAGATATGATTATTTCTAAAGTACTCTGAGATGTTCTGATGAAAGTCAGAGTGTTTACTACTGTATAAAAGGAATGGCTAGTTGGTGATGATCCGATGGTGATTTATGGCCAGCAATCACAGTTTTCCACCCTTGGGGGAAGGATGACACCATGCGTTCATTATTAATTTTCATACTTAACTATGGGATTGGTAAGATTTAATTATTTTTTTTGTTGCTGTTAAAGTGAGACTAAATTTAAGAATCTATTCCTTGTCAAATCAAGCTCATATCTGCGTTTTCTGCGTTCTCATTTCAGAGTGCTAAAACGATAGGTGTGTGTGGCAAATAAAAACTACTTTATCCTGAACTTTTTGTTCAACTTGACTTTTTCCTGTGGTTTTAGTGAAACATTGTGTGCAGACTGCCTATTCCTGACTTAACCTTACCATTTTATAGGCCATGACTGATGGGAATAGAGAATCACCTGGGAAGCAGTCTGACAGCTCTGACTTAAATGTTAAAAATGTAAAGAATGGTAACCCCTACAGGCTCTGTCAGAAAAATCGCCATTTTCTTTATGGGAAATCAAAACCTTAAAATATATGTTACGTAGTAAAACTGAAATTTTAAATCCTGTAATTTGAATCTGACAACTCCATTTTTCTTTAAGCATTTAGTCTGAATAAGACAAGTGCATTACCTTTAATTTCATTTGCAGAAAGCAGATCTTAAAGAATAAGTTAAATGATTAATGGCCTAAAAAGTGGATGGAGTGTCATAACTTACATTAGCATTGAAAATCTCCTATAAGAAAAAAGAATTTTACATATGTGAAGTGTGGCTGAGTGGTATTAAGACTTGCATATCACCTGGATATCTCTTACTTTAATCAGGTTTAAGGCTACTGGTAAAATGAATAATAATTAAAATATACACCTAATCGCTGCCTGTCTGTAGGGCTAATTGCTGTCATTGAAAGAATGAATTGTTAAAAAAGTAATTCTTCATTGGAGCTATCTCTCCTGTATCATTGGTAGCCTATTTTTAGTACCTATAGAAGTCATGATTTTTGAATTTATTAGGAGCTGTGATGAATGATAAAACAAATCATCCATTTACATATCTTGACACTGCTTTCGAGAATACTTATTTCTTACAGGCAAGTGTCACATTGTATATAAAAGCTGGTTAATTGTGTGCTAATCTTCTGTATTATCTCCAGCTCTCTGATGCAGTGTTCTATCAGTAGTTAATATTAATTTTACTTATTTCAAATGAATGTAATACTTCATAAAAATTCTACTTCTTTTATAATTTCTACCATCTTACATTTGCAATTTCACATTCAGCTGTTAATTAAAATTATATATGCAAATTGTAAAATGTATAATACTTTACTACTTTAAACCTTGAAGCCTTTGTGAAATATTCCATTTTAACCATTTTTTACTAAAAAGTGACATTACTGGATAGTGTGTTTGTTTTTATTATTTTTTTTTTGTCCACCGAGTTCAATAGTTTCATTGATCTACTGTTTCTTACAAAAATCTGCCATGCTTTGTGAACTTCACTTTCTAATCTCATACAGCAACCCTTCCTTTATGTTGTTCCTGCTCTCCCTGGTCCCAGAACAGTAGGGTTGCCTTGACAAATCTATTCAAAAGCCATTCCTCGGCCTTTATTGGTGGGGACTGAAGCCTTTGAAATTCTCTCCTCACTGCAACACAGCTGACATCTTCTTCCAGACAGAATGAATTAAGAAAATACAATAAGACACTTGATCTACCAGTCAAGGATCTTTCCACAGTGAGGACGGACTCCATGGTGCACAACTAGGGCAGCAAGCATCTACAAATACACAATACATGCTTGTTTACCAGAATAGCAATCGTCCATTTTTACAATCGTGATTGATGGGATGATTTTTTAGAAATCTGTCTGAAAATTCATTGGTTCTTTCCCCCAAAAAAAAAAGTTGTGTTTTTTTTTTTTTTTAATTAAGTTAATCACTTTTGAGAAAGGCAGAACTCAGATTTGTAATAAGGAATCCATGTAGATCATTGTAGTTTGGCAGGGCATCCTATTAAAAATGTACTTCCTTTATAATTTAATCTTCAGTTCAATGTATTTGGTGTAGTTTCAGCATATTTTATTAGAGGCGTATTATTTAATTCTCAGTTAATTCATAGACTCCCCTGAATAAATATCACTTGGATCAAAACATTTAAAAACTTACTGGTAAATTCATCACACTCAGAGGTCCAAGAGTGAAAGTAAACGTAAATGTTTCCTGAACATAATCCCCCAAAGACCAGTATTTACATTTTTAAGTGTTCATGCCAATTCATTGCAGTTATGTATTTCCAACTATTTGTATATTAATCTGCTATTTTAATGGCTTCTGCTTGACTCTAATCTCTTGGTTTGGAATTTCACAGCCTTCTCTCCACAGCATACTCCATCAAAACACCCTTAAAATTCTGACTTCTTATGACTTCTGAAGCCAGCAGTTCAGTTTTTATATAAATACCTATTTAACAATTAAAGAGGAAAATGGCTTAAAATGTGCAGTGCATAGTTCAGACTCCAGTTGGTCCAAGCACCTACTGAAGGCCACGAGCACTCAAAGTAGTGCTTGAAGACATCCTATTTAAGCGCATTACGAATATCCTCCTGATCTTACCCCTTTTACCTTTTTTTTTTTTTTACCTATTTAGGATGAACTTACAATATTTAAACATCACTTGGCATGACCAACCTAGTGTAGTTTACCTTCCAGTCCCTGTTGGGACCGCTGTGTAAATTAGAGCATTTTGAAGCGATACCCTTACTTGCAAAGCTTATCCTTGCTTATCCTTGCTCTGGGTTTTTGGCTTAGCAGACGATTGCCTGTCTTCTCATGCAGAACTGTTGTAACTGGGTGTCCAGCTCCGAACCACTGGATACGGCCGTGGAGTCAATGCTGCCCGACTGCCCCCGGGTCTCCGCAGGTAGGTCGCTTTGTGTGCAGGTGGTGGATGTACCCGTTTGTGCCCATGGGTGGCTTGGTCATTTAAAAATACATTTGGTTCTGTGTGTATTTTAACCCTTCGACAGCAAGATATGGTTGGAAGCAGATGGCTGACTGAATACTGCTCTTTTGATACAGTCCACTTAATTTTTTGTCTTTTGTAGGCTTTTCATCCTCCTGTCTCCATATATTTTTCTAGACTTCTTTTCTCTTTTGGTTTAATTAATCGATGACTTATAGATAGAAGCTTACGAAAAATAACAGTGATGATGAAAACCGGGAAATTTATTATAGGCCCTTGCATAAACATCTAACTTTATGTAGGCAAGAAGAATTAATGAAAGGTACACATAAGTGAAGCAGAACACTTCCCTGAGTTCTGATCAATGGAAGTCTAGTTTGTATAGCAAATTATTTACAGTCTCCAAGACAATGTGAGATTTCTCTTGTTTGGGAGGTATTCTGCTACACTTTCTCATTAATGAATCATATATCGTAAGAAGCACATGAAATAATACACAGAGACTTTTGTTAACGTGTAATAATTCCAGAATGTGGGCGTAATTGTCAGTGTAACAGGAAAATCTCAAATCTACATAGAAAAGTAATCTAAAATACATAAAGCTGTTACTGAGCATGTTTGATTTGATTGCTCATGTTTGATTATCAGTGTTCTTAAAAGCCATAGGTAAAGTATTTCTGTAGAATACAAAATCAGGTTCAAAGGAACACACTGCCTATACAATATTAATTTAAAAGCTGTAGCACTGTTTGACCTTGCTCTGTGAGACACAGTTGTTCATTTGACAAGTTAGAGATCCGTATCTCTAGATATGTGAGGTTGTTAATGAGACCTCACACTGCAGATGAAATTTAGTTTACTGCAGGTTACTTTGAAGGCTTAAAAAATTTAGCCATACTTTGTTTGAGAGCTCACAACAACCAGAGACCTGTAATCACATTTTTACTGTGGGCTGAGATCTAACCATGCAGATCACCAGCTCTGTACAGACACAGTGCAATAACATTGACATTGCTCTTTAGTGCTTAGGGAAATGAAATATTACTAAAATTTTTATAGATTCAACATTCATTTACCAACTTTTTACTCCTTTGTGGAAGACTACTGCAATTTAAAAGAAAAATACTGTTCAGTAGCACAATTCCTCATAACAGAATTAACTTTCAATCTTTGGCATGTCTGTAGCTATTGTGGAAGGCAACATGTTATAGAGGTCACATTAGTCAGGTAAATGAGTGCTTGGATAGCAACTAGTCAGTGTTTATAGTGCACTTGCCAATACTGAAAATTTGAGCTTCTCCTCTCTTCCTTTTTATTCAACCTATGCAAATAATGTAAAGGGTATGCTGTAAAAGAAATCCTAAATGTTATTTAAAAACTGACTGACACTTCAATAAGGGTATGCATAAGTCTTAATTTTACACTTCTGTTGAAGAAGGGTCATAGTGGGCATAATGTTTATAGTCAATGAAGTTAAGATACACTGAAGTTGCTGGCAGAAGAATTAATTTGAATGAGGCAAGTAAAAATTGTAAAAGAGTAGGTTGGCTGTTTGTATTTTTTCATGCATGCAAACAGTGCTACTAGATTAAGATCACTCATGTTTTTGATCTTTTCATAAGAGATTTTGAACAACGATTTAAATGGAAGCTTACTATTTCCAGCTTGGTTCTTAAAAGGACAGTTTTAAATAGTATAGCTTTATGTGACTACTGCTGAATTATCAGTTTACTCATATGTTTCGTTCATATTTCTTTCTATATATGGACAACTCTAAGACATCTACAGAGGAACAACTGAAAAATTCCTACTGTGTGTTTATATGAGCAATGGTGAAAGCCTGCGTTAGGGCAATTTGTAATAATTTTATGAAATGCTACTAGATTTAGGGGCAATAGTATCTAATGTGAATTTATTTCAGTGAGTTCCTGAGAATTGCAGTACTGAAATAGCCCACACTCAAATACTGGCAGCATTGCCCTTGGTATTTAAATGAATAAAAACCAAAGCAGTCACAGCAATGAGAGGAGATTTATATATATATATATATATATACAGCAGAAGGAAGATTCAGTTATCTTTTCTGCTTGAAACCCTCTTCTTTATTTGTGTTTGCACTGAGAAGTAAGTTCAGGAATATCTGTCTCTTGGGCATATCTCATGAGCCAACTTTTTCATAAAGGGTCTGATAGTCAGCCAGCCAGCATATTGGGATTTACAGGCTACCCCAATTTGTTTGTGAGCAGTGTGTACTTCATATTACATCACATTTACTTGCTTGGATTTTCCTTACAAATCACCCGAGATAAATAAATGGCCATCAAATTGGAAAAACAACTCGTATTTCCAGATAGAGTTGTTCAAGCTTTTGATTAGAATATTATTAAGTAATTAAAATGTTTGCCATAATTCATTCATGTCTTACTCACTTACGAAGAGGAATTAATACACTTTAATAATTAAACAGTGTGGGCGTGAGAACAACATTGATACAGAGAGAGCAATCCTTAATAAATCCATTCTGTTTCTTTGTGGCTAGAGGTGGGATAATGTGGGGGTCTTTATGGTCTTTTCTCCATATTTCAAGGATTTTGTTACATGCTGGTGTCATAGCATAAGGTCTTTCTGTGGCAGGTTGTTATCCCGTTGAAGGGATAATCTTCTAAAAACTCCCATGTGACCCAGTTGTGCTATTTGGTGCATATATAAGTATCAATCTCCTACCCTATTCACCTTCAGCCCTCATTAAGGACCTCTGTTAGAGCTGAGGTCATCTTCCTCCTCAGTCCTAACCCGCCTTCCTAACGAAGTGAAACCAGAAGACCTCTCTTCTGGGGAGATGGATCCATTTCCTAGCTATCCAAAGACATAAGAAAACATAGGGTGGAGAGAGCTGAAGGCTTTAGAAGCAGTCTGTACATTAAAAACCATCACATAAAATGGAGTGGCAGTAGGAGTCGTAGAAGTTGGAGGTGAACTTGTAATCTGATTCAGAAAATGGGACAGAAGTTTTAACGACAGGTTGTATCATGTTAATAAGTCATATCAAGTTAATAAGTCATAGTTGTAGCTCTCTTTATTTCTCCGAGACCTTACAACATTTCTCCTATGTCCAAAGCAGGAAGTTCACAAGCCCTTTGGGAAGCCATCCTAGCAAAGCAGGTGTTGGGTAGGAACTGCTGAAAGTGAGGATGGGAGAAAGTAAATTTATGGGTCCATGTCTGTCTCTACTGCAATTCAGGAATTAAGTGACGTTTATGTCAAGATAGTGTTCTGAACATTAGCACAGGAATGGTAGCATGGGAATGTCTGTCAGGTAAGTGTGGCCTTAGTTTTCCTGAAAACTGTAATTTTGGGGTGTCTTATGAGGAGCTCCTAAGTCTTTGCACAGGATGCCATCCTTAGCTGATACATTTCTACCAGTGAAAGCTTTTTATTTAGGAGATTAAACTTTGCAGTATTTTGCCAAAGTGGATATGCACCAACACTCATTTACATAATCAAATAAAAAGAAGTTATTGTAACGTTAGTAAAATGAATTGCTTAATCAAATGCTTTTAAAGCCTTTCTAGTTGACCCCCCCAAATCACTAGTTATTCTTTTAACAGTTGCAGCCAATGTAGTTAAAACATTGTAAAATAAGGAAATTATAACATCAAAAGACAAACAAGATGACACAATGGAATGAAACGTTGACAGTAATCAAGAAAAGCTCTATTCACGGATGAGCCTAGGCTTGAATATATGCCTCTGTAATAAGGAAAAAAGTGCAAGACTGAATCCATGCAGCTGAATGAAGAGAAATCAGGCTGGTTACAGGAAAAAGAAAAAACAATAATTCTGGGGAACAGGTGTGACCCTTGCTGGTGGTGCTGGTGACCAACTGTAAACTATGGAATAGTATTTTGAGGGAGACCTCAGATAATATTTACTAGTATCAAACATAAAGCTTGAATTGTATGTTGTATAAAACCTTTAATTTCACTTAGGTGAGACAAGCACAACCTTTTTTACTTTGAATTCAGAAAAAAAAAAAATCATTAGTATTATTTCTAACAGGCTGCAGCAGGTGTTTGGCTTCCTTTACAGATCAAAAATAGAAGGAAAGAAAAAGTGGCTTACCAGAATGATGGAATGGTTGGGGTCGGAAGGACCTCTGAAGGTCATGTGGCTTAATCCCCTTCTCAAGAAGGGCCACCTAGAATATGTCCAGCCTTCCATAAGATCCACTGCATGTTAATAAAGGAGCCATGGTCATAATAATTAAAAAGCACATAATGTTGTGGAGTGTTTACTGGTATTATTTTTGTTGGTATTATTGTATTTACTTGCCCTATACCTGCCATGGTACCAGAATATGAACTCAGTCTCAGAGCTGCTGTTCCAGACTTTTGGCATCTAAACTCACCTGTCCCACCAAGGAGGTCACGTAGTTGTTTTGATGGAGCTTGTCCCAACAAGGAGCAGGGATTGTCATCTGCTGAGCCTCGCAGCATGACCACAGCCAGAAGCATTCCTGCGTGTGTTAAACACGTCCTATGTACTTTGGCAGGGAGGGGAGATTGGAGATTTTTCTGTATGTGCATAAGAGGCTCGCAGTTCAAAACAAATGAAAGATGAGATTCTGCAGAGCTCACTGAAAAACAGGGGAAAGCTTGTTACCTGCTGTTTTTGAGTCCTTGGCATAGCTTGATTTAATATCCAGACAAGAATATGCTACTAAACAGTCCCCTGGAGACTGCTGCTTTGTGCTAAGTAATAGAATAGCATCAATAATCCTTCCATGGGGCTACAGTAAATTTAAGTAAAGTTATTCTGGACTGTTAGATCTGCTTAAAAGCACTGATCCAAGAAACTGAACGCATGACTTGCACAGCGAGCCGTCCTGTGGAAGAGCAGACCTGCAGCCTAGCTGTCAGATAAAGCCTGTGTGGCAAGCAGTGTCGACAGCAGTGAAGCCAGGAATCATCCCTTTGGCAGCAGAGGTTTTGTCTAACAGGTTTGCCCTTGCCTGCTGTTGTGGAAGTTCAGTGTTTCTGCAGAAAGGCCCCGCCAGCCACAGGGGCACCCCGTGCCGAGCAGACCCTGGGGTTCGGGCAGAAGGACCTCCTGCTCTGCAGCACTGCAGGGTCTGTGCTCGAGGAGTTACGTGGGTGAGGTTCATGACAGCTACAGTGAGGACAACCACAGTTTGCTTTTCTCTGCTTTTTTATTCCCAGCCTTACTTGCTTCCCACTAAACTGCCACCCTTGACCATTTATGAATCTTGCTCATAGCAAACAAAGCAGAAGCAACCATAAAGTATATTAAGCACTGAGACAATACCTTAGCTCATCCCCCTCTTTTTAGCCCCTTTTACCAATGCTTCTGATTTTTCATTCTTTAATCAATTTGATGAAGACTTTTCCGGACTATTTTCTGATATTAGTATTTTGTGACCAGTGATCTGTGTCCAATAATTTAAGAAATACACACACACACATACCACGCACATTTCAAAATAAGGCAGATTAGGCAATTTAGCTGTTGTGCTAAAAATGTTGTATTTGCATTCACTAGTTATTCATGGAGATTAAGATTACAGTAATCAGTGTTTACTGTAAACCTCTTTACATTTTATGTCTTCGTGTTCATGTAGTTCTGCCAATAAAAGCTTTTCACTTAAAAGATTAAGCACTACAGTGCTCTGTCAAAGTGGCAGGCTCCTATATTTATGTACGTGTCAATTTGTTGTAATGTTTTTGTAACTTTAATAGCGCAGGCTGAGAAATGCAGGAATCTGCAGCGTGAAGGTAGCTCTGTAGCCTGCTGTGAGCATCCTTCCGTGCTGGAAGGGCTGGTCCTGCACTCCCATTTCTGCCACTGTACATCAGGGATTGCAAATTATTACAGACACTTCAAAGCATCAGCCTGTCTCAGCACCAGCTCTGGCAGGTGCTGCACACGTGCACTAAGTTCAGCTTCAGATAATGTCGTCTTAGTGCGGAAGTAAGTAGCTTTTTCCCTGCTCCTGATTCTTCAGAGGAACTCTGCTCTTAGTCTCCTGCTCAGCCTCAGGTGTTTCAGGCGGCTTTTTGTTTCGTGTGTGATACCTAGATGGATGTGAGCTTGTATGTCGTGTTTTGAGTTTTAGCTTCGCAGTGCTTTGGAAAGGACAAAATCTGTAAAGACCTGTTGAATGGTACTTCAGTTTCTGTTCCAGAACTCCAGAGCCTGAAAAGCAGATATGAAAATGTGAATTTGAAAGTGTTGATTTGAACTAGCAGATGTGGTGGCAGTGGGAGAATTCAATTTTATAATTAATTTTTATAACTTCTTCATGAGCAATTAGTTGTTTGATATACCACCAGTACCGTTATTTTTTAGCACACTCATTTTCATTTACTGCTCTACAAAATACTTAAATGTATTTGGGACTGTGCTGATACTAGAGAAAACGTTTCATCATAATTGTTCTTGCACTCAGACACATCTATTTATCATTGCTTTTTTTTTAGAGTACAGTTAACTTAGAGTGATGCATGCTTGCCTTCGACTCCCCAAGGCAGTGTTTGATTGTGATAATGAAGAATAATGTAAATTATTACAGCCAGATATTTCCTACAAAATATTTAGACTGCCCTGACAATTGCTTCTGATACTATTGAATATCCAAGTCTGGCTACGTGCTGGCTGACATCTTACACTACAGCACAATTGCAGACTGATGAGTTGAGCTCTTCTTGCCCTGTGCCTCTGCTTCTCCTTTGCCCAGACAGATGCCAGCCAGCCCAGGTAATGCTGAGCCAGACCTCTGCACGGCAATGTCACCAGAGTGCCTAAGCCACGGCTCCTCATTTACAGGCATGATGGCAGCACGAGGAATAATGAACATGTTCTCTTTTTGAATAGGCAGATGTAGCTGTAATGCAGATTTCCATGTGACAGTTTAGACCGACACTTTAAAGAGACTGTGGTAAGTGTGATTAAGAAACAATCTAGCACTGGTTCAATCAGCACTATCTTTTGATTGCAGCAGAAGCTTCCCCAATGCAGTGGCTTGTCGCCACGTTTCTGCACACAATGCCTTCCCAGGCTCCAAGTGCAAGCAGGAAACCTCATGTCAGATGGTGCACCTTGGTCCTTACTGTGGCGTGGTGAAAGTGTATCTTCCACAGGGTGGGCGAGAAGGCCATTGTCCTCGCTCACTTCATCTCTTCTGGAATATCTACAGGCTCCAGTCCAGCCAGAGCAGAACTCTTCACGTGGTTCTCAGTGACTTTAGGTTAAGCACTTTGTGGGACTGAGGCTGGATGTTAGTCTTGGCACTCCACGTTGTTTCCATATGCCGTTAGTCATTTTGAAAAGTATTTTCTGTTTTATCCTCAGCACCACTATTAAGCCAGAACTTCTATAGAGATGGGATCTGGTATATCACTGTGATCCCAAAAGCTGTAATTCTGCCAATCCTCAGAGCCTGTAAGGAGGTATTTGGGCCCCTGAGGGACATAATATGAAATTCAGTGGCAACACTTTTATTTGCATTGCAATAATATACAAAAGATCATTTACATTGCAGCTTGCATTTTCTGTTCAAATCCAAATTTACAGATTTTGGTAAATTTTTTAGAAATGTTCTCTTTCACTGTTGATTTTTTTTCATAAGTGCATATAGTTTAGGCCAGGAAGGACATTTCAATTATTTGTTCTCCACTCACACGCAGCTCTTTATATTTTGAGCAGATGTTGTTATGCTGAAATCTATAACTTGCATTTGGTCAAAGTGTGTCTTCCCAAAAGTGATTCAGCTCTGGCTAGAAGGATTCAAGAGATGGGGAATCCATTGCTTCCTTTTGTAATTTTTCAAACATTTAACAGGAGTGGCTCATTTCTGGTTTGATTTTCTCTGGTTTCAGATTCCAGCCATTAGTTCTTGCTGTGCCTTTTTCTACTAAGTTAAAGAGCTGTTGAGTACATTTGCTTTTTCTCCAAGTGAATTAGATACTGGAATCAAATCAACACTCAATTTTCTTCTGAGAAGCAGAATACATAGAGTTCTTTAAGTCTCACTGCAGTTAACCAGAGTTAATTTCTCCAGGTTTCAAGTGCTTTTATACATTTTTCTGTGGCGTCGTCAGTCTTTCAACATCCTTTCTTAGAAACAGACTTGCATCTCACTAATGCAATACACAGACTTCAAATCTTCACTACCTGATTTTCTCCCGTTTCATCCGCCAAGGGTCACGCTTGACCCCTTTATCACCATACTGTAGAGAGGCTGTGTAGGAGAAGCTTGTTCAGCAGCTCTTGATGTCCTTTCTGTAACTTCAGCTCTTCATCATTGTTCTGAGGTAGTGTTATGCAGCACTGCATGTAGTTTTAAAAAAGAAAACAAACAGATGAATGCACATAAAAAAAAAAAAAGACAAAAAGGATGTAGACCTTCTTGTTAATATTCATTCTGCCAATCTTCACATTCGCACAAGTTTTACCACCAGTGAATTTACATTTACTTCCTGTGTTGTTGAATAGCCTTAGGACACTCCGTCAGTAACATCTCTATTCAATAGCGGTTTCTCCCTGACAACTACATTTGCAGATTACTTAGTCTGCGAGTTCCTAGAAATAGTGAATTATATTGATTTTTAACATGCTTTCCCAAGTAAACAGGAATTCTACAGTTGTGCCATTTGTCCTCTTATGAACTTATGAAGCATTGATCAATTTCTGCCTAATTTTAAGTTTTAGTTTTAATTAAGTTGCTCTGAGTTTACTGCTAACAGTAGACAGCATAGAAGAAGAAATGAGAAATGTGTCTTTCTCATAAAAGGAAGAATTTCCAACGTCTCCTTTGAAAGACAAGGTAGAGTAACTCAGGTGATATACATGGTGCCTGGAAACAAACAACTAGCAAAGAAGCAGTCACAGCCAGGCAACTGTAGCAGGTATGTGGCCCCAATATAATGACAGGATATAGGGTCTTTTTTTCCAGTTTTAAGGGGAAACCTGAGAAAATCAGGAGGCAGTTACTGGAAAGAAAAGGAAGACAAAGGGCTTTCCAAAAATGCATAGGAAACTTGGCATAATTTGTTCAGCTGCTCAGAATATTCTGGAGGAATAAGTCAAATGCCTGGAAAAAAAAAAAAAATCAGAATACTTCATTTGCATATAAGTCCTTACCAGCTAAGCATGTTAATTCATCAAAGATAAACTGAGTTTATTTGTTAGAGACTTACTTGCCAGTAAGTTACGTTGTCAATTCTTCATTAGTACTCTCCAATATCACAGTTCAAAAAGGGATTTTTAACATGGATGAGCTTCATCCCCCATCCCAAGGCAAGATCAAACATTCTTACATTGTTTCCTGGCAGATGGTCCTCTAATTGGTTCTCCTTTGTGCTGTGTGATGCCACGTCGTCCTTGGGAAGTCTTTTTCCAAAATTCCAGGTTTAGATCCCCCCATCTTCCTTGTTGCAAACATACGGGTTCAGGAACATGTGAGTAAGCAATGGTTACCCACCAGAATACATCAGTTGGATAGAGTGGTAAGCACTGAGAATAATTAGAAGTCTAGGGAAGATGGTTTGCAATGAAAGTTTGAGTGAATTGGGATTGTTTTCCCTAAATAAGGCTGGATTTGCTGGGAAGAAAAGCAGCAGAGAAAGAGAGAAATGTGAAATGTCATAATAAAAAAGTGGGAAGAGGTGATTCTTCATGTCCACAGTATCTAAAGCAGGGATTTATGGAACTATATATCCATTTCTCCTTTATATTTCTTGATATTTATGTCAAGCTATCTGTGCAGATAGTCTTTTCTGAAAGTTGGATTGAGATTTCTCCCATCTTCTTTAATTTCTCTGATATTTTAAGTTTCATTCAAAACGAACTTTGGTAACCAGTTAGCTTTTTATGACTGTTGAATACAAACTCTGCAAGCCTGCCAAGTTAGAAATATGTATCCCTGAGAAGATTTGATGAGTTGAAATAGAATGAACTTCACCAAACACCTGCCTTTTTTTTTTCCAAATAGATAATAGAAACATATAGTGAACAATTTCATACTTTCTTCTGTGTTATTTACAGTTTCACCATCTCCATCTGAAGATCAACATATGTTTGCTATGGATTGCATTGCATTTTCTGCTTGTATATAAAAAGAAATAAAATTTTTAAAAAAAGTTCCTCATTGTGCTGTTTGCCAGTCGTAGGTTGTTTTTGCTTTGATAACTTTAGCTTTCCTTATCATCTTTTCATACCGACAACAAGCTATTACCACCTTTTTTCTATACCTAACGATTGACTTCACTTTTTCACTGAACCAGAAGGACTAAAGCTCTGCGGGTTTTTTGGTTTTGTTTTGTCTTTGTCACGCAACAAACTTTTTTTAAGATATCAGTCATTCTTTTATGTTGAAATATCTCATCTTGAATAAATCTACCAGGTTTTTTCCTACCTTGAGGAAAATAGGCATTTGAAGCACCAAGCTTGCGTGTTGCTGGCTGAGACTTCTCTGTTCAGTCAGACTGAGTGTAATCAGGGCAGGTTCACTGGCCCCAGGCAACCCAGTTCCAGCCCAGTGATTTCGTTCATTTTTATCCATCACAACACTGTCCAAAATGGTAAATTCATTGAAAGCATTATAACTTTTGGTGTTAGAAAATTACCATTCCTTATTTTTAGGAACTCTTTAATTTCGACGTAGAACTGGCCAGAAGAAACCAACTGTATTTACCTCCCAAACTGATGTATTCCAGATAAGGAGAATTTCCATGCACTGCAGTTGCTTGCTTGAGAAGAAACGTATTCTGTTCTCTGGTTTGCTAAGGTCACAAACTTCCTTACCATCATCTCCTCTTGGGCATTTTTGGCACACTGGCATACATCCATCGAAGACTCACATTCAGATTTATTGGTGTCTTTGGAATAAGTAATGGGGTTTTTAGAATAGGGTGACACATCCTCACCACTTTTATTCACTTGGATCACTGTAAATAAGTAATAAACAGACATTTTAATATTTCAGGCATACAAATTATCTTAACAGCTGTCAGTAATGCCAATTATAACAAATTCCTGCTCATTGCTGTGATTGGACAACAAACAAGAATTGGAGAAACTCCTAGCAGTGGCATAGAATTGATTTTAACATTCTCTTTCTTTTTCTTTGCTACATAAATTAAATTTATTTGCAACACATGGAGGTTATATTTGTATCATATTTGCCTTCTTAGCACCCTGCCCTCAAATTGCTAATTTAACAGTTTTCTGGCTGCTCCAAGTATCTCTCAGCTGAGAAGATTAGTTTCCCAACCTGTGAAATAACCAAAAGATGAGAAACATGGAGCTCTGTGATGCCATTTTTAGAGGCCCTTTTCACAGTATATTTGCACTTTAAACTTTCTCCTATCAAGGAATATGCCTATATTTGAAAGGCCCAATTTTCTTTCAGGAGGGCTTGTCATTTTTTCCTAACCAGTGCCAGCAACTAATCTCATCATGTTAATGCACAGGGACAGTTAAGTGACTTGTTTTAAATGCATTGTGATTGTTACCTGTTTATTAAAAGCAAAAGCAAACAACTGCTTATAACTGATGTTCAGATGTTGATTGTTTGCACAAGTAGTTTTAAGTACAAGGCTAACTGAAGCAGACGTTACATTCTTGCGTTATGACATAAAAACCCTGCGCTGTGTGACAATTATTTATGTATTAAAAATATGTATTTTTTCCAGGAAATACTTTATTCTGGTGAGCCAAATTTGCTTAATAAGATTTTTAAAATTATATCCCAATTTTTATATTAAAAAGGGAGTAAGGTTTTTTCCCACATTAATCCTTCTTTTTAATGGTAAGTTTACAAGACATACCTACAAACACCTCAATAGAGAAATAATCCACACAATTAATAGAGTAAGACATTTCAGATTTTCATTATTGCTGCTGTGAGTACAGTAGTCAATTTGAAGGCAAACATCTTGTACTTCTGAACAAATGCTAGTAAGTGGCCATCACTACTTTCAAGGGCAGGAAAATACACTTCTTTTTGTTAGTTTAATCTCTGTGCAAATGAGATGTTGTATATAAAAATTCTTACTACTTCATTTGATATTTTTATGTTAACATCATTTGAAATGATACATGTTATAAACCATTACATGCACATATATAGCTTTTATTACATGTAAATAAAACCCACATATGTTTGCAATCTGAGATACGTTTTTTTTTTCACCCTGAGATATTTGCATGAGGAACTGTTTGAGTCCTGCTGAGAGCTTCCACATCTGATGAGGGCAGACCTTAGCTTTGCTAGGCAGAACGAGTTATTTTTATATCTGCATGTGTCATTTCCTTCTTTGTCTCCAAATGGTCAGTGCTTTTATGTCGGAGTTTAAACAATATGCTGAATTGAGTGACGAACTCAGAGGTGCTTCAGTGGTGTTTGAATGCTCGTGGTGGGCAGAAGACGGAGCAGCCCAGCCCTGCCAGAAGGTGCCAGCACTGTGGCTGGTCCATCTGATGCGCGTGCTTTCCTGATACAGCCGCACATATGGGGAATGTGCACTAAACTCAAAACACTTGTTCCCTAAGAACTGGTGTCACTTTGCAATGCTAGGATAAGTGAACTTCAAGGACTCACTGTTGCTCTTTGTTAGATTAAAATATTTGTTATTTGAGGTATATGGGGACGGAGTTGTAGACATCCTCTTATGCAGCTTGGTCCGTTTAGTGAAATGTTTTCTATTCCCTTTTCAGTATTTCTCCATAATATCAAGCACAGATAGGATAAGAGTTGAAGATATCCTAAAGCAGCACTGTGCCAGAGTCTAACACTAATGCATGTAAGAGCTGCAAAGTACAACTTGTTTTATTTCAAGAGTGCTCCAGACGTTTATGATTTTGACAGTTTCCTGCTACTGACTGCAGAACTTAGACTCTTCTACTAGGTACAGCTTACAAATTCAGCATAGCTTATGAATCTTACAAATTTATTTTGACTGCTAGGGACCTGATTCAGCTTCCATTAAAACCAAAGGAGAAAGATTCCCAGTGGTTTTGGTGGGTCTCACATCCGTCCTTTTGTCTCTGGAGACCACCACTATAACCAAATGCTGAGTGTGAATTAAAGACAAATATTCAAGGGTATTTTTTTCCTTCTTGTAATGGGTTTGGATGAAATTTATTAATGACTTTCTTTGTGCTTTGTTGTAATTCTCTCTGTCAGCCTCAAAGCACACCTCTCCTGTCCTCCAGGAAAACAACTGGTCCACAAAGATCTGCGTTAGTGTGCAGCGGACAGGGTTCAAGCTTCAGGGGCCTGGGAGCTGAAGAAGCACTAAACAGTCTGTCAGCTGATAACTGGGTCACTTCAATTAGCGAGTCCATGCTGATCAATTACTTTAACCTGTGCCTTGTAAATGCATTGCCCTTTCTGAGAAGGTAAATCTGGGGACGGAAGAGCCTTATGGCTGGAGAAGCAGATCTTTGCTGGATTGAGCAGTGGGGTGTCAGGCCATCTTACAGCCAGCTCTGGCACAACCTCGGCTCTTACCTGGTGCTGCTGCTGTCCATGGGACTGGCTGTGCTTGCAGCCATCAGTCCCCACCTTAGGGTTGTGGTGCAGCACCTGGGAGCAGCTGCGCTGGCTCTGGCATCTGCCAGGACAGGATACCTTTGCAGAGAAGGCAAAGAAAGAGGTTTTCTGAGAAGAGCTGAGCTGCTTTATTTTTTGTTGATGGCTCTAAAGGGGTCAGGGACAGACAGAAGAACTGCCCAAGACACTGGTTTTCATACTTACTTCCCTTTGGGCAAGGACAAAGTGAAGAGAAACCATGAACCATGTGGAGGAGAGCCCAGAGGAGGTGGTGCCAAACTGCAGTGTGATTTCCCACCAGCTGGATGCCGTGGGTTGCTCTCTTTGAGCCAACCCAGCAAGAGCATGCTCTAAGCAGAGAGATCAGCTGCAAATTGTGCATTAGTAAGTATGAGGTGCACGTATGTGAGCTTGGGAAGATCAGTCCCTATATCGCCCTATATCCTTGTATCTTTGTTCCAGGATAGCTCAGGGCTCAGTAAAGATGTCAGGTTCTTTTCTATTATTCTGCATGCTGATCATAAAGCTTATGTTTTATTAAATGTTCAGAAATCCAGATTAAATCATATTTGAGCATTTATATCACTTCCTGTCAGACTTTCATTTTGCTTTCTGAGCTCTCTGCTACTAGCTGATGCAAGGAAGTCCTAGTTTCTCATCATTTGTGTCTTCATTAAAACTACATTTTTATTTGTATCTCTTTAAAGGTGTATTCACAGCTGAGAGTTTGCACCCGCAGACAAATTATGTTATCTTGGTAACAGAGTTCCCAGCAATTGCAGGTGGATTGATTTGTCATCATGCAAAGCTTTTATCTACCATGTAAAAAATATTCCTTGTATAAATGAGGAAATAGAAATTGATTTTGAATAGCTATTCTTTCCACACACAAGCTCTTTTGTTATACATTTTGTTAATTCTGGTATGATTTTTATGCACTACATCTTTTTTTTTCTGAACTTTTCTTCTGATTTAGTGCCTGACTTTGTTTAATGCTACTAAATGATTTACTGAAGCTTTACAAGTGATATTTCAGCTGCCAGAGAGACTCTGAGCTGAATGCTGTCCCCAGATATGATACAATATTGTGTTAGCATTAATATGGATATTGATGCAAAATCAATGCAAATAGACTCCACATCTAATCCCACACTCCCTCACTCAAGCTTACTGGCAGCAACACTAAGTTACTTCTTTGATTTCAGTGCTGAATATGCAGTATTTATGAGGGGTTGCACTTTACATCCTTATTTTGGTAATCATTATGCCAGCACGCATTACAACTGTTCTTGGAATTAAATCTGTTTCAGCACTTTTGTCAGACCCCTCTTAGACTAACCCAAGTTTGGGGCTAGGCTTTTATTTAGCTTACGATTTCTCTTGCAAAATGTCGTGTCCACTTCTTGAACGTGCAAAACATGTTGAAGTTACTAACATCTTAAAGTTCGTTACCTGCGACAGGCGATGCAGCCCACTGTTTGAAAGGGGCAAGTGCCTGTGACATGCACAGCTCTGTTCGGCTGGAGGTCAATGTTCCACGCATAGCCTTCCTACGGATGGCTCTGCAAAAAGTGCCTGGCTCCAGTGCACTATTAGGCTGTAATTAGTGTAACTAACAACTAATATGAAAGAGCAGAATAGAGGTCACCACAAGACTTCAAAGGTCTTAACAGGTTAGGGTTGGAGGGCAGTTTATCCCCTTGCTTAATCTGTTGCCATATCTTCTGAGATTTGTTGAAATCTTCACTGACCTCTAACCTTGACGTGTTGCTCTCCCATAATTTACCAGTCACATGCCATTTTCATTATTTCTGTCCATTTGGACAGACACGGGTGTTTGTGAAAGGTGTCTCCCCTTTCTGTTCAGATATAAATGTGCTCAGGTAAAGAGCTTTTCATTGTACGACGGGGATTGAGGTTTAAACCTTTGATGTTCTTGCCCTGATTGTTTTGGACTCATTGGAAATGGTTGTTTTGCTGCACTTTGGCATGTAGTTGGTAGATGACATTTGACATGTAGAGTAGGATCAGGCTTAAAATCTAGTTATTAAAATAAATGGGATATCATACAACTGTTTCCAAAACATGCTAAATATTCAAAAGATGCTTTTATGAATTGATTTTTTAAACCTAATTGGCCAGGGATAGTTTTGTTTATATTTTCATTTAAAATGAATGCTCATATTGCTTGAGTGTCCAACTCAAGGACGATTTATATCATTGGAAAAATCAGTAAATGTTCCTCCACAGCCCCCCTAGAGGCTGCTGTCCACCTCCTCCCGTGCCACCATCCCGCTCTGCAGTTCCTCGCTGTGGCTGAGCACAATGGCTGCAGCGAAGAAAGTACTCAAAGTTCATTGGCAAAGCAGCATGCAGCCAGCTACTCACCTGGACCAGACCGAGCATGTGTTTAATCATCTTTTTAACTGATTAATATACTTTAAGAGTGACTGAGAGGCTAGTGAGAGCAGCCCAATGTTAGATTTAAAGTTCACTAGGAAAAAAAAAAAAAATCATTCAAGGATTTCACAAGCAATGACACTTGGATGGTATTTGGGAAATCTTTTTCTTTCAAGACTATCTTGCGATTAACTATGGGAGCAGTACATCAAAGCTGCACTGACTTCAAAGCTCAGAACCTCTTACGGCTTCCAGCTATTACTAAAATCTACCACTTCACCCTGCCAGCAGCTCATCTCAGCTGCCTCTGCAAGTTACACCCATCTACTTCCTGCCTCCTGGTTTTGGGGAGGGAAAAAAAAAAAAAAAAGAACTTGTAAATTAAATATAGCTGTTCACAGTGAAGCAATGTCAAAGTCAGGGAAAAAAAGCAAATGGTGGCATTAAGATGTTAAAGATCTAGTACAAACTCAGCAGTGATTTGCATACGCACAGTCTCATTTGGCCAGCTCTAATGAAGCCGTCTGTGTGGAGGAAGTTTCCTGACCATGTTGCAACCCCCCATAAAAGCCCCCGAGTGAAGTGAGCAAGCTGTGTAGGCCATTATTTAGATCCAGATGTTAGCTATCAAACCGGGAGCCCTGTACAGGAGTCTTGACGGATGGACAAAGTCTGCACTGTTGGTGGCTTGGCACAGGCAGAACCGCCTTGGGATGCCAGGACCATCATCGCTTCAGCATCGCGTATCTCGAGGTTGGCTCTCATCCGAGCTCCGTAGTGTCCTCTGATTTGCAAAGGGGCATACATTCACACACATCCATGCCCTACACCTGAAGCAGTCTGTAGGTATTGAGCAATGATCGCCATTCATTGCCACAAAATTGTCAATTCTCCTGCATTATCAGGGGAGATAATGGAAGTAAAGTTTGTGTATATGATATTTTTGGAGTCCCTGGAAGCACTCATTCGTAATAGTGTGGGACTACGTTACATTCTCTGAACTGATAAAAGAAGGCTAAAATGTACTGAAATTGTAATTTATTGCAGTATTAATATTATTCAACACTTAAAATTGTTACATTGTTATTTTCTGATTGGGAGTTTTATGCCTAGGGTTTTTAAAATGGTACATTAATCTCTGAATAAAATTTGTCTTGCAAATGACATATTAATAGAAAGTTAGGAACAAGCGCGAGTCTTTGAGTGTGTTTTATATAACAGTTTATATGTTCGGTGCAGATCAATGACATGCTCTCTAGAGCTAAATGCCATTAATCCATTTACAGCCGCTCATTGCAATGAAGAGAAATTACCGGTGAAAGAGCTGACGATCCCTCTGTTTCCCTGCCTAGCCTCGCATTTCAGAAACACCCCCGCTGTCTTTGCGAGGGTTTGGAGTCATCCCCTTCGTCCTGCTGCTGCTGGCAAAGAAGCCTTCAGCCATCACCATCAGGCCTACGGGGCGCCATCGGCCACCAGGCCCTGCGGCGTCCCCAGGGCCTGTGGAGGAGCCGCCATGCGGTGCTGGCCTTGGGCCGCGGGTCGTGGGAGGTGCAGGGAAGGGAGACAGGGCTCTGGCAGCGTGGGGGGGAAGGATTGCTGTCCCCCCCGTGTTACAGAGCTGTACGAGGCAGCAGGGACTCGCTGCTAAACCTGCCAGGCATGGCGAACGTGTGCTCTGTCTGAAGGGCAGGCCACTGCCGTAGAAGTGTAAAGGCAGGAGGAGGCAATCATAATGTCGTATTATTTGAAGTACGTTGTTACAATAGAGCCAGGTGTGATTCCATGAGTCATGAATTTGTGTATTTCACTGTGTGATAGGTCTTTCTTCTTCCTCAGGAATGCCTTTTCCTCAAATATGCTGTAGAGTAGGAACTGCGCAGTCATTTGAAGTTCATTGAAAATATAGGAGGACATCATGTTTCCTGTCCGTATGTTAAACTTGGCATATTGATTTTTTCTGCACAGATTGCAGCATGGAAATGTGATCTACAGCTATGGCAAGGCAAGCTAACCACATGTGAATTTGTTAAGTACTGCTGGATTAGCAGGAATCATTGGACTGTGCAAGTACAGAGACTTGACTTCTGTAACTCTGTATTTATGACTAAATCAATTAAAATAACAAGTTTTGATTTTATTGTCCGTAAACGAATAAGCACAAATCATCTGCAGAAGCTTTGTTTCACATGCCTGCTTGTTTTCGCAGCGTAAACGCCCCATAATTTGGCCACAGTACCTGAACAGGCAGAGCCGCTGTTGAAGTTGGGGAACAAATATGTAAAGATTCAACAAATATAGTTGACTGCTCTCTTTTATGTTAGTGCATAAAATTCAGAAGAGCATGCTGCATTTTTAACTTGCAGATTTTTTTATCTAAATTTGCCATTATTTTTCTGTGTATATTCCTTGCCTGGTTAATCTTTTGTTCCCGTTATGTTCAAAGATACTGAGATTGTGGAAGCTACTGGCACTGCAGTCTGCATTTAAATGCAGTTACGGTGTAGCCGTGAAGAAAGCACTCTTCTGATGTGAGGCTGGTTTACTCTTCTCTCTACATTATTAAACCCCCTTAAACTCCTCCATTATACCATTCACCTTGCTTGACTTCAAAGAGTACAGCAGCTGAGCCGTAACTCTGCTGAGCACGTTACCTGTGGCTTCTCAGAAATGCTAATGCATTATCTAACGTGTTTATGAAGTTTTCTGTTTGCTGATGGGTTTGGGAAACCACTCTCCATCTCTAGAATCAAAACATTAAAACATCCAAGACAGAAAGTGATCGAGGGTATTTAGGGATTTGAAATCATTGCCCTTCACCTTCAGAAAGCAGTTTCCACCAAAATAAAAATGTAAACCAAATGGTTAATTTCAGGCGAAAGCAAAGCTGGCGCTACCCCCAAATAATCTCCTGAGTGCAGTCTCACCGAGTCACCTACAAAAACAGTGTGCACTAATGCCTGGCTTATCGCTTGGAGTTTACTGGGAACTAATCTGTTCAAAATGTTTGGAATAAGCTAAAACCTGGCTTGCTCATCTAATGAAAAAGGTCAAAGCAGAGAAGAAAGTGCCACTGGTTTGTGTTAGGTGACACTGTGCCCTGCTTGTCTAATTTGATTACACAGAGCCACTGAAGCCCCAGGCAAAGCTGATTTTAGCTATAATCAGCTTCTTAACCTTTTGAGAACTAACGTAAACACTACCTACCAGTGGTTAATTATGTTGCTCTGTTACACACAACAAAGTGCAAAGGTAAAAGTGTAGAACTACAGTAACACATGTTGTGACAAGATTACTCACAGGGATTACAGCCGTCTGTGTTTTATCTGCACGTATTGATTTCTTTCTTAAAAATTAAAAACAGGTTATGAGCAGGGAGCTTCAGTTTATCACTCTTAAGCAGTATTGCGCTGTCATGCTGCTGTCTCACCTTCCATTCCTCCTGCGTATGAAAGGAGAGACCTAGTATGGGCTGGAATGGTATGGAGGTGGATTTGTTAATTTTTGATTATTTCAGATTAACTTTGTTTTAATTGTTTATCTGTACTATATCATACATGTTCTCTTCCTCTATGACGATCATCTTCCAGAAAGTTTTGGAAGCTCTTTTGGCAGATACTCCATGTCTGTGTGAGACATCTGTCTCTAGGTGGGATAAATGGGATGAACTTTTCTTTCTTATTTTGCATATAGGTATTAGCCAAGAACCAAAGAGCTGAGGTCCAAAAACTGACTCTCTGCAGAGCCCATATATCCTAGTTTCCCATGTTGTTTGCTTCATACACTCCCTATATTTTGCCAGGAAATTTGCATCTCCATATACTTCCAGATTTCTAAGAGACTTGTAAGCCAACAGACTTGCAATGATTTTTAAATTTTCCTGACCTGTGCTGATCCCTGATGTTTATGTGAGGAAGAATTGATCTGTTCACCTTTCTTATATACTTGCTGCTCTTACAGACTTTCTGCGTGGAGGTAACAGGCTTTGTCTTTCTGAACTTTGCGGTTTATGAGAGTGGAGCTAATTTGCTCTGTGTCCCACTACTCTCCAACACTCTTCTCTGATAGTCCCCACCCATAACAAATTATGGTTGTGAGCAGGATCATCATTGCAGGTGCTGCAGGGGCAGCCTGGTGCTGCAGAGCTGAACCACCAGGATCGATGTGCAGCTCTCAGGAGCTTCACAGCCCTTCTGCCCACATGCTTCCCACCAGCTTTCACGGTGGAGTGCTGTGACAGCAGATAGATTAGCTGGGGTGTGGTTGTGCCAGGGAAATAGATGAGCCCTTGCTTCATTCAGGTGCTCATTTTATTAACTAAGAAAGATTAATAAAGCTGTAAGGACCAGAGTTAGCAAGGCAATAACACTAAACAAAACACTATTTACACAAGAACAACAATAAATGATAACACAACACAAGCACACACATAAATCTCGCTGACACATGGTCCTTGTGGTTAGGTACAAGGTCAGAGTTGGTTTCCTTTTCTTGCAGTCAATAGCTAAATATGTGTTTACAATACACGTATTTGTCTCTGGCAAGGTTATAGTGTGTTGGGACAAGAAAGTGCAGACTGCTTGCTTTTGAGTTTTGGAGAGGTGGCAGATTCACTTCACTGTGTGCTGCAGTGCCAGCATGGTGGTGAATGGATCCTCAGGAGCTAGACAGGGAAAAGAAATAAATCCCCATGTTAGGGATTCGGTCTTCATCTCAGGATCCAAGATTTTCTACAGAAAAGGCATTTGCTTAAGAAAACTGAGGCTGAATGTCACCCCTTTCGGTTTCTTGCAGATTTCAGCATTCAGCTGTAGGGATTATCTCGTTCTGGTGGCCCTTTAACATCTACCATCTATCATGAAATAACTTCTGACTGTGCCCCGATTTTATTTCCAGCAGGTGAGGTATGAAGGGTGGTGCTGCTGGCACAAAGGTGACCTCATCTACTGGTTGCAAATAATGTTTTCTTAGGTTTCATGCAGAGTGCATTTTCGCCATATAGCTATCACACAACTCTTTTCTGACATACTCTAATCATCCCAGGCTCTTTGCTTTTATTTATAATAACAATGAAAAAAATGAAAGAAAAAAAAAATCAAGTATTGGTTGTGTATATCACTATGGCATTATTTGCATTTCCTGAGCTGGTAGAAAGCTTCATCTCTAGCATAATGGCATGCCATTATTCTGCAGCAATGGGATGTTTTTCAATGTCTTTTCCTCCACAAAAAAAAAAAA
>CM021729.1:67223013-67257240 GCA_011074415.1 Stictonetta naevosa | reverse complement strand
AATCTTAAAAATATATATATATATGTGTATTCTGAATTTGTCTCTCTGTTGTGATGGACGAAATGAATACGCGAATAGATGAGCAGTGTGAATATTTTTTATTCTGTCCCAAGCAATACTAGAAATGAAGGAACCGTGTCAAGGGACTTGGAGAGCGGGTCACAAGACACCGAGCTTTTTGCCTGTGTCACCGGTGGTCAGACAGCGGCTGACCAGGGTTGTTTGTGTCTCATGGGTGAAATTACTTACCAAGTTTGCGATGAATATGTTTCAATAGGCAGTTAAGTCTTCATAACCCTCGGCCGTGAATGAGCTGGGAGGGAGAGCAGCAACTAACTCCCCGGCAGCCGTGATGCCCACGGGTACTTTCCCCTCAGCTGACAGCCTTCCACTGCAACAAGCGTGCGTTTGTGCTAACATAGCGGGTGTGCTCGTGTCTGCTGATTCGGCCTGGTGGGCCACCCTCCCAGCGGAGGGGCCAGACGGGCAGCGGGGAGCAGCAGCACTTCCAGCCCCTGCGGCTGAGTCTGCGGGGGGCTCGTGTGCTGGAGCCCTGAAATACGCTCCCCGGCCTGGGGTGGTTTCTGGAGCAGGTGTAGGCATCTCGTCAGGGTGCAGGGAGGTGCTTGTACTAAGACTGCCTGTTCTGCAATGGTTTGGAGCACGAGGTGTTTCAGTTTTGAGGTTTATACATCGATCATTGTTTGCAGTACAGATACAAAAGAATGCCATTTACAGTGTTACCAATCCCCTTGACAGTCACCGGTTCAATTTCTTTACATTGTTGTAGTTACGGTCAGAACTGTCTCCCAGTCTTCGTTTATCAGTCTGTGTGTATTTTTCCAGTCATCTAAAGCCACCTGAGGTCTCAGACTGGCACCAACATTAGTGATGGTCGTGGTCGGTTCTGCGCACCCACCCACCAGTTCCTTGCCTACAGAGTGGTCTGCAGCTTGTGAAATGGTTAGCACCTTGCCCAAAACATTCTTATTTGAAGGTGGTTTTAGGACGTGGGGCACTCAAGGCACATCAGCAGACAGAAGTGCTGCCTACAGCAGACATCTGACGACAAGCCTGGACCTCTTTCCTTAACAGCCCACGGTGGGGAGAGGACACCCTTCAGTCTGACCCGGTCATGGAGTTTAGGTTGCCCCTCCTTGTGCCACTTGCAGCTTCAGAGCTGGATTATCACAGAGTTATTTTGATCCCATCGGGTTACAGAGTCCATTATTTTTGCCATTTCTGTGCTTGCACCCCGCGTTTTATGTGCTGTTGAGTGCTAAAACGCTGTCGCTTCCTGAAAACCTGGTCTGCTTGCCCTGTTCAAACACAAGCTTTGAGTGTCTCAGGGTGGGAAATCAATAATAACAAAGCCATGAGATACATGAAGTACTAGTCTGCAAACTGAGCTACGCAGAATTTGAGTAAAATAGATCTAAACGCTGAGGTCTTGCGAGATGTGCCACGCGTCAGCAGGCTGGACTGGAGAAGAAGGCAGGATGTCCTCAGTCCGACAGACATGAGCTCGGACTAGAACTGGTGATATAAAACAGTGGTGTGTTCTGGGGCTATTTACTTTGCAAATTTCACTTCTAACATGTATCAGTGGATTAAAAAAAAAAAAAAGAAAATGAAAAATCCTGACTGTGCACAGCTGGGGTCAGCCAAACTCCCCATGCCACAGCCGTACCTAGCTCCCCTGTAGCATCACCCCCAAGCCACCCGGGGTGACTTTGCAAGAGGGTTTTGGTCCTGGAGCCGTACCTTGATGCCAGATGCGTTACATTCTGCATGGGTGCCACATCTCTGATGCTTAATTGCCGTCCTGCCACATGCTCCAGGTGTGTTTTTTGTCCGCTGGCCGCATGAGCCAGGTGGGGCTGCGGAGCTGGTGAGTGTGCAGGAGGAGGGTTGTGAGAAGAAAACACTTTGGCAAAAGCGTTCAGGTGGTCCGACTGTAGGCTTTTTTTATGTTTTTGTCTGCAGCTCTGCCATCTCAAGTGGCTCTTGGTTGCAGTGTAAAAGGCACAGAGAAAACAAACCTTCCTGAATCAGAAAGGTCAAGAGGAAATCCATTCCGACCGAAGGGACGGGGCTTATGCTGTCACAATCTTGAATCATGGAAATGCAAGGCTGGAAGGGACCTCAGGTGGCATCTCTCTCTCTCAGGGCACAGAATGATATAGCCACAGCTTCTCTGCCAGATGCTTGTCTTTACCCAGGCCAGCAGTGGAGCCCAGCATGCTTCGCTGGGGACAGAAGTTGCGTGGACCCATCTTTGGCATCTCCTCGCTGTAATCCTCTTCATTTCTGTCTCCCTACACTTGCTTACCCATCAGGGCCGGTGCCTCCTGATGACAAACCTCAGCCCTCAGAGGTGCCACCAGCTGCCTCTGGGACATGCGTGGGAGCTAGCTTGCCTGAACGTGCCCCCGGATTTCTCTGTGCTTTGCCTCCCCATCCCTAAAGCAGGAGTGCTGCTGCTTAATCCTGTAAATGTGACCCAGGCTGTGGGACACTCAGATTTTGTGGCAGCGAAGGCATACGCAAACACGAGACAGAAAGAGCCAGAGCGTAGAGAATCTGTTTATTTTAGCAGGGATGTTTCTTTCCGAAGGAGGAGCCACATTCGGAAAACGGCGTTAGCAAAATCACAGCCAGCTGCTGTGAAAACACCATCTGAAGTTTGTTGGACAGTTGCAGGAGAGGGAAGAGGGAGATCACGCTGCTGTCACTGCTGGTGACGGGAACATGCAAGGTGCGAGGATCTGGCCCTGGCCGTGCTGGTGTTGGGGTTCTGATGTAGTGGAACCGAAACACCAAAAGTGGTTGGAAGATGTGTAACCCGTGGCAGTCCGTAGTATTTACAAATGAGAAACTAAGTAAGTATTTACTACTATGATCATTTAAGGCAAATAAGTAAACCACACGATACTCTTTGAAACAGCAAAATAGAAAAAAAAAATTTAAAAATCTATAATTTTAATCAAAAGTTTGTTTCAGTCATTGAAATTCTGTTATTGCTGCTTACAAACATTAAAGTCAATCAAAACATCAGTAGCCTGAAAGATCAATATTTTTAATATGTTTGCATTGCAGTGCTGCAGATTTTTGGCTAATGGATCTCACCCATATTGATTTCCATGGGAAATGTTACTCTGATACTGAAATAATTAAAAAAAAAAAAAAAAAGCCAGGGATTATTGGTTTGGAATTTTGAAGGAGATAGAAGTATAAAAATTGGTTATTGACTGAATTGCTTGGGGTGAATGAACCTTGGGCACTTGCAATAAACTTGTAGCACAGAGTCATTACTGAATACTACCTTAGTCCCTTAAACCTAAAATCAGTCAATAACCTATTATAACAATGCAAATTGTGGTGAAATAACATAGTGGGTCCTTTTCAAAGCAGCAGGATATTCATAAGCATCTACATACCTACATGGGTGGATGCGTTAAACAACCCCTGCAACATGCACAACAGCAGCTGATTTTCAAGTTGCTTTTAATGGTTTATGTTGGCATGAATGCGAACGGCATGAATGGAAGTAATTGTTTCAAGTAAGATCAATGGCTTTGCAGCTACTAAAATTAATAAAAGTGTAGCAAAATGCTGTGTAGAAATGCATAAACAAATGTGTTCAGTACTGTCCCAGTTCTGGGCAAATGCTGTTTTGTTGGTTTTGTGGGTTTTTTGTTTGGTTGGTTGTTGTTTGTTTTGTTTCTGTTTTCCTATTTATTCTATTGCAGGGGGGAAAGCAAAAGCGGTGACCAGCCTGAACCAGCAGCTGGAGCGGGTCTGTGCTCACCCATGTCCCTCCTGGGCGTGCATGCTTTTTATTCAGCCCCTTCTTCCATAAGCATTATGATTTCATTTACCTAGCATGTTCATCTTTTTTAGGAGAGGATTCTCCCTTTTTTTGAGAGGATTCTCCCTGGGAATCCTGTCTCGGTGGCACCTGGGCATCACGACGGTGAAATAAATCAGTTCTCTGTTGCGGGATAACCTCTGCATTCCCAGCCAAGGGCTGGATGACCTTACCTGAAGTCAGGCAAGGCTTTTCTGGCTAGAATGCTGATTTTTATTCACAGTTAAATGAAACACCTAAGCAAAGCAATGCCTTTCCGTTTCTGGTTTAAAAATGATCCGAGCCTCTCTTTTGCTCTGCGCTGGGGACTAATAGCTCAAGTGTTTCTGCTAAAAGTAGGCACTGCAGTGTGCAAGTTGTCAAATGAACTATATTTTCACCTGAGCTGTATAAATATTTAACACGTATATACTAACACAGCGGTGATAACTCGGTGCCTGTGATAATGTGGAAAAGAGAGGTCGTGTTTATAGTTTACTATTAGAAAAATTAATCCATGGACGTTTTCTGATTTCTTCTCCCCGATAAGTTACTCTGTTCATACCTGGCAAAGAACAAAGTGGGCTGTGCTGCCGCCACTGTGCTTGGGTCAAAATTTTGGGGACGTTCTCTATGTGAGCAGCTCAGCAGAAAGCTGCAGAGGTGGGATCAGCAATCGGAGCCTGGGTTTAACTACAGATGTCTGACAACGGGCAGGTTACTGCATCCTGCCGGAGCCTCAATGGACCAGCACCATTTGGGAATAACTCTTAATGAAGTCTAGTAACTCTTAATGAAGTCTAAAATTTCTCGGTAAACTTGTTAATAGGAGTCTCATCGTTGGGAAACTACCTCTGTAGTTACTCTTCGAGCCACGTAATTTCTGAATAATTAACATCCTCCCGCTTGCTGGAGCCCTGTATTTAGGACAGGGAGATGCTGGCATGGCAGGTGCCAGTCCCACAGCATGGGTCCAGCGCCATCCCTGCCACCGTGTGGGACCCCTCACGTCTGCAGGACCGTGCGGGAGGTGGGCTGGTTTTGAGCGCTTCCCCTTTTCATTTTTCCTGGACTGGAATAGGTTCCACTTTTTAAACCTTTTTCACAGTTTTCGTTGTTTTCCAGGTTGAGATCAGGGCAGCATTTCAGAATAAAGCTTTCCAGTGCTGCATCCCAGACCTGCTGAAGCCTGCCCATGTTCTGTCATCTCAAAAGGCCTGGTAGAAAGATGAGGAGTGCTTCCGAAAAAACAAGAAGTGAGGGAAGATAGTGTCTCTTGTCAAAATCACTCTTTCTCATGGCTTGAAACTTCTTAAACTAACTAATAAAAACAAAGGTTCTGCCTTTCTTCCTCATCTGAAGCAGAAATTAAGTATGTGCAGGGAGGGACAGTGATAAAGGGAGATGAGACCTCCTCCATGCCTAGAATTTTAATTTTTGTCTTTTCAGAGAGGGGGGAAAAAGGAAAATGTTTAAAAAGGAAGTAAAAGTAGTAGTGGGTTTCCCCACATGTTTTTAACACGTTTGTCTCACCCTGTACAATTCAGAACAGAGAGAAGTGTTTGAGGCTTAGGATATTCCCTAAAGAAAGCAAACAAAAACATCCAAAAAAAATCAAACAAAGCTATGTTGTGTTTTTTTTCCAAAACCTATGTAAAAAAGATCAAACATTATAAGCCGGGAGTTGCATAACAAGAGAAATTAGAGGGGATCTCAGGAAAAGTTTAAATGATGCAGGACTAAAGGGGAACAAAACATCGATGACAGTTTGATGTCCTCCTCAGAGCTGAAGCAGGAAGGAAGAGGCAGATCTGGAGCTGGTGGAGCTGTCACAGCCAGGTCAGGGCTGGGTGAGGGCACAGAGGGAATATGAAGGCAGGTGACTTTCAGCCCAGCCTGCTCCCTTCCCTACAATTTCTGCAAGCACAGAGACAGAGACCAGGTCCCTATAAAAACACACCAGCATTTTTCCTTCTGCGACCCGTATTGCGCTGTATTTTGGGGCAAGCAGCCTGACCAGTTACCCTGGAAGTGTCATTTTTTTTGGCTGGGAAATGTTCATACAGTGAAAGGACCTGAGCATCGGAGCTGGCAGCCTGCAGGACGGGACTGCAAACCCCTCGCAACAGTTTTCTGGTTCAGTTGTAGCTCAGCCCGGACCCTTGATTTATGGCCACGTCCCTTGGCTTCTCTAGACCCTGTGTTGTGTGCCCATTGCTTTGCCTTCACGTGGCACAGTCTCTGAGATGGTTCAGGAGAGGTCTCTCAAGTTTATGTGCCGGGGGATGTTGCTACACCCGAGTCTGAGGCATAAAGCACTTCACTGCTTTTCGTTTTTCTCATTCAGAGGAAAGAGGCCAGAGTGGGAAACTGCAGAATCACAGAATTATTGAGGTTGGAAGGGACCCCTGTAGGTCCTCTGGTCCAAGACCCTGCTCCAGCAACCAGCTCACCCCAGGAAGGCAAATGTGAACTTCATGTAAGCATGAGTGAGCTGTCACAGAAGGTGATGGGAATAACCCATTCCTGCATCCAGGTGCGATGGGATGTCCCGGACAGAGTCCTGAGCACAGATTCCCACACACCGAGTTGAGGATGCAGCCCGTTCATGCAGTAAATTATCAAAGAGCCTTGCAGGATTTTAGCTTCACAACTGGCCTTGACTTTAAAGGGCATTGTGTAGCTAAAGCTTTAAGCAGTGTTACACGTTTAGGAAGCATTCTCCTAGAAAAATAAATTAATGGCATTTTTTTGCCTCTGTTTACCGAGCTCTGTGATCATATGCTGAACTGATCCTAATAGAGGAGGTTGTTTTGATAAGCTCCTGGTTCAGTTACAAAGATAATACAAGCTGCAATGATTTCAGAAACGCAAAGTAAAAACCAACAGTAATAAAACATATAGAACTGCTAAAACATGGGGTTCTGAACAGAGCAGCAAGACAGTTATTTTTTCCCTGAGTAGAAGCTTGTTCCTCAGCATGGCTTGAAATAGGTGTCTCAAATACGTAATCTGATTGTATAGGCTACAGGAAAAATCCTCTACTCAGGTACTCCATGTCTGCATGAACACAAATAATAAGCAGGAGCTGGTGTGTCACAGAGTCAAAGACATTTTGCCTTGGGTTTGCAATTACTTTATTATTCATCATGCAGAAGTTGCATAGGTTATCCTTGGTAGGTGACATGTATGCCTCATCTGATACAGAGGAACGGATTTTGTTAATTTGAAACTCAGACCCAAGACTCGAGGACTTTGGAGAAGTAGCCCAGATTTTGGCCTGTGTGTGGTGACAGCATATCGGCAATCAGAAATACTGCTTTAGAGAGATGTTCTTTCATGTTTCGATCGTGTAGTTGTGTTTCTGCCACGATGCAGGAGGTACTGCTTTCTGGCGATGTCACCAGGTACCTTCCAAGCACTGTTACCATAGTTTCACGGTATTTGTGTCTGTTTTCAAGATCACAGAAGATCACTGAGCTGGTTTAGCTTCTTAGTTATAATAACAGTATTTCTCTTATTAGTCTGCAGGTAAATTATGATAGGGATTGACTTGTTCTTAAGTACGGGATTCGGAAAACTGAAATATTTGCTATGGCCCCAGTTCAGGAAAGTATTTGAAGCGTGATGCCACGGGATGCTGGGCACCAATGCATCTCATTGAATTTAATACAGATCAGGGATGTTTGGCATCCTGCAGAACTGAATCATCCATCTAATACTTTGAATGTAGTGCATACTGAAATCTTCTGGGGAATTCAGGCCCGCTGAGATGAATCGCGAAATTTGTAGGCTTCAGTCACGTGTATACCTTTGTATATGCAAAGTAGTTAATTCTGCATGTAATTGATAATTTCCTGCTGTATGACATACTAGTACTTTTGTAATGAAGTCTTCCAGGCAGGTAGTTTTTGTATATCCAAGTAAGGCAGCTCTAAAATGGGGAAGCTGTGTTAGTTCACTGGATATTGCTATTGTCACTGCTGAAAAATGCAGAAAAAACAGCAGCTCCATGACATTTGGGCAGTCTTATGAGCCCGTCCAGCAGTTAAGTTAAAATAGAATTAAATAAATTAAAAGAAATAAGGAAATACCTTAAAGTAAATAAACAAAGTGTATAGACGTGGTATTAAATCAATAGAGTACAACTTTTCGTAATTTCTGGTAAGTTTTGGAGAGGCACCAGCTCCCTTTACAAAGGAGGTTCGAGGCAGTATGCAGTGGTTGTACACTAGCCTCGTTTTTGCAGAAATGCCTCCAGAGACACGGGTGTCAGCATACCTCCCCTTTTCCACCCCCCTACCTCCCTCTTTCTGTCATAAAGGGGGAGAAATTGGTTCCGAATGTATTTTCTTGACCGCCCCTACTCCATACATGTTATCACCTAACCTTAAATGATGTTTCTACAGTCTCGCCTGTATTTACAGTAATTATATGCATAATGTAGCATATTATTGTCTGGACTTCCTGTTTAATCAGTACAGAGCTTCTTACAAGTGCAGCTGAAAAGGGCAAACAAAATTAAAGCTTTATATACCAAAACAAGTTTGATTTGCTAAGCTCCCAGCATTCCAAAGTACACAGATTTGTTCCACCAAGTTTTGCGATGGCTTGCAGATGGGCAATGATTAATCAGAGAGCTAACTGTGAAGTAGTTTGCAATTAAACTGGAAAGCTCTGAAGCATGCTAATTGAATCAGAAAATTAGAGACACTGAGCAGTAATTGGCTATTTCTCATGCAGCAGGTGCCAGGCCACTCATCTGTGGAACAAGGTATTTAAGGCGCATTAGCACTAGTAAAAATACTTCTTGATATGGAACAGTTAGATTTTCTGCTCATTTTCACCATGGATGTCAAAACACACAGCTGTGATGTCTGGTGCTCACAGTTCATGCTGTAAGAGTTTAGGCAGGGTGGTCACAAACCTGTGTTCACGCAGTATTTTTAATCAGGTTGAAGTTGGGGTGCCTGGGCACCTTCCTGGTCCTGGCAGACATGCAAATCCCTCCGCTGAGTTTGCTTTTATGGGTTTTTGTTTGCTTGTTTGTTTTTTGAACATAGCTGGACGATTTTACCAGCAGCAGCTGACGATCAGCTGCTACGGACTCTGTCCCCCAGCGCCCCTGTTCTTGCTCCGCGGGGCGAGGGCGTGAGCACCCCATGCAGCACTCTGCCCCCAGACCTGCTGAAAAAGCAGAAGGGGCATTTCTGTGTGTGCTGGTTTTAGATATAAGTGTCGGCAGAGTGCGGGCTGCCACGGTCCTGCGACACCATGAGTGGGACGCAGTCACTTCTGTTTCATTCTTCCGCAGGTCTTAAAAAAAATTACAAGTTTCTAGTTGAATATTAGTTGAGGGCATCAACAGTATAAATCTAATACTGCTGTGAGCTTAGTAGATGCATAAAGCCAATTCATATCATGTCTCAGCGTGAGTTTATATCTTCTAATTAGTACCACCATTTTATAGAGAGCACACGCAATGAAAGTTTGTTTGCCGTGCCAACAGGGACCGGGGCGCATACAGTAGTTGTGCTGTAGCAGAGTGATGGTGCTGTATGAGCACAAACGGCTTGTAGCCTGAGCAGTAGGTAACCAGAAAAGAATGGGATTTAATAAGTGAAATGGTGGAGAGTTTTTACAGAGATATAACCGTTTTCAAATTAGACTGGGTGGGGCGCATGATTTCTTTCTTCGTAACTAATTAGAGCTTGGTATGCTTATTAGTGAATTAAAAAAAAAAGGGGGTATTAAAATAGAAATGCACTGCATCATATTACTCTGAGTATCGAGAAGCAGAATATTACAATATTCAAATGCTAATCATATCACTTAGCAGATGACTGCAGAAAGTAGCGTATTTGAACTGAGACATAAATTATAAATTGTAAACAGTGCATAGGGGATATGTTATAACTGTGTCTCATTTAAATTAAGGCAGAGAGTTTTCTCTGAAGCAGATTATGTGCCTTCATTAAGTTTTAAAGTCCCCTCTATAATGTTTTATTAAGATGGCTTGGCACAGTGTTTCCCAGACTGGATGTTAGCGATGTGCACTGGTGGAGGCGGCCGCAGCGGCGGCTGTTCGGGCACCTCGACAGGCTCCTGCACGCTGTCCAGCCGAGGGATCACGCTCCTACAGCGGTGGCTTTTGTGTCCCGAACCCTCCCCGAAAATCCTGGTGCCTTTGCTTTCTTTACTTGAAAGCAGCTCCAGAACATTTACATGATCAATGTTTGTTGCTGGAGGGATAAAGTTTTCTCTTCCACGGACAAGTGAGAACATATTGATCATTTTATTCTATTTGCTATTTCTAAATTCAATATACCTCTGGAGTCGATAAGCGAGATCGAGAGCATATTCTTTTTTGTGTGTGCCTGCTTGTAGCTTGTTCTCAAGATCCAAGATACATTTTTGATTAATCACGAATGCTCTGGGGTCACGGAGAGCAAATGTGTTTGTGGAGTGTCAGCTGATGCTGTCAGATAAATGTCTTAAGCTTAGCCAGGGTTCGTGCCCCAGCTTTAGGCTGTGCCAAATGTCTCCCCTTGTTGAGGAAGATAACAGCTACACTGGAGGCGACTGAGCTGTTTGTTCACAGAAAGGGCTGACCTTGCCACATGGGGCTACACTCAGGTGGAAAAAAAAAAAAAAAAAAAAAAAAGCACTGGAGATGTTTTAATTGAAACTTGAGAAATCCTAACTTTCTGCGGCATTCCCCATGTGGCCCAACCCAAGTGATTCCCGCATTGCCCAGCTGTGGTGCTGCTGGTCCCGGCTGTGTCCCTGTCCCTGATGAGGCTGGTGGCACCAGGGTGCTTGTGCTGTGGCAGAAAAGCAGGCAGAAGCCCTCCAGGCAAAAAGCAGCTCTCCCAGGAGCATCTGCAAGGGCAGCTTCACGTTCGGGTTCTCAGCATCCCCAGTGAGCTCCTGGCCTGGCGAGGGGCAGCCGCCGAGGGATGCTCAGCAGTGCTGCCCCTTGTCCGTGGGCAGGCTTTTGGAGTCAGGCGCTGCTCGTCGGTAGCAATTTGTCCTCTGAAACGGGTCAGAAGAGGTAGATAAGGAGTAGTGACACGATTGCTGAGCTAACACCTGGAGAGCGCTTTGTACCCAGGCTGTTTTGTAGTGCTGAAGGCAAAGAGATGGATCATATGGTGGTGCATAAATAAGTGAAAGCTCCCAGGGCTACTTGTGGGCATCAGTTGCAAACCTCCTGGAATTGGGGCTTTTTCTCCCTGCCATCTCCCCAAAAACATGTTTGTTCTTTGCTCCAAAGATGATGCTCCACTTTTCCTTTCCTCTCAAGAAGTTCATACTGTCATGGGTAAATCATCGGGGCTAATTAGACTCAATAATGCTGCAAAAAAAAATCGAAAAAAGATATAACACATCTGTCATGAACTCCCACCAGATCTCTTGGAAATGAGACATTTTTAATATTTCATGCTGAACACAAAATATCTTGAGGAAATGGTTTTATATGCTGTGTACTAAAACAAAACCTTCAGTGTCAAATGAGTAATACTGTCTAAGCAGCCCCTTGAATTCTGTTATTTCAGATCTCACCACTCTTAAAATATGAATTTCATTTTAATAAAATGTACTCTATATTTTTTAAAAAAATGTAGGAAATAATGAAGAAAGTTCAATGTATGTCTGAATGTAAAACTGGTAACGTCTGTTCCTGTATCTGGGAGCACTCCAGGCTTCAAATAAAATTTCAGCCTTACAAACCCTGAGTTGTTTTTTTTTTTAATGAGATCTTTTCAGGGAACATCTATATCAAATTAAATGCAAATATTTTGTGCTTTAAACTAGTTTTAACTAAACCTCTAGCTGCTTTTGTCCTGAAAATTACTGTCTTCCTTAAAACAATATTTAACACTGATGTTTGAGTCATGTTCTCCCAGTGCATGTCAACAGTTAAATTTGTCTGCCATGCCTGCAAGGGGGACAGATGATGCATGTGAAAACTTCAACATGCAAAAGTTGGGTAAATCCCTATTTTGTGTTTATTCCTGGTGGCAAGCCACAGATTAATAAATATACTTAGCTGAATGACAGGAAAATGCACTTACTCAAATTCTGTAAATCCCAATAAACTTCTAAATCATTTGTTTAAATACTTAGCCTGAGATATCTTTCTTAAATATATCAGTCATCCTTATTAAACAGAGAAGCATGCCCTGCTTGGCACATTGCAAATATTCCTACATTATGGCCGCTTTATTTGGGACATACAAAAAAACCTCTTATATGTATGTATATGTATATGTATATAAATATATATGGCTGCCCTGAGGCTCTGCTCAGCTGGAAAGGCAGGGTAGGAAAGGTGAATGAAGAAATAAAATTATTGACGGAATTAAATCAAAGAAACAACAGAAGATTTTATCAGCAAATTTATCAGTACGGCTGTGCCAAAGATCTGCTGCAAACTGTATATTGACCCAGGTCCGTCCTCAAGTTATTATTTCCAGGGGTTGCAGCATTACTTGGGATATTAAATATTCAGATTAGCCCACCCAAATTATGAATTACTTTTTGATTGTTTCTTCCTGGTACTGTCCTTTTTTCTTTCTGGTTTGCAAATTGTCTAGCTGAGTGTGAACTCCTTCAGCAGCTGCTGAACTGGACCACAGACAGCTAGTTGTAGGAAAAACCACGTTAAAACTTAGGTGGTTTAGGCACTCTTCTACAAATGAATTTCTCACTCATAAAAAAAAAAAAAAAAAAAAAAAATTTTATTAAACCTTAGAAGGCAGCTCAGAATAACCTCTGCCCACTTACCTACTGGACATTGTCCGATGAGCAGTTACCTTAGCAGGGTTAATCCAGGAGCTGAGTTTTGCCTGTAGGGTGCACAGCTTGGGTGCTTCGGGCTGGATGACAATGAGGTCCTCAAGCCTTTCCTGAGGCTTTTCATTATCAGCATGCTCTGAGTTTCACAGGCAGCATCCACTTGCCCTATTTTTTAATGATGTTGTATTAAGTGTCATCTCATTGCACTTGTGTCTTAAAGTTCATGGTCTGCTTCCCCTACAAATAGTGTGACTTCAGTGCACTGCTGGCTTTTAGACATAAAGAGAAGATAAGACCGTGTTCTTTGTAGTCAGAATGTAACTTTAATGCATCCTACATGGGAATTAATATTTGTTTGTATCTCAGCACGTTAGTAGGGGCAGGAGATATTTGCTTCACTACATCTAGACACTGTAAATAAAAGGTTGACCAACTATCTATTAAAAAAAAAAAAAAATCACTTAATAAATCTAACCAAGGGACTTTGAAAACAAGCTAAGGCAGAGCTGTGCTTTAAGTCCCAAATAAGTGTCAGCTAAGTCAGGCTCACAGAGGAGGTGTCTAATTCACTCAGCAGCAATGTGAGGGACCTCTCTTCCCACCTGGGACTCTGGCAGACTCTGCTTTTCTGCCAAATGAGAAAAGGCACAAGCTTCCCTTCAGCTTGTCAAGGCTAGTGAAGGCAAAGCAAGAACATGCACTCACAGGACGGAAAGATAAAACTATGTGGATGTGAGCTGGCAGAGCAGGGGCTGACACCTTGCACCGGTTTGGACTGAAAGAATGGCTTTGACCTCTTTCCATGAGCTGGGATGGACGGTCAGGACTTGATCTTTCCCAGAGGTGAACACAAAGTGCCAGCCTCCTCTTTGTGCTGTGTTTGCTGGGGAGGAGTTCAGAGCTTCTGCTGGTGCCTGCAAAAGTGATTTCTTGACAAGATTCACAGGGTGCAAGCCACCATAAGTGGTTTTCTCCATCAACAGTGATAGAAAAACATCCTTCTGCCACGTGATGTAGCATTCAGGTAAAGCCCAGGCTGTTTTTTTAACTGTTTCTTCCCCTTACCTCCTCACTACCTCGTTTTTCTAGCAATTTTCAGATGGCCCGGTTAAGGGAAAACAGTGGGTTTTAGGCAGAGCACCGCAAGCCTCAGCTATTTGGGATGCCTGGTCCACCTTTCCAGGGGTACCCGGGCATCTGACCTCCTGCCCTTAAGACGTCTGCGGTAGAGACACTTCCCTGTAAACCACTTCAGCGCATGTCCTGCCCGGCTGCTTTTTGAGCTTGAGACAGGCCAGTGTGCTTAGACACGACTTCTCTTCGTCAGCGCCCTCCACGCTAATTCTGCATGACAGCCGGCCCTGCTCCCAGCCCCGCTCCCTGCCCTGCGTCCGTTTCCCTGCCGGGGGACCTTCAGGGGCATTTTACAGGCACCCAGGTGGCTCACCTGTGCAGAGACGTCTGACACTAACCCGGCTTCTAGAAAGGGAGCCGGCAGTCATAATATGCAGTCCAATACACAAGAGAAAAGCAGTGGTCAGGTACTGTCACAGCCCAGCTGTAGGGTGTGATAGTGGTTGTCTGAAGGACCAGCCGACTAATTGTTCTGACCCTTTGTAGGCATCTCAGCAGAGAGCTGTATTGAGGGATTTCTAGGAAGTTAATCAAGTGGGTCTGCAGGAATTTATGAAAAAGACTGCACAAATCTGGCGCTTGAAGGATTGTGTGACGGGCTGACGGGGGGCAGGAGCGAGTAAGAGAGGAGATGGGTGGGCCAGGCAGCAGGTCGGATGGCCACGTATGTCTGTCTTAATTAATTAAAGTGCCCGAGGATGGTCCAGAGTGCTGGGTTGTATCTGCCCATGCTTTCGTGCTCCTCAGACCGCTCCTGGTGACTGAGGGGGCCAGCTCGCCAGCCCTCAGCTTGCCTGGGAGTCGGGGTTGGCCTGAGGAGACTTCATGCAGGGAACGCTTGGTGCCAGTGGGGCCTGGTGCCCAGCAAGGTTCCTGGGGCTGTTTGTCAGCACAGGCAAAGCCCGTGGGTTCTGGAGGCAGAAACAGTGACCTTAAGTTCCCTGTGATCAAGAAAGCAGAGCCAGTGAAGGGTGAAAAGAGAAAAGCAGCACGGTACGACAATGTTCACGGCAACGTCTAGGAGGAGTGGCTGCAGGGCCTGAGGTCGTTGGCAGGACGAGAGAAGAAAGCATGGTGGTGACCGTGGTGAGCCTGGGCAGCAGTGCTGGTTTAACAAACAGGGCAGGGTTGGCTTTAGAGGTTTATTACACAACAGCAGCAGCCAGCGTGGGCCACAAGCAGGATCTGGAAGCAGCTCCTGCCCTGTAAGCCCAGCAGGTGACATCTCCAGTGGCTGCGAAAGGACTTAGCAGCCAGGCTGGGAAGGAAAGTTGGATGGTGGTGAGCCCCTGGATGGGGTGAGAGGGGAACGAGAGCCTGGGAGCTGGCAGTGAGGAGGGGTCAGAAGCAGCGTGTAGGGAGGAGAAGGAGCGAGACCAGGCAGGAAAGTGCTGCAGCACGAGGGGAGAGCAGGGCATTGAGGACGGAGCGCGTCCACCGCGACCGGGGCCGGGGTGGCAGACGGACAGCACCCGCTCCGGGAAATGGGGGAGGGCATAAGGCTTGGAGAACAATAAACCACATTTTATATTAATTTTTACCGTTGTTTTTGGCGTCCGTTAAAGACGTACATTTAGGGACGTAAACACAACTCTTTCAGAGCTGAATTTCTTATTATGATTATGTAAATGTTGCAAGTTGATTAAGTCTTTGTAGTTATGTTTTGGCTCATAGCAACATCTTTATCAGCAGCATAATTCATACTGTAGCAGTTAGTATGACACTAGAGAGAAGTATCAGTTTATTTCTTAGAGCTAATTGGCTTCACTACATAGTTCAAAAATCATTGGCATCTAGTCAAACCATACTCACAGAAAATGTACCACACTAATAAACGCAGATCTGATGCTAGCAACATTGGTATTAAATTTAAATGAAGGCACATCCAACCTATATCATTATTTTACACCTGCATATCATCATGTAAATACTAAAACAATTAGACTCAGTAGATCTGTTTTGGCCATCAGATATATAGGAGTAGCTCTCATAGATATTTTTTTTTTTTCAAAGACAGAATCAATTTCTGAAATCATATTTTTACTCCTGTGTGTCTTGGGAAGCAAGGATGTGTAGCATAAGCATTCTCAGCAATGAGTGTGTTTTCAGGAAGGTTAAACAAAGATAGGATGGATGTAACCCCAATAAAAAGGTGTAATTGTAGAGAATAGGGGATTTACCTAGGCTATAAAGGTGGAAGACATCTTAGTTTTTATTTAATACTTTGGTTTCGGGTTTTTAGAAGGCAAAGTCATCTCATCAACCAAACTACTCTTGTTTCATCTTGTTTATTTGCTTTAAAAGTCTGTACGTTGTTGTTTGTGTTGTGCCCCAGCGGCCATGAGCTGCGTGCGGGGCAGAGCCAGGTCCAGCAGGGCATCCACAAGGGGCAGGAGTGGGGATAAGAGAGCGTTGGATGGGGCTTGCAGTGGCTTCACCTGCACAAAAAGTTCCAACGCGTGCAATGAAGCGGTGCTGGTCCCCACTTTGCCTCCTGCTCTAGGTAGGAGAGCATGGGCCCTGCTTAGGCACAGCCAAAACTCCTCCGAGCAGTGATGTTTCGTGGAAGCCGAGCACTGCACTGCCTCTACAGTAGACCTTCACGTTGTAAAAATTTTGGCTAATTGCATTGAGAATGATGTCATCAGAGCATTTTGTCAGGGCTGGCCAATGCATGCCCCTGGCCAGTCACCCATAAGCGTGCCGGTGTCAGTGGTGGCTGCGAGCGGCAACACAGAGCCAAGACCTGAAGTAACCACAAGGCTTGCACCTCATCAAAATGCATCTTGAATTCCTTGCGGCTGCCTGCTAAGGTATCTTGTACCATCTCCTATCGGCAGTGTATCTCCGTGCTGTGTGACATTGCCTGCTTTGAGCAGCTCCCCTCTCGGCACTCCTCTGCTCCTCCACGGCTGCCGCCCGCGCCAGGCATGCCGCCAAGCGTTCCGCTGCCCGCCGCCGCTGCCCGTGATTCCTGGGCAGACAATCTCCGACCCGGCCACTTCTCCCCACCACGGCAGAGAAAAGGGACGTCTCCGGTGCCTGCTCGGCAGAGAAGGCTGATTCATGTGTAAATTGCTGGTTGCCCTTTATTTGTGGGGTCCGGGGAGACTACACACGCAGATAAAAGGCTCGGCAGGTCAGGGCTGGGTACGTGACGGTTTCTCCTGTGGCTGTGGTTAGAGGGTTGGAATTGTTGTCAAAGATGATCAGACAGACTCCAACGCCTTATTTACTCACAGATTAGTGCGTAAAAATAAATCCCGGCCAAGCGGGAGGCTTTTGCAGCATTGCAGGCCATCAGCACCACCAGCCTCCAGCACCAGAATTTCTGAACACCCTTGTCGGTGCCTCTGAGAGCAGTGCATACCAAAATGCTTCTCTTTAAGCACTGTGCACTGAGCATCCCCTGCCCTGGCAGGGCAGGCACTATCTGAGCACAGTCACGGCGCTGCTGAGCTCAGGCATCAGGGACAGGGGCACCAGTTGCGCGCCGAAACCCTTGTGGAACTCAGTTTTACATCCCCGTAGTTCCCTATTAAACAGCTCTCCGAGTCTTCCAGCACCCCGTGTTGTGTCTCATTTAATAACGTAGTTATAATATATTTGTCTACTTTACAACTGTATTTGTATTGGCGTGTGAAGTGTGCAGCAGCTGGGAGCTGTGTGGGGGTGGCAGAAAGTTATTTGATCTACAAAATCAGTTACCTGTCACTCAGTTGCCTTTCACTGAAACATAATAAAGAATCATTATGGGCCTATTAGCAGTGCTGATGTAAATGCATTTTACGTGCCATTTTGAGATCAACAATTACCCACACTAAAGTAAAGTTGTTAAGCACAACCTTCTTTGTTCCAGGCAGCAAACCATAAATCAGGCAGGATATTATTAAGCTTATGAAATGTAAATCCAGGACCCTCCCGAGGGTCCGATCTGTCAGGTCAGCTTCAGCGTTGGCACTGAGGGCTGTCCTTCCCCTGAACAACCAGGAGGCAACCTCGTCTCTGCTACCCTACCTCCACCTACTTCGTATGCGCGTGAATGTGTTATGAATGCTTTTTAAGAGGCTTTTGTGGGGAAGAAAAAAGCAAGCCTTTTAATATATTTTAAAAACATGAAATTAAATGGCTCAGACTGGATTAGGAGAGTGAGGGTATAACTTGTTGCACACCAGTTTTATACCTCCCGTGAGAATTCTCTTCTTTTTCATTGTTATTAATGATATCACATTTTTGTGTATAATATTGATGCTATTGAAATCACTTAACAGCTTTATTTGCCGGAGAGAACCTGTCTAAAAAAAGAAAGTTGTTAATGCTAATATTTTGAAATTCACCTCACATCCCTTGTTACTCTTTTAGTTATTTAAATTCCATTTTGAAAATTCCCACACTGTTTCAGAACCTGTTTTCTCTCGATCTCACTGCTGCAGCTTGAAACACCTCAAAGCCACCCGTAAATGCACTTTTTGCTTCTTTTAGTGCATTAGCCAGGCCCTAAGTGCCCCACACCAGGGATGGGAAGAAAATATGGAATGTGGGGTAAAGTCAGTTCTTCAGAGCTCTGTTTTACCTATTCCTTAACGTGGTGGGCAGAATTTTATGGCCCCGCAGCTAGCAGCCGGTCAGACAGCAGAGGGGTTTTCACAAGCCATCCGAGTTGCTTCTTCCAGACCTTGCCTGGTGGTGCCAACACTCATCAGTCTCGATTTAAGTGGACTAAAGGTGGGTAGAGGCTGTGTTGTTACCCGTGAGCCTACCTGGCCATACAGCATCCTTACCTTGAGCATCTTGTTGCAGCCTTGTCAGCATAAAAACACATTTTCTGAAAGGTGCGCTGGTAACCCGGTCTCCAAAACACTCCAATGATTTTTTGTTTTGTTTGTTTGTTTTTCTAAATTTTTTTTTTTTTCCCAGTAATATCACAGTAATATCAACCTGTGTGTACAGTAACAGAAGTGAAATATTTGGCAGTTCTATGTGTATACAAATATGCTTCATGTATATAAGTACGGAGCACAGTACACAAATATACCATTTACTTAATATAAGCAGCAACATTCTGTGGCAATTTTCCTAAGAATATATTTTATACATCTGTGAGGATATATATATGATATAATTATATGACAAATAGAAATATTTGAAGGTAGTGAACAGATTTGTTTATATGCATAGTCATTTACTTACCAGGGTAGCTGATCTCAAATGCAGAACTCTTATTTACGTGGTGCCATAAACATACATTCATATACATACAAAACTATACATAACAACCGGGAGCGAATATCAGTGCTAAAAATAAATCTTTAATTCAGGAAACTTTGCCTGTGGCATACATGAGTGCTCTGTGTTAATTTGTGGTGCAGACTGTATGAACACTGCAGTGCAATTAACCAGATATCTGACTTTCTTGAGTGGGATCCTATGTTGTCTTTATTTTCAAGACAAAGTTAAGTCTCCTCTGATATGAAGTTACAAGAGGACAGATTTTCAGATGGGCTTAGCACACGTTTGTGCATGGAATATGTACATACAGCTGCATGCCTGGTTCGTGTTCACAGGCATTGTAAATTAAGAGCACAAATACGTAAATATGCAACAAATTATGTACGCACTTAAACTGCATGGCATTTTAAAATTTGCATGCTATTTGCATGACATTTAACATCTGATCCCACTGGAGCAGGCCCTGCTACCCAATGGAGAGAAATGAGCAAGAGAGGTCGCAGAACCAAAACGGCTTTTGCCATCCTTCCCCATTAAGTATGGGGCCATTGCAAAGAGGGAAAATAACTGTACACATTCATAACTTCAGCTATATACCATTAATTATTAGTAAACAATTATTCTGTGGTTTTATATGTGAATTATTACTTCGAAGAGCAGCATTTCACTTGTTGCTCTCTGGACTACTTGATGCCACAAAGAAAGTTTTGTTATTTACTATTATTCCGTGAAAGCACAAAAGGAGCAACAAAACTAATGTATTGTCACAAAGTCAGCGTAACAGTAATTCTTACAGCTGTGCATCTCGCTGCTTTCTGGATTACTTTGCAAATAACAAATCAAATTCCTCCTCAAGGTGACCTGTCAGTAATTTCAAATTTGATTAGCTGTATATGAAGGATGTTGATACATTCCTGCATGAGCTAATCTTTGATAGCTCAGCAGACTGACAACCTTAGCAGTTCCAGTGCTCCTCCGTGGCGGTGTGGCACACTGAAATAACCTTAAGCTACTTAAACCTATAAAACCACAGGGAGCCTGGTTGAGGTGCGGCTCAGCCGGCTTGTCTTTGGCCTCTTCCTCCTAAGAGGATCTGGGGCGTGGAGTTCAAGAATCTCACTGGTTTGTTTTCTGATGTAGTGAACAAAAATGGATGGGACCAAAAGGGTCTGGTTCCTTGCCACGCTTCCAGGTGGTGGGGGTGATCCCTGAGTGCGGGTCCGCACAGGATCGAGCACAGACGACCTTCCCCTACTGATTTAGAGGCTGGCTTGGCTGCTGCACCACAAAAACCCAGTGCCACAAGGGACACGGTGCTGGTGGAAAGGTGTCCAGGCACAAAACATTAGGTTTAAGTTCCATCACCCTAGGTGGATCATTTTGCTCCTGATGGAGCTTCGTGGAAGTGCCCGATTTTCAACAGTTCGTAGTCAAAACTTGCTACAAGTCCACAGCTCAAACATTCCTTTTTGCAAAAGTGACAGAGAAGAACAAGTTTACATTGCCACTTGTGTAATGATTTGTCTTTATTTTCTTTGAAGGGACTGTAGGGGAGCTCTTTGGATTGCAAAGCTGGCAATTTTATTAAATGAAGCAATTTTCCAGTATTTATTTTTAAAGAGGGAAGAGCCTAATTCTTTTAGGCTCGTTTTTTATTCCCACTTCAGATTTTTCACACTTCATTCACACACTTTATCCACTGTAAGTAAAAACAAGTCTTATTTCAGCATGTGTATCGTGAGCCCTTTAAAGAAAATGCACTGTGCTGCCTGTTACCAGAGAAGCCTGTCACGTAGTCTGCTGTACTTAATGACATTACTTCAAATTTAAGGAAAGATAGTTTGAGAGGAAAGAAAATGCAAAACCCAACAATGGCAGTAACACCCAATGACTGTTGCTTAACAAACTAATTTGTGCCTTGTGTAGATTTGGCTTTCTGCAGCACGTTAGCTGCTCAGTTTAGCAGGTTAAATAAATGGAACATAGCTGTTTATGAGAGAAATGCCTATGCTAGCGCCCAATTTGCATTCAAGACTGCATACAAAGGGAGTAGAAGAGTTCTCGTCCCGAAAAGATGATGAGCATTTGCAAAGTTTTTACCACATAGTTGATGGCCTGTTGCATACCAGGGCACTGTCAGATGGGGTGTATATGTGTGCCTGTGGAAGGAAAAAAGATGTAATTTTCCTTTCTTCATGCCTCCATGCCCCAGGATGTTCACATGCATTGAAATGTAACAGGTACAGGTAGATGCGTAGGATAAAAGACTCACCTGGAATAAAAGATGGTGCTTTGACATTATGACAGCTTGGAACGGCAAATAATTAGGAGTTTGGGGTTAGCAGATTTTGTACTGCACAGAGCAAACGTGGTGTCCCAGGGTGGTGAGCAAGAACTGCTCCTAAGAGTAAGTGCAGCAACATCTGCCATTGCCACACCTGGGAGGTACGTTGTGATACTGCAGCAGTACACAAAGAAATGAACGGTAGTTGATAATATTTAGAAGATACTGGCCATAATGCGTAGATAAAACTGTGCAAAGTGTGTTGTGATATCTTCAGCTCCAACGACGTATGAAACTCTCAAAGTTTTAATGGGTTAACATTATCCAGTGTCCTCCACAGTGAGACTACTGCCCAATCAGTTCAAGCTCATGCTAGAGTGAGCAATGACAATGTACAAACATTTTGTATTTTATACTTTAGTGCTCCTACATATGTTGTGTCCTGCGAGTGCAATTTGTCCCCTGCAGCGAGCACAGCTCTTCGGCGCTTTCCGTGCGCCACTGGATTGGCAGAGTCACAGCTCGTGCATCCTCGGATGAAGCCAACCTGTGCTGTCCATCTGGATTGCTGTACGCAGCCTGTCCCAGGTGTTGGTCAGCTCCTGTGAGCCCCTGCCGTACGTGCCAGTGCCTCGGGGACTTCTGGTGGGCCGCCTCAGAAAGAACTCACCGCGGATTTTTATTTGAGCTTTATTTTGAAGAGAAATTATTGTTTCCGTGTTATCCTCATTCTTTACAGCAACCAGAACTGTGCAACCGTAATGGTCATACCCCCATACAGACATGCTATGCTCTCAGGTGGAAACAACAGTTACCTTCAGCTGGGTTAAGATAAAAATACGACTAGTAGTTTAGTAAATATGAGTGGCCATTAGAGGTGACACGTCCCTGGGAAGATACGTGACCTGGAAACTTTGTGCCTAAGAAACCAGATGAGCCAGGCCTTTCCTGGAAAGATCAGGGACATCCTGACAGTGAATAGTTCAGTGGCACAGGATCTGCTTCCGTGGTGACTATCCTGTCTGCAGGTGCTTCAAAACCCTCCCTGGGGCTTGGGAAATCATGCAAGTTTTACTCCCCTAGTGAGATTAGTTCCCTTCTGTTGTTCTTTAAAATAGACATTATTTTTTACTTTAAATAACTGGTTTTTATCCCAACACTTAACTACATTCACTACCCATGGAATGGCAAATAAAGTGCCGTATTTCTTGAGTTTCCCAAGCTGCATTACATTCTCCTTCACTTCCTCATTGTGCTTCATTATAAATGAAATTATTTCAAGTTCTGCTGAAAAAAAAACAGTCTCCTTTGACCCAAGCACTGGGTCAGTGGAGGAGCCTAGTAGAGAAAGGCACAGGAGATTCTCAAGGGCAGCACGGTGTAGATGGAAGTTGTATCAGAGCAGTGCCAATAAGCACGTTCCACCAGGGGCCGAGTCTCCAATCACCAGAAGCAGTTCCCAGTCTCTGCGTGGTGTGATCGTGAACCATTTCCCTTGCTGCTTGCTTGGCAGCCTTCTCGCCGTGCATCTCCTCCTTCCCACCGGCAGCAGTAGTCACCGTGGTCCTGTCCCTGAGCCACTCTGGTACCTGCTAAACTGATTGCCTTTTTCCCTTCAGTCTCCACTTCAAATATTCTCTTAATGTACTTCTTCTGTGTGCAATTCACTTTCTTTAACCTCATCAAGAAGAGAAATTTTGTCGTGTGAGGCTCTGCTGATGCAGGCCAGGTGTGGAACTGGAAATCGTAGATACAGACGCCTGTACTGGTGAAGCCAGGCAAAGTAGCTGATAGCACTGGAGCTGTTCATTGTCGCCTTCTCCGTGAACCAAAGCTAAACTGACCCAGCCAGTCTGTTCTGGTGGTGCTGGGAGGGGATGGGTCCTCCAGGAGGCTGCTCACAGCAAGATGGGAAAACCCGTACCCGCGGCCCCCCCAGCCCACCGCATCTGCTCCCCTCCTCGTTCCCCTCGTGCTGCCGGTGCTGCCCCTGCACCCGGTCCCTGTCCCCACTCCCCAGCATCTCTGCAGCCAGTTCCCTGCCCTGGGCTGCCCTCCTTCCAGCTGCAGCTCCACCTCTCTCCTGCAGCCTTCTTGCACAGTCAACTCCGCTCTCAGTCTACCCCCAGGACTAGCTCTGCCTTCTCTTTTGTGGCGTTAGGTGGCTTTTTTTTTTCCCCCTTCTTTCCTTGTTCCGCCTGCATTGGGAGTGCAGGCTGGAGCGAGGCCACGCTCGGATCCTGTGCCTGATGCCACAGTGACCACAGGGTCTGGCAGCAGGCACGGCAGGAGCAGCCTGGCTCGCCCCTCGCAAGCAGCATCTTCAGAGCAGTCGTGGGCCAGTTTCGGCTGCCAGCTTCTGGGGACTCTTTGCTGAGCAAATGCAAATGAGACTTTTCAAAGGCTTGTGACGTGGCAGAAAGCTGGGTGTTTTTTCATGGGAACTGCAAAAGGACAACAGGGGCCATACCTTCCAAATTGCAAAGTATTGCTGTGAAGAATAGAGACGCAGGAGCTGCTCAGTGAATTTCTCGTAATGCTTTCTTTTCTCTTTTTTTTTTTTTTTCTCCTTTTTCTTTTTTCCCCAACAGGGGCAAAACATGTTTTCCTCAGTCTTATTTCCTGAAGTGACTAAATCCTTTTAGTTGAAACATAAAAAAATAATAATAATCAGCCTGAGGCAGAGACAGAGCATGGGAATTTTCATCCCAAATACTTAGCTTGGCAAAATTTATAAGCAACTGAAGACAAGCTCTTATAATGGAAAGTATGGAGATCCCTAACTACAAAGGATCTACTTGCTTTATACACAAAAGCCAGATAGGAATATCTCGATGACCCATTTGGGATACTAAACCCAATTAAAAAGTGTCTGCTTTTCATATTTCAGAAAGCCACATTAAGCAATGGGTGTCCTAAGGAAGCATTTGGTTTTAGCACTTCCCAGCCTGTACCAAAGCTGTTGCATCTATTTGATTTGCTAAGCTTGTCTGCCACAGATTTATTTGATTCTTTTTTTTTCTTTTTTTTTTTTTTATTGCTGAACTGCTTCTGTTGTGAAACTTAATTTATGTACCGGCATGCACATCAGAAGTCCAGCTCAGTCAGTGCTGTGCAAGGGCAGCGGCATGATCCCCTCAAGGTGCTTCCCTATTAAAGAAAACACAGAAAATACGGAAATTATCACAACTGAGGTGTTTGCTACTCGGATCAGTGACAGAAACCCTGGGCCACGGGGCGGGTGCTGTCATGGTCCTGCCCCAGCGGGGGCATTTTGGCACGTCCCAGGGATGTGGTGCGATGGTGCGTGGGGGCTCTCTGCAGGGAGGGGAGGTCACTCTTCTCCCCTAGACCCAGCCAGGGCCCCTGTGCACCGAGCAAAGCCTGGGGCAGTGTTTTCTGAGCAGGGACTGGTTTTCCTGGCTTCATGAAGGAGGAATCCGTGGGAGCAAGCCATGCGCATCCCCTTCCTTTCCCACTGCAGGCCTCCGGTGGAAAATCCACACGAGGCATCTGGAGATGTGGAGGATTTGCACTGCAACGCTTGGTGAGGTTCCTGCGGGGAGGAGCAGTCACGTAGTGCAGCTACAGAGGCACAAAATGTGAAGCATTCGTGTCGTTTTGGTACTGGCTCTGAGAAGCGTGTCAAAACAGATGGGTATGTTGTTGACGGAAAGCGCGTTGCTTTTTAGTCAGTCATAGATCCCTTCTTTTTGCAAAAGACTGAAAAAAATATTTTTGTAATTTAATATAGCAATATATCGTGGTTATAACATTTCATTTATCCCTAGACTAATGGGGAGTGCGCTACATGTATTCCAGCCACGGCACAAGTTTTCCTTAAGTGCTTATATATGAGCTCCCTTCCAACGTCCCTCTACAGGAGATTTAGTTTTCATATTAACTCCTTGCAGGATCTTTTATGAGCAGTGACTGTCAAACTGTGCTTGTCTGTGCATTTGTGCATGCTGATATTGTTCTCATTTAGACAAACTTCAGCTCCCACCTCAATCTTGTTTTTCCCCATGTCGTTTTTTCCCTAATATATCAACAGTTGTTTTAGGCTTGTTTTGAAAAAACAGCCTACAGTGTTTTAGACAAACCAAGCCAAATTGGAGCAATAAGTATTAAAAGATATGCACAGGGCACAAACAAAAGAATTCCCCAAATGTATTTTACTGATTTTCTTCCTGCTTTTTTAATATAATATTTGTGGGCCAACTGCGGCAATAACTGATAATTTTAATGCAAGATGACATAATTCCAGTTCAGCAATTCTTCAGAGAGAAATTACCCTGACAACTTCTTTCCTTTTTGTCTTAATTTTATAAAAAAAAAAAAAAAAAAAAAAAGTTGAGATTCTCAATGTAAGGAAAAGAAAACAATTTGAAACAACAAGTTTTGAAACTCATTTAAATATTTCATCTCTCTTCCACTTCCAAATATACTTTCCTGGCAGGTTCTTGCTTTTCCATCTCCAGCTCTTGAAGTTTACCATCTTTCTCGCTGAGAGAGACTAACCTCAAGTTTTATTCAGCACCCACTGAACTCTTGGCAGAAGATCCCTACCCTGTGAGCCTGACTTAGCAGCACCGGCTCTGTCGGAAGGTCAATTGTTAGGTCAGAACAGTATTTCGAAATGAGAATTTGCATTTGGAAATGCACCAGGCTCATTAAGTTTTGCTATTTTCTCTCTCTCTCTCTTTTTTTTTTTTTCCCTCTCTCTGTCTGGTAGGGAAAACAAACATTGTTTCTTCAGAATGGAGGTGACTATGTCAGCTAGAAGGTAGCTTTGGAGCTTGGTGTCATTTATATATATATATATTTAAATGGCAGAAGCAAATCAGTCCTCATTTTGGAATAAATATGGTCTCCCAAAGGGAGCTAATTTAAGTGTTGGGGTGGCTACAAATTTTCAGCTCTTTGATTGGATGATGAAAACCATGTTAGCAGAAAGATGTGTTTTTGCGGCTGCTTTCAGGCCAGTTGTGCTTCTCCTGAGGTTGCAAGGCAGGACATGACCTGTAGTCCCTCCAGGAGAAATCCACGTCTGTCCTTCCCCATGCTGGTCCCTGGGATCTGATGAGCTCTCTCCAGCCACAGAAAAGCCAGAAAAAGCAGAAAAAGACAGAGTGAGATTCTTCCATTTTTAAAGGATTTTTTTTTTTTTTGTCTTTTTTTCCTCTTTCCACCACAAACTTGGCCTTTCCACGTTCATCCCAGACGCTGTTGCTGGTGGCAGACCCACCTTCCATGCATGTGCCCACCTCTCAGGGAAGGGTATTTCAGGCAGGGCATTGGTGGAGGTCACCCCCCCTCTGTCACAGCATGTGTCCTCATCTCATCTCAGGTACGGCCACCAACGCCTCCTCTCCCTCCCTGCTGCCCTATGCTTTGCTGTACCCTTGGTCCTCACCCCTTGGTCCTCCCCACCTCTCCCACCTGGCACCTCTCTCCATCCCACCTGGCTCAGTCCCCTTTCTCCCCAAAATGAAACATCTTGTGGGCCACAGTTGATGTTCTGGGCTGCATTGCTCTGGAAAAGTACCAAACGAGGCACGGGCGCGAGAGAAGCGTATCGAACAAGATTTCCTGCAGCAAAGGGGGGCGAGATGCACCTCCGTGGTCGTTGATCTTGCATGCTCCCTCTGATGACATCTCCGAGGCTAAGTCATGGGAAGCGCAATGTTACTCAGATTAGTTAAATTTAGTGTAATTCACATCTGCAAAGCCTCTGCAAATTAGTGCTTAGTCTTAAATTGCTGGTTTCCACGCTACGGGCACTTCAAGTATCAAACACCAAGTCCTGATGTGTTATGAATTAGGGCGTGGAAGCCTGAAGTCCATGAGACGCACGCCAGAGAAACTCAAGTTTCTGAGTGTTTCTGAGGCAAATATGCAATTAATTTAGTTTGCGACACTAAGCAGCTGGGATGGCACCCGAACAGAGCATTCCTTCCCCTTCGTTTGCGGTTCCAGCCCAGATGCTGGGGGTGGCCACGGTGGTTTTGAGCCATGGTGCTCACCCAGAGCTGTGGATCCCGGCCACACACTTCACGTCACGGGGCTGTGATGGGTGCAGACCTGTATCGATTACCGGGACTTGCAGGAGAGAAAAAATCTTTGCGCTTCAGATTGGTTATAAATTATAAATAGCATCTCTAAAGGCTGTGAGTTACAGAAATAGCATTCCTCGGAGACAGTCGTATGTAAAGCTGCCGTAGGAGAGGCTATTAACTTTATGGTTGCAGCACAGCTGTACTTGACCCACAACAACGATTATTGCCCATGAAATCTCGCGGTCTGGGTTCAGTCCCCTGCCTTTCTCAAGAATGTTCATTAGCAATGACCAGCAAAGGTCACGCTTACATAAGAAGGTCAACGCTGACTGTATCAGTGTGAATTCACTGGTGAAACAGCACTGTCTTCTTCCCACCGCAGCAATTTTTTTCACAGTTTTTCTCCCACAGAGTTTTTCTTTTTTTTTTTTTTTTTTTTAATTACTTGGTAAAATTCAAATTTTAACAGAATGAACAGAGAACCTGTCCATAACTCCAAAACTTGAATTTTAAACACTCTTTTGCTATGCTTTGTTTGTAGTCTGGTGGCCCAGCTCTATTTTCCAGGCATTTGACAAACACAGATGTGTTTCCTTTCCATGAAGTCACTAAAAACTGTACTAAATTTCCCATGAAACCATCATTCTCACCTAGAAGACTGACTGCACATTTGCCGTACCATTCAGGGTAGGGCTGCTGTATTTTTGTGGATGTGTCCTCATTTTTCTGTCTCACCACTATCCCGGAGTGGTAGGTGCAGCCTGTGTCCACGTTTTTTAAAAACCTGGCGAAAACATGTCTCAGGCTCTGTTTTCCAGGAGAAGGTCTGAGTGAGAACAGTTTGAAGGAAAAAAGAAAAGAAAAAAAAAAAAAAGAAAAGAAAAAAAAAGGGAATTAGGGGGCAATGAAGACTGGAGAGATGGTCTAGATGGGTGGGTGAGATCCAACAGGAATTAAGGGGCATGTGGTGGGCAAGGGTTTGGGAAGAGCTGTGAGGTGGGCAAGTTTTGGGGGAGGAACTCAGAACTTCCTCCTGGACAAACAGACGTCTTGAACAGCATTAAAATAGGAAAGGAGTGAAAAGAGAGTTGGGAAAAAAAAAAAAAAAAAGAAGGATTGAAGAGGTCATTCCTCCCTCTGAGGTCTGTGTACATACTGAGCGTTACGGAGGGGCCTCTCTATCTGCCTGAGACCCATGAAAGCATTTGCCCTGTCAAGCCTGAGGTGTTTCTGAGCATGTACAGAGGCAGCGCTGTAATAAGGCACAAGCTCTAAGGTCAGGCGCAGAGGTGTCAGCAGAGCTTAGACACCTTGGGGGGCACTGAGCAGCTGAATCAGGATGCTCAGGATCATTTGGGTTTAGGCTGTTAAATTTCACCTCTTGACACAAAGCGCTAAGTCCTTTCTGGCAGCTCGTGGCACCTGGAGCAGGTGTCCAGCAGGAGAGAGGGTGGATGTCCCCATCGCTTGCCCTGTTCTCACCCTCCAGCAGCCACAGACAGAAGGAGGATGGATGTGTTTTGCTCAGCTTTCCATCAGGAACACCGCCAGTGTCTCAGAGGCAGTGCCTACATGAATGGGGTTTTCTTCTTCACCAGCACAAAATCAGTCTCAAAAAAAAAAAAAAAAAAGAAAAAGAAAAAAGAAAACAGGCAGAGGCTGGGAGCTGGTGAAGACACCATGGAGGGGTTGAGTTGTGTTGGGTTGAGTTGGGTTGGATAGAGTTGTGTTGGGTTGGATTGAGTTGTGTTGGGTTGGATTGAGTTGGGTTGCATTGAGTTGGGTTGCATTGAGTTGGGTTGGATTGAGTTCTTTAAGTTGGGTTGGGATGGGTTGGGTTAAGTTGGGTTTGGTTGAGTTGAGTTAGGTTTCCTTTCAAAGGCAGGGCTTTTTTTACAGTGATGAAGGGCACTGTGTGAACACCAGTGGCAGAAAGCACAAGACCGAGTTGCCTCTGAACTTAACTGTAAAAAGTACAGTACATAAAATGCCATTCCTGCACCTGCAAAAATAATCTGGGCTCATGTTGACTGTAATCCTCTGCCTACAAAGATACAACAGGACATTATAATCCAAGCAGAAATTTCAGAAAACAAAAACCCTTTGAAATGCTCCTTATTATGAACATTTTCCACGAGGGGGATGGGGGCAGCAGGAGTTCATTTATTCACTGCAGGCTTACGACATTTGAATTCAGATTCTCGCTGAAATCCTAAAAGCACTGGGCATTTGCTGCAGTGCTTCATGGCCCATTTGTTCCTTCAGCACGGGGCCATTTCTGTCCCTGGAAAGACCTCCTTCACTTCTGTGATTGCCAGTGTTGGCATCCACACCAGTTCTGGCACGTAAGGGGAGAAAATTATATTCAGCTGTTTTACTTTATAATTGCTTTTTTCAATTGCAGGTCTGTGCTTATCCTGCTGGTGATTAAGGGCCCTTTTCCATTTTTATTAGGCAGGGTGTCTTTACCATCACATAATGCAGGATTTTAAAGCACTGCCCTTCCTCGCCGCTCTGGGCGCAGGCGCTGCCATTTCCACAGCATCGCCTTGGCTGCGTGCGTGCCTGGGAGCGCCAAAGCCGGATCGGCTCGTGCTCATGCTGCTGGTACAGCTGTTCCTCGGGTGATTTACATAATTTCATTTGCTTGGTGGGTTTTACAAATCTGCGATGTTCTTCGCTGAAGGAAGCTTACATCAGCATTTTCTGAATTATTTCCAATAATTAATTCTCCATCCGGATGTTTGATGGTACAATTACTATTTAGGAACAAATAATCGTAAAACACCATCACGGAGAGTAGCTATTTTCTAAGCTCTGGTCCTTTCACACACCCGGTCCTGCTCTAATCAATGAAACTCCTTGCGTAAGTAGTGCTCTCCCACGTCAGCAGAGCTTGCCAGCGAGGGGTGTAACTTCACATCTCCGCCCTGTAAGCACTAGAATCACTGAAAAGCTTCGGGATTTTGGAATAAGCTCAGATTTTTAAATCTGCCCTGCAGTATTTCATTTGGCATGAATTAAATGAGCACGCAGGTACTGCCGTGGTGTGGTGTAAATGTCAAGTGCTGTGCACGCACTAGGGCAGCACTCCAGCCCCAGTCTTGGCTGCTGCCCATCCCCTAAAGCACAGCAGTGGCAAGCACAGCCACAGAAACCCCTGTTGGACTTTCCCTTCAGAAGCACAGGACAAGGAGAGGCCACTGACTGCTGTCACGGCGTGGCTGCATGTTAAGAGCCATCGTGTACATTGGTGATTCCCAGGTTTATAAGCCTCAAAGCTTAAATACAGGTATTATAGAGGTCCCCAAAGAAGCCAGGTGGATGAGTGTTCTTGGGAAGTGCAGGGTTTTTAAGCAGGTCAGAACTTCATTTACTTATAACTTTCATTTCCCCTGGTGGAGAAAATGATGTTTTTCAAATGCTAACTACTTTGTGCTCTTGGGTGCAATTTTATAAAGTTGGGTGTTTTGTTTAGTTTTTTTTTTTTTTTTCTAATTTATGATAGAAGAAAAAGAACCTACATCTAAAAAGTTACACTGATGTGTATTATCAACAGGTTTCGGATCTATGATGTACCATGCAAACACAATCGGTGCTACTTGTTGTCTAAATACAGCTGGTAAAATCACAGACTATTAAAAAACAGGGCTGGATGGAAAGAAACTCAAGGACGTATGCAATTTGTCAGCTATACCAGTAATATTCCCAAGGGACTGTTGCCTGACCCATTGCTACTTAATGTGATGAGATCCTGCAGCATCCATAGGTGCATTCTCACCCCCGAAATATCTTCCTGTGATGTAAAGTGAACTCATATTTGACAGGCAAGGCATACTGATGTTCATATATAAATACAGGTAAATATATAGAGGTAGAAATGTCTGTAGATGTTGATGATAGAGATTTGCATGTAGGTTTCCATACAGAAACAGGAATAGGATGAGTTTGCTGCCCAGGACCAGTCCCTTAAAACCACTGCGTTTCTGAAACTCTTCCATCTCTTTAAACGCCATTGATCATCCTGCACCTTCAGCTGCTAACCTGTTTGTGATTCCTCCTGTTTGTAAGGCAGTAGCTTTCTTTTCCTTTTTATAATGCATGCTCAAAAGAAAATGACTTGACCTGCACTCAGAAGCGAGCAACCTTACAACTTTGGCTTACTTGGACAGATAGTGCTCAGAGGAGCAAGCAAATGACCCATGCTCTTGGGACTGCCCTTAATATTTAATGAACAGCAGTGGAGATGACGGCTGCAACGGTGTGTTAGCTCCCAGTCTCTTTCTCGCTTTGAAAACCTTGCTCTCACTCAGCTTCTGCATGAGCCTTTACATCAGTTGTGTGCAGGGTGAGGGGAGGCTGTTAAATATTTTGTTACCTTTCCAAACCACTTGCTGCTTCTGAGTAGATTATGTGCTGTAAATGAGGGGGGGAAAAAAAAAAAAAAAAAAAAAAAAAAAAAAGTTCAGAAGTAATCATTGTTCTGGGCTGGTGGGATTCTTGCTGCTCCGTTTCTGTCATTCTACTAAAGATATTACAGATAATAAATGTCCAACAAAAGTAAACATTGTTGTCAGTGTCACAGGAGGTAATAACTAAGCATAACATGACTTAGTATGTGTAGTCTGTTCTCTGGAACTGCCAAACAGCTTCCTACGATTTTTCTCTCACGAACACTCCATCTAAAACAACTTACTGTGGGACTAAGCCCTCTACTTAAGCTGTATTTCATTCCTTCAGCTTTGCCCGGTTCTTTCCTCTTGGTTCCTCCAAAGAATTCATTTCCCTACCAAAGCACTTCTAGATTATTATCATGTCCATGACTCTACAGACTATTACATCTAAACCAAACTAAACACACCAAGGTTTTGTTCTTGTGTGTGTGTGTGGTTTTATTATTATTATTGTTATTATTATTACAGAAATCACTGGCTTCCATTTCATTAATTGGTTTATGACTTCTCTGTTAATTTTGTTTAAGCTTTTAACACTACTTCACCACTGAGATGTCCAGAACTGCATATGCAGAAATTCCTAAGATCATCCTGTCTCAAACCTCTTGAGCTAATGGACTCTTCCCCAATTTTTTCCGGAAGCTCTTGTGCTCCCCGTCAGAAGTGCATAATGATTTTAAACAAATACATTTGTTTTATCTCCTGATATAACAACTGATGATGCCCTAATCTTCTTCTGATGATCTTCTGTTTGAGGGTTTGAGATCTGGAGGTTTATTTCAGTAGAGCACAGCAGTCGCAGCAGCCACAGTAATTTCTGCAGAGCACATTTCACTTTGTCTGTGCAGATCCAAGGGATCCTTCTCCAAAAATAGTAAGTGGAGAAACCTTATGAATTAAAAATAGTTAAACCTGTCACTCTGGATAACGTCTGATTTCCAGCCCTGCACCACACCTATTATTTCTCTTCCAAAGCACTCTAGCCAGCTCCCAAGAAGCTCAGACAGCCCCAGCCCACCCAGAGGCAAGGGACGGTGCTGGGATGAGGTCCAGGACCAGAGACCTGTGGATGCTGTGGTGGTCGCCGTGGGCACAGTGGGCGTGCAAGAGGCAACGTGTGCCGCGGTGGCGGCACCATGCTGCAGGCGATGCCCCACATCCCTCCCGCGCTCATGGTGTCCGACTGGCCTGTGCAGGAGGATGTGGTCACGGCCCCGTCTTCTGCCTGCTGGATTCCGTGGTTCAGTGAAGTGGGCGAGTTTGGATTTTATCTGTTCTTGTGAAATCTGAGCCCGTTTTGTTCTACAGCTTCTGTTCTCCTAAAGGCGCCTGCGGGGTTGTTTTTTTTTAAATGTCGATCTCTTACTTTAATAACATTCAAAGGTAAATATTATATGTGGTGATTTCATTTAATCCCTCTTTTCTCAAATTAGCATTGTTTTTCTTCCTCCCCCCTGCCCCAGTCCTCTGGTGCCTACCTGATTGTGCATGAGTTCTCAGAAATAATTGCCAGTAGTTCAGCAAGTTCATTAACTGGTTCCCCGAAGACCCTCAGATGCATGTCATCCAGACCTGGTGATTTGTATATTAAATTTTAGCAAGTATTCCCTCACCTGATTTTTTTGTATCAACAACTGTATCATCAAGCCTGCGTTATTTCCAACTGTCAGTATCTCTTTCTTGCCATGCGTAAATTGATTCTGAAACCCGTTGGCTGCGTTAGTCATTGCTCCTTTTCCCTCCTGGTTGCCGGATCCGCCCTCGCCTTGGCGCTGCTCCCCCGCCGTGCCCTGAACTTGAGACAACACCATTGCCCCTGCCTCCTTCCACACCAGCAGCCGGCAGGTCACTCCTCTCTCAAACCCTTGGCTACTCCTGCATTTTGTCCGTCTGTGCCATACTGGTGTGCCCCGAGCTCCTGTTCCTCTGCGGGTCCTCGGGAAGCCCTTGGGCTGCCCCTGCAGGTCTTTGCGGGGTCGGGAGAAGCGGGATCAATGGCTCTGATTCTTCGGCAGCAGCAGCCTTGGCTTGTTTTAGGACTTTCCAGCTGTCTCCCACACTTGGCGGCCATCATATGTCCTTTCATTGCACTGTGCTCCTCAGATTTTTCGGAGAATCAATGTCGTGAACTGCGTCCTGCAGTTTATAATCACGGCCATCAAAATCAGCAGGCACCAAGAGGACATATACCTTAGAGTATCTCAGCTGTAGTACAGCCGCCTCGTATTATCTGACTCTCACAAACGATTCTTTCAATCAAAACATAGATGGCTTCTCATGCATTTAATGTAGATTTGTCTACCGCTAAATACACGATTGAGATTGCATTCGTCAACGATATTTTTCCTCTGGCGAAAGCCTTATGGCCAAATCTGTCATCACCCTGAGGACATAACTCCTCTTCCTTCTGTCTAA
>CM021729.1:67174434-67211785 GCA_011074415.1 Stictonetta naevosa | reverse complement strand
ATCTATCTATCTATCTATCTATCTATCTATCTATCTATCTATCTATCCACCTACCTATCTAATCTATATTTTGTGCAAAAAAACATGGATGGTTTAGGATAAATAGCTGTCAAAAAACAGACTGGATGAAGCTGGTTCATGTTTCCAAAGAGCTCCCAAACAAGTCAAGAAGATAAAACACTCTCCCATAATGTTCAAATAATTAGGATGTGAACCTGTATGCCAGACTTAATCTCCTTCTCTTGCACAAGGGTGGAAACTCAAAGAGGATCTGTGCTCCATGATGACCCTCACTCCCTCTACCTGTTCAAGAAGCAAAACACAGGGCAGAAGTTCTATCATCCTTTGACTTGTCTTCCCCAAATTTCTTTCTATTTGTAAGCACTCTACACCTGAATGAAAAAATTAGCTATTAAAAATGTCACTGAGAAAAGGCACTTACAATATATTGTTGTAGTCTTGCCCAGCAGAAAAATCTCTTTCAGAGAGGGACTGTTTGAGTAGCTAACATGAAATCAAGATACTTTCTCTACTATACTACACTTTGTTTCTGGTCTTTTATATCCAGGGATGGAAATAAATACTTCTGTTTGAGAGGAACTAAGTTTTAGACAGTAAGAGGTGGATGAGTTGGTCCCCCACTTTTTTTTTTTTTTTTTTTTTTCTTTTAGCTAGATATTTCTAAAAGTAGTATAAAAATGAACTCCCTGTTAACTAAAGGTAAGTTTTCTAACATTTTATGGTAGTACCCATGGATGTCCCTAAAGATGTGAAGGAGTTTCAAAAGGTTGTAATATCATTTCATATACTGAGAGTATCTGAAAAAGACAGTACAAAGGCCCTAAGCTGCAGAAAACAGCTTGATTCAGTAATCCTGAAAATCCTTAGAAATTCTGCGAAAGGGCTGGGCCAGGTGTATTAAGAATGCTGGATTAGGCTAAGGAGAGACGCTGAACTTGCTGTGGTGTTATCTAGCTTCTTTTAGGTTCCTGTCTTGTGGCCAAAGGTTAATAGATGTTTGTAAGTGGTGATCAGGCTGTGTTGTGCTGTAGGCACATAGCATGAGTCCTGGGGAGAAAGCCTGACTATATGCACATCTACACACCATGCTAATGCAGCACGAGAGGGTCAAAGACGGCAAATGGAGGCAAAATTTTGGCCCTGTTGATGCCAAATGCAAACTTTGCTTTGACAAAGTGGGAGACACTTTCCAAGTAGAATTTGCAAATTTATTTGTTTGGATATGAAGTTCTTTGTATCAGGCAGCAAAGGTCACATATGCCTCAAATCAATATGTCCACAAAAAGCATATAAAGAGGTAAGAGCTCAACCATTATTGCTAAAGCTGTGGTTTCCTTATAAGAAAGGTTAGCCCTGACTGGAAAGTCTATTGTGTGATGGGATCACAAAGGCTAATCAATCACTCCAGCAGCCAGCACCATATAGGGAATTTGGAGTAAAATGCTCATCTGTGACCTGCACCATGGATCACCCGGTGTTCTGCAGTCACTCTACATACAGCATCTGTTGACATCAACAGGGCTGACAGAAAAGTATGTGTCAAGGTGACCCTAACTTCTGCTTTGATTAAATGAGTTTATAATTTGACACTTTAGGGGGGGAAAAGCAAATATATCATTAACCTCTTTTGAAAAAACTGTACCTTAATCAAGTACAGTTATTTTTCTAGATTAAACCATCGTGACCTCTTCCTATACTAACAAATATTATCTTAGCTCAAACCTGGTATCAGTAAAAAGATGTTTAATGTATTGACCTGAAATAAATTATGCCAGGGCTTGTTTGTGTGATGCATTCTAGAAAGGGCTGTGTGTCCTCCATTGGAATTACTTGCAAGCAAAGGCCATGCCTTTACAAAAGAATGAGTTCCTAAGGACCTTGTCTTTGTAAGATGACATTTACTGTAAATTACCACTAATAATCACTGAATATTTAGGAGTCCTGAGCAATTCACAAATATTCATTAAAAAAAAAACAAAAAAAAAACAACACCTTAAAAATATAACCAAAAAGACAACAGCAAATTTTTAAGATTTTTAATTTTAAGCTATATGAAGTGTCAAAATGGATTTAAATACATGCTAAGAACTGAGTGATCTTTCTTTATTCTTATCTGGGCATCATTTTGCTCAATCAGAACTTTAACGTTCCTTTCTTATCCTGGGTGTAAGACCACGCTATTCACACTGGTTTGCAAGTATGACAGATTCCAGCCCAATCTGATACTGCAGTGACTGTTCATTTCCCACTGGTGATCACCCCCTCATCTTATGGTTTGCAAAGAGAAACACAGAGAAGGATCAGAAGACTCTCCATAACAACAATGTACACTTTACATACAGCCATATTCTAGCATATTGAAGCTAAAACGTTGTGGTCTGCTTCCTTACTTTGCCATTTTGTTTGGTATGAATCTTAAAAATGAACTGGAGATCAGTATTATTTTTCGAGCTTGTTTTCTTTTTCTCCTTTATTTATTTTTTATTCTGTTATCCTTCTTTCCAAGATAATTTGTGTGGATCATCCTGTGAAAATTTGCAGGTACGCAAAACAATAGTAATAAAAAAGGTCATTTGTAGACAACACATCATGTATAATTTGGATTGTACTAATGCAATTGCTTGTGCATGTACTTTGTTTATAGGCTCTCAGGACATTTTCATTTTTTTTTTTTTTTTTTTTTTCTGACTATATCTCTGCTGTACACCTCTGTCTGCTGCTTTTTCACTATTCTTTAAAAGATTTTGGCTCTAGCCCTTGTTGCAATGCATGAGTTTAATTAAAATCTGCAGATGTTTTCCATTGACTATGTAGAATGGGATTTATGTTTCATCAATGAATGTGCACTGGCTCTTGTTTGATTATGTGCATGTACGATTCACATACACAGGCAGCAAAAGGATCTTTTCTTGGGAAACAAGCACAAAACATGCAGATGTATGAGCGTGTGCTCTCTACATCAGCGAGAAAGACAACTTCAACACAGAGGAGATCCCAGATCTTGTAGCTGTCACTTGCACGGCGCAAGCAGAGATAAGGAGAAAGCTATAATATAAACACAGAGAAAAAGCTCAGTTTTCACTCCAGTTTAATTTGCCAGAGCACAATCCCTCAACCAGATGCTGAAAGGAGGGGTGCTTTCTCCCCAGCCCTCACAGCAGCAGCTGCCTGAGGAGCACACACCTGATGTAGGGCCCCAGACAATGATGGTTTTATGGGTCCATGGTGATGGATGGGCAGGGAGGACTAGCCTCCCATGCACCCCCGTTGCGTCCCATGCTTTGCCCCACATGCCTCGCTACAGGTCCCAAAGCATCTCTTGTCCTTGTGTTGCTTCCCATCGCTGAGCTCAGACTCTTGGATCCCAGGAAACTGCAATTGTTGTGTTCACAGAAGGAAAAAAACAAAAACAAAAAGCAAAAACAAGAAAAGAAATGAAATGAATTTTAAAAATCCTGTTAATTATTGATAAATATCAAAATTGTCCTCTTGTGTTCTGGAAACTGGTGTAAAATGTCTCAGCTAGAGTTACTTCCCAGTAAGTTATTCTCAGTAATTTCGGCCTGCTGGTTGCACGCATACACATATAGATATCTCAGATCTGTCTTTATATACACTTTCTCCTCATGAAAAGCATTCCTACTGCTTAACAGGCATGTGGGATCCTGCATAAATTATGCTGATTCTATATGATTCAAACTATAAAATATAAAATTACATTGCATTTTCAATGAGCATATACACAAACCATGAGGAACGTGAAAGGTCAGACTGGAAATTCCTCCTTCTCCTATGTTGAATATATAGATATTTTTTCATCCAACAGCCCCATTGATTTAACTTGGGCGGAATAAGAGGTCTTACACAAGGCAATTTCCTGGTCTTGCATTAAGACCACTGCAGGACTCCAGCCTTGCAGCCTGACCTGTGCACAGGCAGATGCACAATTAAATGATGTTAGCGGACTGCTTTTTTGGCGCTGGAGTGTGTTTCCTGGATCAAGGCCATAATGGTTAAGTCAGCTACCCAAACAAGAACATGACGAACATCCTCTGCAACTTTTAATCTGATATCTCTGAGTTTATATTAATTTTGAGCTTCATAGATGTGTGGCGAATCTCCTTAAGTTAAGCATTATATTCTAACAATATTCCCATGGCATGAAGAAGACAGATGAGTTTCATACAAAGGTTAGAGTACCAGCAGTTTTTAGTAAACATGAGGTGGACCACACTAGCAGAATGGCAATAGCTTTGTAAAAGTCAGTCCTTTCAGGACACCCATCCATCCCTTAGAGTTCTTTTATGCTTGTTTTATTTTCTCTTTGCTGACCTACACTGAAGTTTCCTAAATTTACTTCTGCATGTATTGTCATTTAAATTGTTATTTAAGAGGTTGTTTTCAGAAATAATGTGCTTCTATGGATGCTATTTAGTTCACACAAAAAGAGATGTGACCTCAAAGAACATCTACACTTCGGTGTGGAGCTGAGATTTCTAGCTTTCGATACCAGGATTTGGAAGTACTGCTACTTGGAGGCTGGATCTGATTGCTCTTTTATTGTACAAGGATCTGCTCTCCCAGCAGGGTATGCGCTGAACCAACACCCTTTGAAGTCCGTGGAAAGTCTCCCACAGACTTCCAAAGCAGAATGAAATCTGCCTGAAATATACAGCCTGCATTTTTCGTCTGAGACACCAGAACCAGCCTCTCTTGTGGGTATCATAGGTGTGGAAGGTAAATTAGCCACCCAAAATGCATAACAGACCTTTTCAGGTGAAATTTCTTTGGCAGTGAAACAAAGGTACCTATGCATTTTAAAGAGCAGTTTAGTGCCAGTCTGTTTTCACTGCTATCCATTTCAATATTGCTTGTGATCTGAACTACTACTACTCTTTACAGAGAGCTTTTCATACACATTTCGTACACTTATTCACTCACTGGACTGTGCCGGGCACATTCACTGATCTCTGCAGCATTTCAGCATGCTCTCTTTGTATAGCTATATCAGAGATTCTCACTCCTTCGTGAATGACCTGCAGGCAGACAGACAGATCAACATGACCAGTGTTGTTTCAAGCAGGAATCCCACGTTGGTGTGATGGCTGCCATGGCGTTACACATGGAAAGACTGGGGGTTCACATGAGTAAAAGTATCCTGTTGTATTGTTCATGAGATGATTTTCAGTAATGTTATCTGACAATTATCTTCTAGAGCATGAGTAATGCTACAGTCTTTCCCTGTGTGTAAAAAAAAAAAAAAAGGCACAGAAGGGGGGGAGTAGAAGAAAAACTTGGGGGGCTTCAGTCTCTTGGCTCATAAAGTAGTGTTGATGTGCTACCTGTCTAGGACTAGCTGTTTGGGTCAGAGCTGGAGTGGCTGGTCCTGAAATGTATCCACTCAAAATTGAGTGCCTCTCCTTGGCTCAAGGAAAGTCACTATCCTGCCCACAGAGGTCCAAAGTCTGAATAATCACTGTTTCAAGTAGCATGAATCCAATCAAATGCCTAAATTTTCAGACTTCTAGATATCTATAAGGAGCTGCAGAACATTTTGAAGGGCATCCCAGTGGGATTTCTTTCTGCCAGATTTACAAGGAGCTCCTCTGATCCTGCAAGTGATAAAAAGTGTGCAAGGATAATTGGTACAGTTACCGGACTCCTTACCCATTCACCACTTATGCCCATTTTCCTTTCAGCAACAGTGCTACCCATGCGTGTGTTCAGAAGTCTTCCCTGGCTGTGCACTTGAAGCAATCTGAATAAAGCTGTCAAAAATCTGGATTAAGACAGAGTCCAAATCAGATTTCTGTGTTGTAGTGCAAGGAAAGCTTCTTGGAAGGTTGCTCCAAGCCATATTCCAGTGATCTACAGCTAGTTGTTTGGGATTAAAGTTTTGCTATGGTTAAAAAAAAAGAAAATCTTTCTAGTTATCTTCTTGTGTTCACTTAACAAGGATATCTTTGGGCAAAGGTGAAGACCAAAAAGTATAGCTCTAAATTTTAAAATCTGAATTTAAAGGTGTGAAAAAATTGAATACTTAAAAGTAGGAGGTTAAAACAGAAATTGTTTTACCCTTGTTGCCATGTTTACTCTCTGTACCAATCTACTTACACATATGTAATAAGGAAAGGCAGATGTATTTTTGATTTTAAGTCCTTTTGCCTGGCAATGAAAGGTATGACTTTAATGAAATGATTATTTGCATGATTATATTAAAAATAATGCCAGCTAAAATAATGCCACTGAGTACAAAAGTATGTGCAGAACAAATAGGGGGTCAAGATCAGGAACACTTAAATGTGAATATTCAATTAACAATAATAGAAAAGATGTGGGGCATGGTATGTAAATGAAAGCTGCCTGGGGCCAAATGTTCTCAATAGAGAAGCCAACAAGATATTAAAAACACCCCACATGACTTTGTTTTTCAGCTCATGAACAAATACATGTTGCAAATATGTTTATCTGTTCTAACAGCAAAAACAAACACATTCCATAATGTATGTATTAAGAGGATGTATAACTAACACAGCGTTCATGGCTAGGAAAATGTGACTACGTACAGTAAGTGCTGTTCGAAGGGAGGGGAAGAAGGGAGAGAGGTAAGATGGACAGATGCTTGAGGAAAAGACTTGCAAACCAGAGGATTTTAAATGGACCACAGCATCCCGTGTCCCACATGCTGATTTCTTGAGCGACCTGTTGCCAAGATAAATTTTTTCTTGGACTCTAGAATTTGTATGATGTGCTTGGCTTGCATTGGGAACACAGCAGTTTCTTCCCCACACAAACAGCTCTATCTAGCTAGGCTGGATATAAACAGAAAGACTGCTTCACTAATTATTTATACAAAGACAAAGATAGCTGCATTCTGGAAGGTTGATAGGAACTGGATTCTGGATTCCTTTTTTTTTTTTTTTTCCCTTCGCTGTGGGTGTTTTTGTGTTTTTGACTTACAGGGCTGTGAGACTCGCTGAAAAGCATCTCGACCTTCATCCACAGGAAGGTAATTTACAAGTCTGTAAAATGGTTCATGCAGTGATATGTACATATTTTCTCTTGAGAGTATTGATACTGATTGTTTTGTAGCAAGGTATTTACATAAAGCAGGATCCTTATGTGGATGAATTTTTCTTCTTACCTGACCCCCTGGCTTTTAAGACTAGTTGTGTGAGTAAGGAGTGCTCCCAAGCTACCAGGACTATCCTCACTTTAAATATTTACACTATGAGAAGAGTATTCGTACGTGTCCTGGAAATGCACTGTGATCACATGCTCCAGCAAACATGGTTTTCTTGAAATTAATATAACTACTTTTATGAGTCAAGTGAAACTCATTCATAAGTGTTTTCAGAATCAAGGCAACTGTTTTATTAATTATGCCCCATTCTCTTACCACCTTTCTTTGTACTTTCATTCCAAGGATTTGAAGTATTGAAACAGGCTTAGAAAGGGGAGTAGGAGGAAAATAATTTTCTGAATGTTTCACATACCATTATCCTCATCCTCTCACTTGTGCATAAGATACAGCTGAAACATGGCAAGTTCTTAGCAGATTACAGGAAAGTAACAGTGAAAGGAGAGAAGAGAAGACAGAATAATGCAGTCAGTGGAAAAACACTCTGCATTTTGGACAGGCAGAATACTGGTGAACTGCAGTCACCTCGGTCCTTAAACTGAACCTTGCAAGTAGTCTTACTCTATTTTGAGCATGTCTTAAGGGACTGCTGGATTGGGCCTCAGTTTAGGCTCCAGGATTAGCATTCCTCTTGTGCAAAGAACCATGGAATTTTAATGAATACAAGTAGTCAGAATTTCTGCAGTCTCCCAGAGATTTGTTTATTTACTAATTTAGAGACATGTTTAACATCTTACTTCAGTGGTGCATCTGTACCAGCACCATACTGAGGCAATGGTTAAAAATCTGATGCTGAGAAAAGAGTGTCATCTGTGAGTCATATATGCTCCTAGATGTACACATAAATGCTCTTTGAAAATACCGTCCCTGGCATAGATTATGATATATTAAAAGATTACAGCAGACACAAAAATATGGCATCAAGGAGTCCAGTCCAGTTACTTTTGGGAACTTTTTGCATTTAAAATAATAATTATATTATTTTTTTTAGGGCAAGGATGGATGTTTTTAGGAATTGATTATCTTAGTACCTGGTTTCATGAAATCAAGACATCATATTGAAGTGATGCATCATATCCTTTACCCTATGTCCTCAAAAGGAGATGGGTATTTAACTCCACCTGGTAGAAGCTAGCAGCCATTTCCCAGGTCTGTATCTCAGTTGCTGCTTTTCTTCAGGTTCCCCTGCCCTGAAGATCTTCCTCTGGAATCACAGGGTCCCATTGCACAAGCCAGGGGAGCTGGCCAAGGAATTTTCTGAAGTCCTTTAATTTGTGTCATGACTGTCGGCCAAAAAGTTTCAACCAGCCTGTAAATCAAGATGCTTGGACCAAGAATCTTTCTGGGTCCAGTACTTTGTGTCTATGGTCTGTATGGTATTGAGAGAGCTGACGAAGCACAATGTTTTTAGCCTTAGGATGGGCCATTTTAAACTGAAAAAAAAATGCTTTGGGACAAGGTTTTAAACCTTTCATTGACATTTGTTTTTGCAAAACAAAAGTAATTGCCTATGTGAAATCCAGCCATACAGTCCTGAAAATCTTTCTGAATTTCTTCTGTAAGCAGAGTCAGACAATAATGTTCAACATGGTCATTTTATTCCAATAGTATGAAATGTCTTGAATATTAGTAGCTTCTTAAAACAAATATAAATTTCAGCAAGTAAAAGGAAAGCCCACAACCTCAAATAAAAATAAAAAAATAACATATTACCCAACTCTCAAATTCTCCCAGAGTATTTTATATGGTTTCTGTAACTAAGCTACACTATCAGCTTGTTAAGTTTTTTGCACTACCAAAGCATGTTCTCTGTTACTTAATTTGCTTCCTAATATCACAGGTAAATGACTATTTACTGATTTTTCATCTTAAAAAATATAAATCCTTTTTTATGATTTAAAAGGAAAAAAAAATGATGATTTTAAGCCACTGGGGGCAAATGTAACTTTGGCAAAATCTGGCTACATAGTATATTATCTATGACAAATTCAGCAGGTTCAACATTGATAGCTGAAATAGTGTTCCATTACAAAATTTATAATACAATTGAAGTTGTGTTCTTAACAGCCTATATGAGGAGTGTTTTTTAAAGCAGCTAATTAGCTCTTAAGTCAATTACTCCACTTGTTCCCCCAGTGACTCTACTCTCCCCAAAATGTATTGACTGAGTTTTTCATTATTATTTCCCAAAGAAGAAAATAAAATCTATGAAAAATCAATAGCAAAGTCCACATGAACAGATGTTAATCTTCTGCACAGTTCCCTACATGTTCAAGAAAGGGAGCTTATCGGCATGGGGCACGATATTTTTCATGGATCTTTTTTAGTTAGTAAAGTCAGTAGCAGTAAAGCCATGAAATTGGTAGCAAAAAGTCAACTGCACATTTGAATACTTAATTTTGTGGCTATAAACAGCCACGTCACATTTCCAGCAATAACAATGGGATGGTTTTCAGCACTGCTTCACCAAGCAGGCATGTTTTCTATTTTCTTCTTGTATATACAATTAAAAGCATTCCCACCAGAGAACTCTGCCCTGCATTCACTTTGGAAAGAGAGCATGGGGAGAGATGGCTTTCTAAAGTCAAAATCCTGCCTTTCATTGGGCAACATCATGAAGAACAGCTCAGCAGTACAGTTACTTCTACAGCTTCTATCGAAAGTTTGCGTTCACTGACTAATTGTCAATACTTGCAACGATGTGCAATTCATAAGGACATCTCCATTCAACAGAAAAGTCTTTTTCCTTCTGTGTGGAAAGGTGGATTTACCTTTTATCAGACAAGAGATGAGGAATTGAGCACATTAGGTACAGGCAGGTTATCATCTTGCTCTAGGGGATATCCTCAACCACTTGCATTCTTGTTGAGTAATAATGAGATACCATAACCAAACCGTAGAATATGCATGTCAGATGGTTCTCCAATAACATTAGGAAAAAAAGCAGCTGATGTATGGGATATTGAAGGCAGATTAAGTTGTTAATGTATATTAGTATATTCTTAATTTCCTTTTAATTGAAAAAGACATATTGACTTTAATTAGAACCATTTCACAGGAACTGTCAATTAGCACATGTCAAACTAGTTAATTCAGAACAGAATTCTTTTAATTAGGGTCTGCTTTCCTTTAACTGTGGGGCCAATGAAATCAGCCTTTCCTTATCAAGATTTTAAATGTCTCTAAGACATACAATACAAATGTAGTCTCTTATCTATTATTAGAAGCCCATATGGATAACATTAAAATGATGATGCTGGCATTGTTCATGCAGCACAAATCAGAGTTTCCTTTATGACTGTTTGAAAAAAAAAAAAGATGGCTTTGAAGAAAGACTATTTTAAATACACAGATTTATCCTACTTTAAAGAGACTACAAAATTTATGACATGCATGTTCACATTTAAAGTATTATTTAATACGTCTGCTCAAATAAATGGGCCTATTCAAACGTTTTGTGTGTTCTATCAGCCAAAGACACATAAAACATTTTCAAAGCATGCAGTAACGTTCTTCCCTTAAATGAACTGTAATCAAAAGGGGAAAACAGACTCAATGGTTTTTTTGGGACGATATAAAACCAGCATTGTTAACTTTCATTGCATCTGAAGATTTAATACTGATTGCTAATCCAGTGGCTGCGAACACTAGTGAGCTAGTGTCATCCCGGTTATCAAACAGCACATAATCCTGGTCTTGACTTTCACAAACATTTTGTGAATATCCCTGCGTTTACTGATGAATCTCAGTTCATGGCTGACATACGTGCACAAAACCCTTCTCTGTGGTTTCTGGGAAGTGCCAAGTGTGACACCTGTAGCACTGGTAAAGTCCCTTCAGGAATAAGAACAGCTGGGGGAAATATAGCCAAAATATAAAGGGAATGATGTCAAAACCTAGACTTAGTTTTATCATACGGGGTTTAGCCACTGTTTTACTGACCTATATCAACAGAGGATTACAGAGATTAGTGAAAGGAATACTTAATAACTGAACTGTGGATTCCAAAGAGGATTATCCAGTAAGATATTTTATGTATCCTGATGCTTTGTTGAACATATTAGGGACCTGATTATGGGCCCAAGTAACTCAAAACATTAAAAGAAGCATCATTTCCCAAAATGCAGTACAACTGGGATGCATTAACATTTAAAGTGTCCTAGAATTATACTTCATCTAGGATCCTAACCACAACATTTTTATTTTTTTCCCCAGGGCAGCTCTTTGGTATGTTGTTTTCAGCACAGTTGTAAGACTGCCGTGTGCTAGAATGTGTGTTAAGGTTTCCACAAACCAGTGAAATGTAGGTAAACTTTAGCTTGATGAATGGCTAAACTGAGAAAAATCGTGTCCTGGGAGTTCTTCAGATCAAGCAAGAGGCTCTGTAGATATGTCACTATGCTGCCTACCACCCAAGGTATGAAGCGTACCTTGAGTATAAACTAACAGCTGTAGTGCTACTTTTAAATGTGATTGTAAATAGGTAATATAAACCCCTCATATTTATTCATTAATCCTATTGTGGCCCATATTAAATCTCTGCTTATCAGTTTAAATACTTACCATAATTTAGAGTTCTTTAAGCAGATCTAAGTCACTTTAGCACTGAATTGCATAATCCAACATCTTTTATAACACAGCTGAAACAATGCTTTGGATTTTGATCATATTGCTCAACCGGCAACGTACTGTTTGTTTCAAAATTACAATTAGCAATTCTTTTAACATCATTCCAAATGTTGGCTGTGCATAGAAAATATGGGTACATTCACCACATGGGTTAGACAACATGAGGTGACTGCCTTTATGCTCATGTTTTATACATTATGCTAAAATGCGTTTAACTATAGGAAATTCTGTTACATTATGGGGAATGTTTTAGCCCTTGCAGTATCCCAGTCAGGTGGCTAATAATTTATCTAGTCTATATCTTAGAGCTGGGACAACTGAGGAAGAGCTGTATGGAAGGATTCTAGCCCATCTATTCTGTTGGTAGTGGCATTGAAGGCAGAAGCTCCCAAATCCCTGGAGCTGCTCTCTGCAGACACATGAACAGCGTCTAGGTGCCCACTGCGGGCCCTGCCCTCAAAGCAGTGCAAGGCATATTTTTCCTAATTAATAGTAAGGCGATTCATTGCATGGCAGAAGCAGTAATATTTACGTGCTTATGGATCTCATGATTAAGTAGCAAGCTTTGACTTCAATTAAACCTGACAGCTTCTGATAGCAAAAAGTCATTACAGAACTTCAAAAGCACTTGTGCAGCAGCAAGATCTTTACAATTATCTGCACGACATCTTGCAGCCTCTGTTGGCTCCTTGATCTTCTGCAGCAGGCCCAACTTCTGTGTCAACTTTGGTCTATGAGAAGTTGAACCTTAACACGTTATTTAAAAAAAGTATATGAAAATGCTGCAATCTACAATGGATTTCATCCAGTCTGACATTCCTTTTGGGATAAGTACTTCATAAAAATTGCCCGTGTGATTCATGTACTGTTCATGTATTGTTCATGAATCAAACCAAGAACCATTTAAAAATGACTAGCATTAGGGAAATGTAATAGCTTTTTAACAGATTATTTAAATGTCTGTAGCTCTGATTTCCAGCCATTTTATCCAAACAGCTACAGCAGAACTATCCCTGAAAAGGGAGTAACTTTCTGATTAAACCCTTTTGTCATTGGATTTAAGAAATATTTTAGAAGAGAGAATTTCTCAATTATGTATTCATCCTTCAGAGCCTGGGCACGGAGGGCGCAGCAATTTGATCAAACCCAGCTGAAAGCATTAATGGATTGGAGGATTCATTCTTGTTTTCACAATCACAGCTCAGAAAGAGCTGGGAGCCGAGCAGCCTCTTCTGCAAGATGCCTGGTGTGCAAGATACACCCTTGGTAGTTTCTGGTCCTGGCGGCTTGGTGTGCCTGATACTTGGGTACCGTGATGCACCAGGGCGTATATGGTGCACCCCTGAGGCTGGATTACAGTCCCAGCTATCCTCCTGTTTTCTGTTTTGTGGGTCGTATGTGTCCTGACGTAATTGAAAACAGCAGATAGGCTCATCCGTTCATGCATTGGTGGCCCCTTGACCTGCCTCCGCCAGCGGCAGAGCCCGTGGTCCCTTGCCTGTCGAGCAGAGGCCAGCCGCAGACCGGGTGCCTCGCACCACCACAGCCTCATCTGCTCCTCTATTAAACAATTCTTCCAGCATAACTAAGGCATTTGGGTTGTTAGCGTGCATAATAAGTTATATTTAAGAAGGTTTCAAACCAGCACATTGTATTTTGCGGCAAAGTCATAAAAATATGCTAACGTGATAACATCTAATGAGGGAAACGTTGCATGCAGATGTCTGTTTGCCTATTATCCCGTAAAATGACTGTATATTTTTATTTATATGAGTAACGTTAGACACAAACATGTTACCAAAAAAGCATTCATTTAGGAAACATATAAACACAGTATGAGTCTAATATAAGAAACTGTTTTAAAACACATTTTTTAGTGTTTATAAAATGAAGAGAAATTAAAAAAAAATTGTTCCAAAGTACATTTTTTTTTTCTCCCTCATGACGAGAAGGAAATATAGGTTCTCAGCTGGCATATTATTTCTGATGTGGCAGCAAAGTGAAATTTGTGCCTCGCGTCATGTATCCTTTACATGATGCAAAGGAATATAATTTTATTTTTGTTTTATTTGAAGGCTCTGTCTGGGCACATTGGCCACCAATTTCATTTTTATTGCGGTGCATGGATAGCAAAGTCACATATCCTTACGTTAATGCAAAGGGCATGGGAAAGGAAAGGGAAAGTATAATTTTTGTTGTTGCTGTTGTCATTTGAAATTTCCATAGTGTCTGTGCACATTGGGTACCATTTCATTTTTATTGCACTGCACTGATAGCAATGTCACATATCATTAAGTTAACACCAAGTTAGAAAAAAAAGAACAGATATTTTTTTCCTGCTATTACCATTGTTTGAAATTTTTTGTACCGAGTGAATATAATTTCTGTGGGGTGGTGGAAAAGTCTAATATACACTGTAAAAAAAGGCATGTACATTTATATTTTTGTATTGCTCCATGTGACAGTGAATATAAAATGCAATGCTACTGACATTTCTTATTGGTGGGATAAAGGCTTGCTCAATGTCTAGAAGTGGCTAATAAGGAAACAGGCATCTTTCAGGAGAACTGGAATAACACCACAGTCTAATTTCCCAAAATTGGTGTATTTTACTGAAAAGCTTATCACATACATCCTAAAATACCCCCCATGTCCACCTCACTGTCTTTTAACCACTGTGCAGAGACTGTGACAACCACTTTGGGATGGGGAGGGTTAATCTATAGTTGTGATGGATCCACTCCTCATCGCTGACATGTGTAAATAATGGCCATCAGGATGGACACGGTGCTTATCTAAATGGTGAGCACCAGGCAGCTGTGTGGCTGCTCTGTTTTACGTGACAGGTCATTGTACAGGTCAGCACTAATAGCAGGCAGGATTACAGCCCTTGGGCTCCTCTGGGAAATTTGTGCCTCAGTATGGCGAATCTACTGCCAACAGTTGTCTCAGTTTTGGAGGGCAAAAGAGGCCAACTTGTTTTGTTTTATTTAGTCTATTATTAACCGTTCCCATATCATGCCCAACACTGTTTCTTTATCCTTGACCTTTGGAGCAACTCTGTTGGGGTACTGTAACTCAATGTCCATTTTTAAGCATCCACTCTTGGAAAGACAGATACGGGACTGCCAAAAGAAGATGGCAAGAAGGACCAGTATAGTCTACAGTTGTGATAGGCCTACTAGTTTCAGGTGGACACCATGTGTTGCGGCTGGGACTCTCCTCTCCTGGCAGGATACTGGAAGCAACCTTCTGTGGTTCACACTTGAATTAATGGCTCAAGATGAGGAGGCTGCTCCTAAGGGGCACCTTACACCCTGTGCTCACACCTCTTATGGTGTTTCCACCTGGTGCTCATGGTTGAGATTGCTCCATGGAGGATTGTCTCAGTCAGCTTATTCAGCATTTGTAACATTCTGTTCTTTTCTGTTGTGGGATGTTTTAAATGTAAACCCCACTGGGATATGTGGTTTGGACCCCACAAGAGCAGACACAAAGCTGTGGCAATACCAAGCTTATTTGTGGGCCTTTGGAGACCCTGTTACTTGAGGTAGGTTACAACAGCTTCCAGGCTGTTGAGCTCTTGACAAGGAGTAGGACAAGGAAGGATCTAGTTTGGGATCGGTGGCTGGTGTGAACAAGCTGAATCTGGAAGGACAAAAGAACCTTGGCCAACTTGTTTAATGAGAGCTGTATGGCACTAAACAACCACAGATGTACGTAATAGATTTTGCTCTGTCACAATAGGCTTCATCCCAATAAGCCACCTGAACACACAAATATGTGACAGCTAGTATGGTTTGCATTTTTAATGCATTTCCTTGCATGAGGCTTGGAAAACCTCTTCACCCATTGCCACAGGCTACTCCTTTGTGACAGCAGCAGCACTCCATCTTCAAAAGATCACGTATCATGAAAGAGAAAACTGTAAAAGAAAGACTGGCCAGAGGATTCCCATGAGTCCACCTATTCTCACTGAGTTTGAGCTATCAGCACCTGTACTGGTGTTGCTGTTCCCTGGACGGTGGCCACCAAACAAACACCCTTCTGCAGCTATGGGTTGCTTGCTCTGGAAACGTTGGGCACAACTTGCAGTGGTGCTGGTGTCCTTTTCCTCCTCTACCTCGAGCAAGACAGAACAAGTGTGAAATATTTTGGAGCAGGTGTTAGAGAAAGCAGGATAACGCAGCAGTTTTGGAAGTGCTGGAATGGGAATATGCTGCTGAGCTCTCCATCTGGAGAGGAAACCCAGAACCACCCTTTCCTCGCAAGCTGCAGGAAGAACAGGAGAGTGTGTGTTTAGGGGTTTGTAGACGACAAATTATAGCTTGTTTCTAAATGTCTCCATATGTTTTTATTTGTGTTTTATACTTTCCTCTTGGCTGTACTGGAGCTCTTTTGTTTCATAGTGGCATGTCACAGAATATTTGAAGTTATAAAAGACTTGCGTATCTCAGGGCTCTGTAAATAAGACATGATATTTTTCCACTCCCCCCACCCCCCGGGCCCCCCCCTGGGGGTTTGTGAAGCTCACTGGAACTAATTCCCTGTTGTTCCACAACTTTATAGTTACATATACACATCTGAAGTATGTGCTGTGCCTGTCTAGATGACGGGTGATATTCCAGTTTTTGATAAGCCCCCTTTCTGTCTCCACAGAAATTGTTGACAAGCCTTTCTGATAGTACTTTAAAATTAGGAGGTCATACATAAATGTACACACATATACAAGTATATATGTGAGTTCCTACTTTTTTTTTTAGTCATAGTGATTACGTGTGTGTATATATAGATGTATGGACTCTTCTACTTGTATACATATATATGAGATATTTTTAAATTAAAAATAAACTTTTAGGAAAAAGGTTAGTCTGCAGTACTGTTGTGGAACATGAGCATAATTTTTGTGGAAACTGTGCTGCCTGAGAGCTGTGCCCTTCACTGCCTGTACCGGCAGTGGGGAGGAGAGGCAGGGAGAGCCCAGTGCCAGCAGCTGGATGCTCTGGCCATGCCAGGACTGCTTCCATGTCAGGTACCAGGAGAGCACGGTTTGCTAACAGTTTAGCTGCTTATCCAGAAGAAATGGCAACACACCGTTTCTCAGCGGTGGCGATCGGCTTGCTTTGGTTGGACAAAAATCCTGGTGGTTTCTGACAGCCACGGGACACCACACTGAGCACAAGGGCTCAGATCTTGAGGACCAGCCAACACTCGCCCAGGGACAGAGCTCAAACATCAGTTTCATATTTGGAAAGTCCAAGAGACGTCTGGGTGGGGCCGCAAGCAGTTTGGGGTTTGGGAGTAGGATAAGCTGTCCATGTTGACATAGCTCTTACTCATTATAACCACGTTGACATAGAAATTACCAAAGTTCGGCTTTGGTAATTCCAAACCCGCTTTGCAGTGGCTGTGTAATGGGAGGAACAATAGGCAACTGGCCTCATATACAATGCATTTTAATCCAATTCTTCATATGGTTTAATTTCTAAAAGATCTCTCATTTGCCTATTCCCTGCATTTTTGTGACAGTCACTACAAACGTTGGCATGCTACTGACTTGGAATGGAAAATATTAGTGGGGAAAATGGTTTTTCTCAATATGTTGAATACACTGCCAAAATCTCTTTGCAATCCACCTGCAGTCTGAAATTTATTTGTCAAAGTAGCAAAAGTTGAAACGTGGTATGATCTTTACATACTGCTCGTATGCCAAACAAACAAACAAAACTATCCAAGAAAACCTTTTTTTTTCTTCTTTTTTTTTTTTTTTTTTCTTTTTTAAATTCAAACTCACAACAGTAATATAAATTACACATGACATTCTATAATAAAATTCCCTAGTGTTAAGCTCTGGGATAACTGTAACGGATAGTGATAGACAGTGGTCATCAAATAAATTTAGAGCTTCTATTACAAAACTTATCTTCGGGGCCTTCTGATGAGGAATTTTTTTGACCTGCTACCAACCCACATCTCTCATTTCTGAGACTCTTTGGTGGAAGATCTCTGCTCTTGTGCACATTTTGAATAATAATTTATTGCATGAACTTCAGGGTAAAAAAATTCCCACTTCTCCTGATTTGATCACTTATGGATCTGGTAGGTGACATACAGACAGCCTGGACAACTTTTGAAAAATTAAAAAAAAAAAAAAGAAAGAAAGAAAAAGGAAGCTGACTTATTGTAACCAAGTTTTTGTTCAATTCTTTACAGTTAGGATACATTGGGCACTGATAGCTTATAAATATTAACATGATCTGGTAAAGTCAATTTAGGATGAAGCCCTGTACTCGGTAGTAGCTGTCCTGATTGTGGCACCAGGAAATGACATCATTTTTCTGGGTGCTGTATTTGCACAGCCAAATCTCTTCTCATTCAGACAAAACTACATAGAAGAGGAATTTTCCCACATGTAGCAAGTTAGTTTTCCCCCTTGGTGAACTCATGCTCTGATTAGAAGAGATATCCTTACATATTTTTTTTCAGCAAATTAAATTTATTAATATCAGTCTGATAATCTTTATTGTCAAGTTAAACTTAATGCTTATGATGAGATTAAACCATTAAAATATCTGTAGTTCAAGAAAGTATCTCCAAACCTCAGTCAGAAGAGAACAGTTTAAAGCAAATATTCAGATTAATCGATGATGGGATCATTTAGTACCTAATTGCAAAGAAGAAACCTCAGACAAAATCTATTAGCATTAGGCTGAATCTTGAGGTCATCACCTACCCTTTGCAATCATGGTCCTGAATGTTTATACATATGTGCCAACTAGAAATGAATTAATAACTTCAAGATTTAATCTGATGTTATTATTTTTTTTTTCTGTTTGTTTACTGTGTCTGAACAGCTTATGTAAATACTCTAAACTGTTGCATCATCTGTAATTGCTTGCAATAGATGAGGTTGCAGGCTAGTTAAAAGCACGTGTCTTGATTATAAAATAAAAAGAATCACTGTAACATTGCTTCATTTAAAAATTTTTGGAAGAATAAGTGTTATAAAATATAATCAAAGTGCCTGAATTTTTAGGGACAAATGTAAAAATATTGTTAAAACCCTAAATATACACTAATTAACAAGTGATTCCAAAATAGATCATACTCCTCTATACTTTAGTACACTTAATAAACAAAAATTTGCAGTAACAAACCAAGAGGCTGCTAGTGTGTCCTACATAAAACTTACTGATGTTTAGTGAAAAAATATTCAGAAAACATTATATTTCTTCACAAAAGTGAAAAATGTATTAGAATACTTGATCTATCATGAAGGGTATAATTTGATGCAAACACAAAGTTTCTGGAATGGGCCAGAAAAATGAGCAGAAAAGGCTTTGTCCATATCTTGGTAAAGATTATCTTTCCAGACATCTAGTACAACATGTACAATTATGGGTTACATTCATATTTCCTTTCACTGATGAATATCAGGGATATTAAAATGGTGTTTGATAGTCTGCTGACGGGTTTGTTATTTTCCTGGCATAGTGAAGGAGTGGAAAGAAAATCATTTGGGAAAAAAAAAATTATTACTTCTCTCTCCTAGATTGATGATCATATTCACCATAGGACCTGATGTCGTGCTGTGCCACCAGGTGATTGCATATCACCCAACAACCCTTCTGCCTGGACTGTGGGTGCACCCCTGGGACTGCCTCTGGGGCAGGAAAATGCTGGGTGAACCAAATTCTTTTCCATCCCTCTAAAACGTGGGTGTCAGACCACGGGTGTCAGGACACGGTACGCAGTCACGGAGAACTTACAGCAGCAGCAGAGGGTAACAAAAACCTGCAGGTTTCCAGGTGAATTTTCCCTGTATCTTACCACTTATGGGATACACCGAGGGACTGCCCGTCCCTTCCTCTCTGGGTAGAAGGGACATTAATTCCTCCGGTGCGGGAAAGGCCCCACCATTTTCTTCTCACTTTCAGACACCAGAGAGAGTCATTCCCCACTTCACAGTACACTGTGCTACACAGAGCAAAACACAATCTCTCTGTAACCCTTTCCCTGTGGGGCTTTCTCACCCTTGCTGATTGTTTTCCATGCAGTTGTGGTGCTATTTGTGGTCTTCAAGTGAAAGCTACTTCCCCTTAATGACATATTTTCCTAGTCTGCTTTCATGCCAGATGACCTTGTTTAGCTTATGGAGCCACAGGAAGGAGCTTAAGAGCCATCGTTGTTCGTGAGCACTGAATGGACTAAGACCTGCCTGAATTTTTTTTTAATTTATTTATTTTTTTTTTTTAGAAACACTTGAGAAACAGCTACCGCCACAATCACAAGGGAATAGCGATCCCTCTCTATAAATTCAATTTGTCTATAACCTTTTGGCACAGACCATAAATAACCTTTATATATTTCACACACACACAAGGACACACACAGTACACTACATGGACAATGTATATAAATATTTACACAAACACAAACTAACTGTAAAATGCCACACAAACTATCATTTTTTTTTAGCAAATGGTTAACTGCCTGTGTCAATCAATACCTGGGCTGCATGCCTGCTTGCCCTGCTTGCTATGCCATCATACTGGCGGCAGGTACAAAACCATAGCAAAGAAAATAATCCGTGGGCAGTAGGGCTGTTTCTGCAGAGGTCACAATAGAGACGAAGGAAAGGAGAGGCTGCATTCTGGCTCCTGAAAGGCTTGTATGACTTCTGTTCTGCAGTCTGGAAATGAAAAGAATAAAGGAAAAAAAGTGAAAGCAACCATTTTTAATTCTGAAAATTACACTCTGTATGTAATATTATTTAACTTTTTGTTTGTACACACAGCTAGCATGATAATAATATTAATAAATAAATAAATAGAAATAAAGCCAGAATTCCAAGGTGCAAAAAAAAAGCAAAAATTCCAAAGCACTAAACCAGAAAATGTTTACAGAGGGAAGAATTATTCTTAACCTCAGCTTTATACCTAAAAAAGAGTTATTGTGTAGGAACCAGCTTGGCTTTCTAACTTTTTTCAAGTTCATGTTTGTGTTCTAAAACTATAAAAAATATCCTGTCTGAAAAATTGGACACTTCATTTTAAATTAAAATTTATTGTAAAAATTATTATTTATCATAAAAAATACGATGCCATTGGGGTAGAAAAATAATTGATAGTACTACAGGTGAGAAAGTACTATATGTAGGAAAGTACTGAAATTTATTATGTATTTCAACATTGACACAACTTATTGCAGAAAATTCAGGATAAAAAGGATTCAATTCCCACCATATGTCATTTTGATTTTTGTTCAAAATAAAATAAAAGTAATTAAATTTGTGCCTTCCAAGTCTAATGATGATGACTTACATTTTTCAAACAAACAAACAAAAAAATGAACTGTTAAGAACAGGAATCAGAGGCCTATTCCAGCTGGTTGAAATATCCATTTTTTAAAGTTTTATATTTTTTGACAATTTGGTTGAGCGTTCAGCTTCAGCTAAGAGAATATGACAGTCTGTCCTACTACCACAGGATAATGCAGGGCCAGACAACGCCTGGCTGTAACACAGCCAAACAAGAAAACCTTGGAGGCCACAGCAGCTCTTTCTCTCTTGCACACCTTTGGTTTAGGTGACTGGGACCACAGACCTGGAAGCTGCAGGATCAAAACGGGCAGAGAGCAGGCAGACTCTTGTCTTTTCAGACATGAGGTAAGAAATCCTGATAAAAGGATGCTGCAAGCTTCGCCTTGACTGCAGCACTTGGGGAAACCAACATGCCTTTGCTCTCAGAGCTGCGTGTTTATTCTTACGAACACAGACAGCATACAGCTAGAATACATCGCCTCTGACAAATAATAACAAGCTGCTGCTTTCACGATTATATATTCAGAAACGTGCTGAATAAGTTGTAGCTCCTCACAAATATATCCTCCTAAAAGGATGACCAAAACCAAATATAATCTCCTAAAAGGATGACCAAGCTTCCCCGTGGCGCAGAGGCTGCAGCAGGTTTGGGGGGCTGCCAGGTGATGGAAACCCCAGGAGAGACCCGGTCTGCACATCAAGTCACGGCACACTCTGGACCCACTGAGGCTGAGAAGGAAAGCTCTTTAGGACTATTAATCAAAATGTGGTTTGGTTTAAGGGTGGCATTTTGCTAATGCCTATTTAATTGAGAAGTATGCTCTTTGGTGGTGATTAACCCTTTCACAGCACCAAGTAGCTCACATTATGTCATGACAAGTAAAGAAAATGAGGATAGCACAGGGTATTCCTTGCCTAAATAATAAAATACAGGGTATATAGGTATAAATAGTAAAATAGGAAATAAATCTGCAATCACTTGAATATACTTGAAGCTATTACATGGCTTTATAACACCTTTAACTGTGATTACTTGCTTGGGTCCACCTTTCCTGTAGACTTTTGGTTTTTAAACCAATGAGGGACATTCATGTGGGCTAAACTGGTTGTAACTCCTATGCCCTCATGTTTCCCCTGAAGCAGTTGCAAACAATCCTGCTTCAGATTTATTTATTTTAATTTCAGTTTAGGAAAGTATAAAGTTAAGAGGGACCTCAAGAACTCAAAGAAACTTTGGAGTTGAAACTCTGCCAGGTAACATAAATAGGTTAGAGCATACACTCTGACAGCCCAGGAGCAGCTAGGGATGAAAGATCAAAGAAGCCATGAGAAACAAAAATAGCCAGAGATCTCTAGAACAGATATCATATTATTAAATTAATTACAAGTACTAGAGGTACATGTGTAGACATTAACATGTGCTAAAGAGAGGGGAAAGCCAAGTCGGAAACTGAACTTCTCTGTTCTTTCATTTCTTCTTTTCTCCACTTCATTTTTACCAGTGTTCAAGGAAGGCTCTTTTTTACCTAGCATTTGCTGGAATTTTATCCAGTTAATAGGGGGTCCACAAATTAATCTGGGATGCTGCAGCATAATTCAGCAGATTATGTTTTGAAATAAAATTTCAAGGTATTACCCTCTATTTTCCTTCTTAAATTTTCATTGCATTATCTCATTTGACAAATTTACAGTGGTAGTCATTAAAGATTCAAAATTAACACCAGTTACCACAGCACAGTGTCTGAAATACTGACATAAATTTATCTGATAAGATAGCCACATCAGAAAAAAATATTTTACTGACAAACCCAGTGATTTTCCCTATGATTACAATTTAAAGCCCTCAAATGTTTAGATTTTTATGACATCTCCTTATGGTCAACACTTACCAACACTCAGAAATTAACCTTTTTCTAGTGAATCAACTCCCTCAGTCTTTTAATGAATTTTTGTTTTAAAATTAGATTTCAAGGTCAATTTTCACAGGAAACAAAATTATGGTCTTAACAGACCGATGTATGGCATAAAAACAGTGGAGGAATTTGAGGGATTCATTTAGAGCAAATTACCAGGTCTGAATAGCTCCCTCCAAAATTCTGAAGCTAAACATTTATTGTGTGGTGTATACAGATGAGCATACACATCGTCTTTTAAAGATAGTAACAACAATAACAATATACAGCATCCCCCTTCTAAATCACCCTTCTTATTGTTGAAAGGCATTTATACAGTTAAATTCAGGGCTTTGGTGTTTCTTTTGAAAAAGGGGGTGAAATTCCAGGTTCATTTTAATGCTGAGAAAGTTGATGAGTTCTTCTAAAGATAATTAGTCAGAACTTGGCAGACAACAACCTGGAAGGACCAAACCAGCAGCTTCTGCAAACAGGAGCTGAATTAGTGCATGAGAGGTGAAGGTGGGCCAGGAACAAAAGTGCTCTGGACTTTCAGTAATATAGTGATAAGGACAACTTAGGGAGACCATGTAAGGAAATAAATTTCAGTATAGAAAGGAATTCTTACTGTGGATTAAAGTTTTATTCTTTGTAGTGCATTGATCCAGTCCCCCCAGTAGGAAGGGCAATCAAAATTGTACGAGGTTAGGATGGATAACCATCTCCACTGTGTTCCTCTAGACATGCCCAAACAGCTGACTGGGAAGGAGAAGGTAAGTGGTAGCCATTGGTAGCCATTGGCAATGATTTGTTTCAACAGGCTGTGGAATCAGTTTGGCCTGTGGAAGGCTGCTGGGGGAGTTGAGATGGCTGCTGAGCTCTGACTATCACTGTCAGCTCCACGTGCAACCCCATACTGTGCAGGTACTGGTCTGACTGCCCGTGCCCAAGCCAGGGGTCTCTGCTCCTGCATTTGAGCTCAGCTTTCCTGGTTTGTCCCATGGGAGCAGACCTCTGAGACCACAAGGATGTTAACAGTGCCAGTGGAGACCCGTGCAAGATCTGCTTGTGAAGTGCAGCTAGGTAGCCTGTGTTTAGGGAATCTTGTATTTAAAAGGATAGCAACAGCTGAATTCAACCAGAAAGTAAATAATTTTTTTTTTTTTTTAAAAAAATTTTGGTGCTCAAAGCCTATAAATAACACAGGCATTTGCATCATACTGCTATATTAACACATCCTGTTGTGTGTAAGAGCTCACCCAGGTTCATTCACATCACTTTGGGAAAGATGTAGGTCTTAGCTAGCGTGCCAGATTGCAAATCAGATGGTCCTTGGTCTGAGGCTAGATGACATCAATGGAAAAACTACCTTTCACCTCGGATTCATACAAAGTCTGCAAAAGAAAAAGCTGTTTGTGTGGAGGTAGGCAAAAAAACAACGGGCACCTCCTCTCCTGTATGTGGACCCACAGACAAAAAAGAGAAGGGCACATGGCTAGACAAAAATAGAGATTAATTCCTCTATCTGGCTTGAAATCAAACTATGGAATGCACCATCACTCTGTCAAATATTTTGAGTGGATTTTTAAAAGGGCTGAATTAGTTCTTTGTTATTATTTGCTGCTGCTACTTTCACATAAACAGATAAATATGTGACTATTTAAGCAGAATGCTCTTTTCCAGCTTCAAAATTATACAACTGAGAGCAAAGTGTGGCTATCTAAAAGTAATCAAACCCAATAGTTCATGCTGTATGGTAACCTTTTTGCCTGAAGAGGTCGGGAAGGAAATATTTTCCCACACTAATGGGTAAGCTCAGTTTCATTTTTCAGCATCTGACATGTTCTTGAAGTACTTGCCTGTTACCACTGGAGACAAAACGTGCCACTGTCTAGTTCTCTGTGGCAGATGTGTTATTAGTCCAGTTAGGAGAAACGTTTAGCACCCAAGAGAAGAGGGAATAGTCATCCCCTTTGCTTCTTCAGGTACAGCTTCATCATCTCTCCCTGGTCCTCCAGCTTTTGGCCCACTTACACTTTCAGTCACTCAAGTGTAATTTTTAAGGCATCCCATAATTCTTCATTCCTGGGGTTTACTTATAAAAACCCAAGCAAACACAGGAGTGAGGCATGGCATTGGGTTGCTGGCTCTCCTGTGTTCATAGGTACAAAACTCCATGTGTACACCTTTGCTTAATGAGAAAGCACAGGTGTTCTGACAAGAAAGAACAACAAATAATAATAATAATAATAAAAAAGTTGCTATCCTGTCAAATACGGTGTGTGTATCAAGGATCTGGAATACAAAGCAGACTTAACAGCTATCACATATTGAGTAGAATTCACTTGAATGTAACACCTTCTCCCTCTAAGGTTTTGAATGTGGTATCTTAAAGAAGATCACACAAATTACTCATTCTGGGAACAAAGGCTCTTTTTTGAAAGCTGTCAGCTTGCTGACAGTTATGATGAGCATTTACTTCAGGCTTGTAAAACATATTAATCAAACTTGTTCCTATAGCTTCAGTCCAAGGAGGGTTACTGTTTCTTTTAGAGAAATGTTTTACATAAGCGAAGAGCTCTGAATACGTATACACCTTGAATGCAAACCACCGTCTATGCCATTCATTTATTCATAATGAATAAATACTAGTCTACACCAGGCTTAAGGAGGATTGAAGCAGTATACGGAAATCTGTTTATTACAAGACTATTTGCCAAAGACCTATGCACCATTCATTGAACCCTGAAAAACATTTGAAAATATGGGTTGCATTTGCAAACTTCAATGTATGACACGGAGAGCTGGCAAGCTGCCTGGTTTCTACTTAAAGGATTGTCATTCTGGGAAAAATAAATTTCTCTAACTAGACAAAAGTCAATGTTTTCATGTTTTACTGCAATCAAACTGATATGGCTGACAATTTAATGTCTCAACACTTAAAATATCTGTGGATAATCAGTTACCTCAATCAATCATAACTACAAGATTTCTCTATTTTCAAAGCTTGTATACATATGACTGAGACATTTAACAGTTTAGAGAAACATCCCTGTCCTTAATCCTTCATGATTTCTCTTGAGCCATTCAGTTCTTTCTCTTTTTCTTTTCCTTTTTTTTTTTTTTTTTTTTTCCAAAAGCAGGATTTTATAATTGCTGGGAAAAATATAAAAAATCCAACCCTGCACTGTAATCAGATTTTGAAACCTTTGTGATAATGTCCTGTTTTATTTAATTTTATGTATATTTTATAGTCTGCTTGCCTGTCAGAAAGATGTGGAAATGTGCTGGCATTCCAGCTGAAGACATCATTATGAGTGAGAAAATGCTCAAGGCTTTTTCAAAGTGGGTGCTGAAACATACGTTTCTCTTCTTTGACTCCAGGGGATGCTAACAGCTGCCCCAGCAGACAGGTATCGCAAGGTCAAAGGCTAGCAGAGCCATGCACCTTCAGGATTTGACTGCCAGCAAAGTAAATAGGTAGTTTCTCAAAACTAATAATAAAAATAGCAACAATGATGAGAAGAAGAAGGAACTGACAACAAAAATGAAAAGAAACCTGCAAGAAGTGAATTCTGGGTAGCACAACACTTGGCAGAGCTGATTTTAATATCTGACAGGTTGAGTTCACTAATCTTTGCTATTCATATTGACGTGAAACTTCATGCAGTTTTAGAGATTTGTATCTATTAAGACATGCAGCAGTGTTCCTACAACATGGGAACAAGTTTGCTAGAGCCTACTGTTCTTCTGCTTCCCTGAAAAAAATTGATATGAACTGTTTTAAACACCTAGCAGATAATTACTCTGAACACTCAATAAAGAAAGCTACGTCTTCAGAGCCTCCTTTATCTTTAAAAAATAATAAAAAGCCAAGCCCCAAACCCACCGACAAGACAAAACAACATTCTTCCCTCTGTCTTCCCCCTCTCTTTTGTTTCTTTGATTACTTGGAGCCTTGTAATCAAACTAAGCTTAGTTTCAGGACCCTTGGGGCAGTATCTCTTAGTTCCCTGTCAGGCTGCGTTGCAAAACAATCAATCTTGCTCCGGCGCTCACTTGGCGGAAGTGCCGCGACACCAGGAGCGCGGCGCTCTGCTCGCACTGTGAAGCTCCGATGACAAAAGTTTTTATCAGAAGCTGACTGTATTTAGGGTTATGAATATGCAATGACTCTCATTAGTATTGAAGCACAGGAGCACGGGCTGACATCCCCCGCCACTTTTAGCTGCTGCAGAGTCGTCTAATGAATTGTCTTGCTCTTTCACTCGCGCAGGCTCTGCTGTTATGGCTCCCTGTTCCAAGGGGAGTTGCCCAGTTTGAGAATACTATTGACTGCAGAAATTAATTGCCAGGAACTGCTCTTGATTTTGTTAAACGGTGCTGAGACAGTGTTTAAATTGTCAAAACAGAAAGCTATTAAACTCTACAAGAGGCGAAGTCACCATGAGTGAGAGGACCTGCGCACCAGGCGCAGATGTGCACAGGTCTTACACACAGTTCTGTGGTCATACCTGTGCAAACAAACACACCTGTGTTCTGGCAGAAGGTCTCTGGAACCTGGCTTCACATTGATTTATCTATTGTTCTTCCAGCTAGAACAAACGGGGATAAGGCGGCATTCTCCAAATGAACAGGACTCCAATACATCGCTATTTGATCAACCCTTTAATACTCTTTCTTTCTCCTCTGGGACCCAGTCAAACATTTTTCAGCTCACACATCTGCAATCTTTATGAATAAGGTACTGATAAGGATGTTTCCAACAAATGATTAAGATATCTGGCTTGATTTGTAGTATTTGAGGAGATGTGCATGCTTTCAGAAACAAGTGGAAAGAACCCTTTTTTTCCCAATTGGTTAAATTAAGATTTTTTTTTCCTTTTTTTTTTTTTTTTTACTATTCATCTGAAATTTTTTTCTGGCACAAAAGAAGCTTTTGTGGCTCTCTGCAGATTGTGAGGGATGGAGCAAATTGAAACAGATAATATATTCTGAGAAACGTAAGTAGCATTCTGAAAGGTGTGCACATACAGCAAATAATAAAGAATATGAGGTTCTCCCAAGAAGATGTCAGTCCTGCACAGCTCTTTATCCATTTAATCAGTAATGGAAATGGTCCCAGTGCAAAGAGGAGGATCTGTTTAATTTTTACTGTGATTTTTGGCACTGCTGCTCTAAGGCGAGCTTGGGTTACCTCTTGACCCAACCCCAGGAGGGCCTGTTCTCATCAGCTGGAGAAAAAATAAACATAAAGAACATCTACATGTTGGGAGTATCAAATACAAGAGCAGTTTAAAATAAATGCAGTTCTGACAAAAGTGGCTCAAGTATCATACATCAAACACTTGTTACCTCTCTTGGCCTTAGTGATTGCACGTGACTAAGAAAGAGTGAGTGATAAAATCTGAAGAAAGATGAAACCAATCTGGGCCTTTTTAAAGATCATCAATCATTCTGCGCAGCCATGATATTATTAGTTCCAGTAAGCCTTGTTCTCCCATTTTATGGACATCATAAACCCCCCACCCCTCGACCAACTCTACCATGGGAAATCATTTTTATGGGCAGCATCTTAGCGTGGGCCAATCAGATCTAATCACATAACAAGCTACTGAATTATTCAACGTTCTCCCTAATTCTGCATTCTTCCTGCACTTTGCTGTCACTGCAGGGTTTTAAAAGTATGTGTTTTTACAATATTTATTAAGAAGATAACCATACATGGGAATTTTGCTTTCTCTGCGTCTTTCAATAATCGTTTGTTCCCTTAGATTGTTATGCTATATTCACTACTATATAGAGAACATAAATATATATATATATATATGTTTTTTTTTTTTCTGTGAAAAGAATAGCAATTCACAATGTGACAATCGGCTCTAAACTCTTTGGCTTTTAAAATACTGAGTGTAGGGACAACAATAGTGAAACAATTGTGTTCAAACATAAAATATTCAGATTTACTGAGCAAACTGTAACCAGCATGTCTCTTAGCTGTTGCTATGAATACAGGGCTCACATTGTATATGAAAATATTTCAGTTTTAATTGCAAATCTGTGCAGAGATGATTTGGGGTCTGTAATTAGCACATAAATTCCAGACTTTGTGACTGCTGTGAAAACACACATTATTTATGGAACGATTATCTAAATATAATTCAGTGTTTTTTGCTTTCAACAACTACTGTAAAAGTCTGATTTAATAAAATGTGAAAAATTTCCTGTCTCTTACACTTCTGTTTACATTATGAAGCATTCATGCCTGTGCACTGCCATTTCCCACTCCACCTGCAGTGGTCTCTGCTTTCAGTGGCTCCATACTTCACTCACACCTCGGGGAGGTTTCTTCACAACCATAAAGTGCCAGGCACTTAATTTGTTTAAAATGAAAGCTTGGATTATGCAAATTGGTCTGAACTGCATGAACAGAGTGAGTTTATGTGACCTCCATCCCCGTGCTTTTCATCCAGGCTAGAAGGGGGAATAGATAGGAGCCCTGTCTGAGCTGGTTTTAAGCTACCGTATGCAGATTTGTGCTTATCCGGACAGGGTTACTGGAAGGACAAAGTGGTCTCTTGTTCCCACCCACTTATTGTAAACTGCAGGCTCAGCCACTTCTCTCCCCCATCACTGTAGGTAGCAGCCGGCACAAAGCACCTCACCTTTTCCATGGGAATTCTTCCTTACCAGCAGCCCCGTGTATTTGCAAAACTGGTTGCTCTCACAACCCCTTTCTCAGCAATAATTTTTAGGACTGTCTTCCATTCTAGGGTTCAAAAGCATGTTTCTGGTTTATGTGGAACTGAGATTTTCCCCTTCCAGTTTTGCCTTGCCTGCAGGCTGCTGGTGGGGCCCTGGGCACTGGCTGCACACCAGCGTGCACAGGTGGCAATACACCACGTAACAGGTCAAATAAAACATGGCTTGCAGTAACAACACCAGCAAAAATCCTTCATAGGGACTTAATTCACACCAGAAGGAGACACTCCTGAAACCTTCCCACCTTGAGATGGGTCTGCATTTAGTTTTGCTGCCTTTGAGGTAAAATCCTTCCCCATACCACTTTGAATCCCAGCCACAAGGTGCCTTACTCTCCCAGCCGCAACCTCAGCAGTCACCACAGCAGTGGCAGCAACAGGACTATGAAGATCACCTCCCCTCTGCCATGGCTGCAGTTGTTTTACCACCGTGGCACAAGCCATGCCTGCAGGAGCTGTCCCCAGCAGATGCTGTGGGAAGGGGGTGAGTGGGATGGAGGCCACCTGAGTGCCAGACATGCTGCATTTTTTTGCTTGGTGTGCCCAGGCTGTGCTCAGACCTAGTAGCGGAGCCTTACCTCAGGTTCCTCTGGTTGCAGAGTGAGGCAGGACCTCACAGCCCGGCCGTGGGTCTTGAGTTTCGATTTGCACGGCGGTGTCAATGTCACAGCACTTGTGCTCTGTGAATGGACTTGCAAAGAGTAATTGAGAGATGCAGCGTGAAGCCACTGAAAGCTGTAATTTAAAGTTCCAGTGCTACAATTACCATTAAAGTTTAAAGTGACAGAGGCCCAATTATGAGTGGTTATTTTCTTAAATAATATTGCATTTCTATCCCCTGGGAAGCACTCATCGCTGCCTTCCCATGGCTGTCACCAGAACCTATCTTTGCGGCTTCTGGTGGCAGAGCTGCTGAGCCTCACGCTCCTGACATGGCATGAACCAGCCAGGAAGCAGGGCTGGGACCTCTGCAAGGAGCAGCAGAGCAGCAGTGGGCTCAGCCCTTCTGCCTGGCACAACCTGGCACAGCCCCAGCACCTGAAGGGATCCCACCAGCACCCCCAGGTCCCCTCCTGCTGAGCTGTCCCGCCATCTGTTCCTGTGCCCGTCACTGCTCTGTCAGCACCCGGAATTTCCCTTTGCTGAACTTGATGCCAGTGCTGATTGCCCAGTGCTCCCATCCGGCCTGATCCCTCTGCCAGGTCTCTCCTCCCTCCAGGGAGTCAGCGGCATTTCCCAGTTGAGTATTGTCAGCAGACTTGTGAAGGATTAATTCCGCACCTGCATGCGGATCATGGATAGAAATGTTGAGCAGGACCAGCCCTAGGATGGAGCACTGGGAAACGCCAGTGACTGTCCACCAGCCAAATGTAGGCCCGTTCACAGATGTAGGCCCTCTGAGCTCTGCCATCAAGCCCATTCACCACCCAGCATATTATGGACCTGTTCATTGTGCAGCTGTGCAATTGGTCCAGAAGGATGCTGTGAGGAACAGGATCAAAGGCCTTGCTGAAATGCAGAAAGACTACGTACACCACCTTCCCCTTATCCACCAGCAGGGTGACCTTTTCATAGAATGAGATCACATTAGTCCTAAGGCAGGACTTCCCCTTGATGAACTCATGTTGACTCTTCCTGAAAACAGCTTTGTTCTTTAACTGTCTTTCAGTATCCCCCAGAGCAATCTTCTCCATAACTTTTCCAGAGACTGAGGTTAGTCTAATGCTATATTTGTTGTAATTGTTTCCTACATATTTTGCTTTAAGTTAAAAAATTGCCGATTATTAACATGAGAAACCTTGAGAATCAGTACAGCTCCTTAGACTGTCTACTCAAGTAATAATAATAACAAAAAAAATCTCCTAGACACTTATTTCGCTTGTGCTACACCTAGGGAACTTCAGATGAGTAGGTTTTGCTGTTTTGAAACATCAGTGGGACAGGTGGCAGGAATCAAGAGCTTGATGTGCAGATCTCACAATACTGGTATTCTTTTCTGAATGCATGGCATGATAAGATGCCTGAAGGTCCTGAACTTTCATACGAAAAAGAAAACACTGCTTTCACAGAACACAAAGTTTTAATACAGAATCTCTTTAAAAAGTGGCATAGTTCTGCTTCCTTTCACACAGGGACTTCCAAAAGTGAAAGCAGTGTTTGGCCAGTAGAAAGTTAGTCTAGGAATTTATAGAAGTAGAGCTGTCAGGCCATCTGATGTACATAGTATAAACAATACAGATCAATCAGATTGATTTTGTTCATGTTATCAATAAAAGCACATTTTAATTCCACACACAGAACAATGAATCCATTGTTTTCAAGTGAGATCTGTGACACAAATAACCTGGGACAGTCACTAATAAATATCCAGGTAGAAAGAAAAGCAGACCAATTCTTGAAAATCTGGCAGAGTCAATTATTTCTCCTTACAAGTGTTATCAACATATCAGGTTATTTTCCTAGCCACCTGTCAAGCAGCAGTCCAAAAGACCATGATATACTGTTTTGAGGTTCAGTGGTGCTGCTAGACAGAAGAATATGAGATGTTTTCCAGACTATGTTCATCATCAGTCTGAACAGTTTTTATTTCTACCCCCAACATTTAACAGGAATGTAAGTGATCAGGAGAAAATATATGAAAAATCCCTCAGACTACACTAGAGAGAATTGACTGGGAGAGGTGTAATGTAGAAGTAGAAGGACTTTTTCTTTGCAGGCGCCTCTGGGAAGGCAGAAAAGTATTGCAGAGCAGAAGATAGAGCGTTTTATTTGGTGGCCTGTATTCATATTTTATAGTCAGGAGTATCTAAATGGCAAAACAAAGCTACAGGCCAGAGGGTGAAAATCACATCTGGTGGTGCCATGGACCTTTTCCCTAGCTACATCCCAGAGCAGAAATAGACAACATCAGTGTAACAGATTTTTAATTATGGATTGTATACTCTTATCCCCGGTAGCTTTCTGAAATACTCTCAAACTCAGTAAGGGTTCATCTGCTACTTTAGATATTTGAAAAAGGAAATTATGCAGTAACCAGAGGTGAGTATTCCTCTGTGCTATATGGTGTACAAACACAGGATCAAAAAATCTGTCCATATCCAAGAGCTTACTGAACAGGTAGGTAACTGGAGAAACATTATGGTGCTGTTAAGGCTATGTTGGCCATTACGTTGAAAAAAAAATTCAGCCTTGTGTCCCTCCAGTGGCATCTGTGTGCTCAATTCAAGCATGTACTTGGTCCTCTCTTTGACCTGCCTGGGGCTGGCCCAGGGCTGCCCTAAGCCCCAAGCACCCAGCACCACCAGAGCAGCTCCTCTAGGCGCCGTCCTTGCAGCTGGATGAAAACCAGGGCCAAGTGACCTCCATGATTCAGCCAGAGCTTTCCTGCAAAGACTAGTAAATACTGGTCCCAGAGAAGGCTAATTAGTGTTGGCCTACTGAATGTTAGTGAAATCATTCAAGCCAGGACACATGCTCTGTGCAGATGGACAAAGCTGTGATCTGCTGCCAGACTTAAAAAAAAAAAAAAAAAATCACAGAATTTTATGTTATGCACTGTAGACACTCCTCACCTGTTTTAATTTTTAATAGAAATGTTCCTTTTTAAGTACCAGGAGCAATATGAGTATAATATGAGCTCAGAGGACCGTGCAAAACAAGCATAATTGACTCACTGCCATCACTTGCTAGATATTTTTTTCCTTTTCGTTTCCCAAGTCTTAATGTTTCTTATGTTCTTAATGGAAACAGAACATGCTAGAGAGCTTGCGTTTGACACAGAGCTTAAAACCTTGTAGTCAATATTGAAATTGGATTTGAATTACTGTGTAAGTAATTGCTGATAAGAAAAGTGGAGTAAAAGAGCCATGGAAAGACATAACGCACCTGTAGGTCATAGGCAAAGGAAACCAGAAATAAAAATGTTTACAGAGGTCAAAGGTTTAAATTTTTAATTATTGTTGTATCAGAGAACTGAGGCCACTTTTTATGTGTGTGTCTTTCCTCTGTAGAATCAGAGTTTGTGTTATATGGAAGTTTGGTATATTTCCACTAACCGGTGTCACAACTGAAAAGCCAAAAAAATGAACAATATTTACACTGAACCTTTGAACTGTTGGCCTGATACTATCACTCTTTTTAATCACAGAGTAGTTCAGTGTTTAACTAACCTTACTTTCATCTTCTCTGTCCCAGCTTGTGCTACATTACCACATCTGCAATAAACAACGAAGAAAGCTGTAATATCCTGAGTAGTGACTATAACCTGTCCTCCCCTTAATGACAGGTTTATGCACTTCGTCAAAACCCATCATCTGAACAGATAAGATTGAATTCAGTGACTGGTGAATTGGACATGCTGAAATAAAAGCAGTGAGGTGTCTGTGCTTATTAGGGACTTCCTAATAGGAGATAGCCCTGGTGACTTACTGAAAGACAGACTTGCTGTCATCTAGGGTGTATTCTGGAAGTCAAAGCAGTAAAAACAAATGAGAAGCAGTATTTGCTGTGTTCACTATACTCAAACTCATAATATTACTTTGACTGAGAAAAGAATGTTGCCACTTAAGAAATTTGAAGCCATCCCCAACTTCAGGGGACAGAATGGGGAAAGGCAGAGTCATCACATTGCAATCCAGGATGCTATATATTGCATGCACAAAGCTCCTGACCAGACCGACATTTCTGATAAAAAGTTCAGTAGTGATCATGTCAGTTGGGATGTAGCCTGAAGTTCCCAGGTAAGTTTTAGAGCAAACGTCAAGCAGGGCAGAACCAGAGCTCATCTGTTCTCTAAAAGCTTTTTCTTTCTCTCCTTATGAAAGTTCTTAGTGAAAAATAAACCTGGACAAAATTGATAATTTCTGTAGGTTCTTGCAGAGAAGGATGGATTCACAACTGTTTCTTGACCCAGTCGCATTCTATCTAAATGCATGTGAGTAGGAAAACTGTCTTTTGAGTACTGCTCCTTATCCATGACAGCATGAAACAGAGGAAAAGGGGATTTATTTATTTGTGGACTTGACCTGGGGTGCTATTTCCAGCTTCAGCAGATTTATTTATTTATTTATTTTGTATTCTTAATAAAAAATGTTTGTCTTTCTTTTTTTTTCTGCATTTCAGTGTATTCACCTGAAAACAAGTACATTAAGAGTCTTCCAACGTGTATTGAAACCAGGGGTCTTGGTTTATGTAACCAAAATATTTTAAGGTCCTCATAGGAAAGGAAGTATAAAAAAGTAAAGCTGAAAATGGAAGCTAGATGGCAAGCAACACTGTCATCATCTCACAGCATCCTTTTTGCTTCTTTTCTATTAACAGTCCTTATCTCAAATATTATAAAGATATTTTTTTGCACAGGAGCAGAGGTTAACAAGGCCTTCAGAACCATCACTCAGACAAAGGAAAATGCTTTCTTGTTGGGGAAGCTCATTAACAATCTAAGCAGTGATGGAATCTGCACTTGGGGTAACTCCAAAACCACCTACTCACCCTGGCTAGAAGGATAGCTACAGACAGATCCTGGTGGCAGGATTAATATTTCCCCTGGCTTGGCTCTTGTGATTTATGTTCACAGCTATTAAAAGGAAAAGAAAGAAAGGTTTCAAAGATGTGTTTGCATTCCCCAGCAGAGCTGTTTGTGATTTCTGTTTTGTAGCAGATCTTTCTTTTATACATTAATAAGGAGACAGAAAAACCCCGAAGACTTCTACCAATTCTTATTTCCCTCCATTGACATCACCACCAGATATAAATTTGAGAAAGCTACCTACAGTATTAGGTTCAGTTAATAAGCTGGTATTGTCCCCAGCCTGGAGAAAGCATGTAATTACATACGTTTGCTGTTCACCCTTCCTTCAGCAGAGGAACTGGAGAGGAGAAGGGAAAGGAAGGAAAATTTTAACTCATTCATCTGCATCTGTCTTTCTGCGCAGTGTCTTTTCTGCCAGATAAATAGAAAACTTGGATGTGCTTCACTGCCAGCTGACACCTTCTTGAACAATAACATGCCTGTACACGAGATAAGTCAGTGGATGCTACTCTGAAGTTCACAGTTTAAGCTTTCCTTATACTCCCTTCTGGTCCTTCTCCTCCCTCGGTTCTTTAATTGTTGTAAGCATGCAACTCACTCAGGAATGGTCTTCTTGCAGGAGAGGGAACCAGCTAGCCTTCGTATGCATGTGATGTGGAAGGGAATCAAGGAGTCATCACTAAAACACCTTTCACTTAAACACATTTACATTAGGAGTACCTTGTTAAGTATACTGATGACAGCATCCTCAGGAAGAAAAGGAACTCACAAGTATATGAGTTGGCCTTAATTCCTGAGAATTAAGCATATGTTTAAGAATGTCTTTGCTCAGAAAAGTCCTCATTTAAACCCATTTGAGAAAGGATTCAAGACAGCCTTTTAAATATAAGCAAGTGTAGTTCCTGATGAGCAGACTTTACATTTTGTACTTTTAATATGCTTCAACAGTGAAAAAGAAGTGCACATTGCCATGTGACTTTCATTTGAGTCCCAAATATCACACCCCCACACTCCCAGGCATAAAAGGCAGTTTGCACCATTTTCTAGATGGGTGGCTAGACCCTGTCTGCGCTGGTATTTTATGAGGTTGCACTAACAAGCCTGCCTGACATGAGCGGCAGCCACCAGGAGTGCAGAGGCATTGGTGCCCATGGCAAGCTTGTCCATATGTGGCTCTCACTGGAGGCAGCAAGAATCATCTGAGCAAAGGACCGGGAACAGGACCACCCTCAGACATTGAAGTGTGGGGCAGCCAGACCTGAACTCTCAGCATATGGCCATGACTTGGCCATCATGCTCTGCAGGATGAGGCCCTTGGTTTAAAGCAGCAGTGGAAATCTTGGGGTAGGTTGCAATGTCTTTTACAGTGAAATGATGACGGGTCTGTCCATGCTGAAAGTATAGGTGTTCCTCAGCAATACTGAAGGCTGCAACCATACACAGCAAGACTAACACAGAGAGAACTGAAAAATGCCCCTTCATCCCCCACTCCCTCAGCCCGCCACCCTACATGACCTTGTGTAGCTTGAAGCAAGACAATCAAGTCAGCATCTCACACCATCCAACAGCTTTGACATGACAGGTATGGTATTTTCTTACCCACAGAATTGCCAAGGAAATCCGCCCTAGCAAAAGTGCAAAAGTTTTCAGTATAAGGAGGTGGGGTGCAAAAACTGGCTTGTAGGCAAAGGTTGAAATGACTCAATCTGAAACAAAATGTAAAGCAATTACTGCTAGGAAAAAAAGATCATGCTGACATTTAAAGGCTGCAGTGATAGTATCTGTCCCTTCCCAGGCTGACATAAGCAGCCTTGATTTGATCCCTGAATGTTTTTCTATTTTATTTTTTTGATATTTAGGATATCCTTTATTTGGAGGTAGGGGACAGTGGGATGAGTTGCCTTAACTTCGGTTGTTGATACAGAGAAATAATTGCCACCCCAGAAAGGTAATTACATATGCCATTGTTTATACATATAATAGGCCTGGAAAAGCATGTTCTGCAGATAGGAAAAAAGAAAATCCTGCTTTCACATCAGGGCGGAACACTATGTA
>CM021729.1:67132202-67169434 GCA_011074415.1 Stictonetta naevosa | reverse complement strand
GTATTTCTTTGAAATATTGAAAGTATCAGGGCTGAACAAAGAAAAAAATACATATGTATTTTGATATTGAACTGAGCATTGTTAGATGTTGAAGCAATTCATAGCAGGGCTATTCTCTGCTGCAGTGTCCAGCAAATTGCATGACCTGCTTGTTAGGCTTGACAACAGTGTTTTACCTAACAAAGGCCTCAACAACTCAGAGCAGCAGAGGAATGTCAAAATGAGCACATTTCACACACAGATGTGTGACCATAATAGTCTATAAGAAGATGCATGGGGTGGAGGGAAGAGGCTGGGGGCTGGGAAGGCTAACAGTTAGCAGTGGGGACATGGCCCTGCTGACCACATTTAATCAACCCTTCTGTAAACAATTCAACATTTTCATTGTTCTCTAAAAACTAATAAAGAGAAACAAGCACTTTTCATTCATCTTGAAGTAATTTTCTGTCAGGTTTGAGCCCCTTGTGGCCTACAGCTTGTGCATTGCTAGCTGTGTGATACAACAACTATTTCAATTTATTTTACAAACTCTGGCCATTCACATGTCAGTTAGTGTTCACCAAGCCGGCATCTGAAATTGTGCAGTTAACGAGTTTTACAACATTTCTATCAAGAGAAACTGTTTAGCATAACTGACTCTTAAGGAGTTATTATACCTCTAAAAATCCATTTTAAGGGGCATTATTTAAATAAAATAGAAAAACGGTTCACTGCCTTTTAAAGGGGCTACAAAAAAAGTCCATCAGATCCAGTGCAGTAATCCTCAGCTTAAAGCACTCTTGAGAGCACTTCTGGGAATTATCAGCATAATGAAATGTTTTGTGAAATGTCCAGATAGATTCCTCTACTCAACAATTTTACTGCACCATATTTATTTTCCTCCTAGTTTTTAAAGAAGTGAATTACTTTTCTGAGGGGATGACTCTACATTGTGCAGATTAACTGAACACATTATTACCAAAGCTGTAGAATAAGTGAGGGGTTCAGTCTGTGTGCAGTCTATATACATCTGCAAGGGAAAAAAGAAGTCAAGCCCTTTATGCTATACGCAGCTCTAAAAGGGTTAAATCACAATGAGGCTTATGCAGATTTGCATTTCTCTTGTACTACATTTTTCCCATACTCTTAAACAACTTTGTTATACAATGGCACCTGTAAAACGCACTATTGAAAACAATTCTTAAGTTAATTAAACAAACAAAAAAGCTTATAAAACTGAAATTTGGTTTAAAATGCTTTGAAAAGGAATGGTATCTGAATTTTAACTTAAAGAGTAGGTGTCTATTAACTGCAGTGGCCAATGATCCAAAGCTGCTAAAGCCAAGATATGGTAGAAATGGTAAAAATGGTAGAAAAACTGCAGCATATGAACGAATTCATCTCAGCATATTAAATCACCTAATGGAGTAAAAACCACACCTGACATTTAAATTAATGAGTGTTTCTACCTGAAGTGAACAGTGGTGAAGGAAAAATTGTGTTACAGTAGAATAACAGGTACAATAGTATGATATCCAGATGCACATATACAATGTGCACAGATGCACCAGTGATACATAAACAATGACATGATCTGCCATTATTAGTTCAACATCATTACTATATAGCTCAACTAAAAGCCTCAGAATTAAATGACACCAAAAAAATCTTGTCCCAGGTTTTGAGAGTTTTTTGCTTCAGTTCTAAGATGGAGCACCTAATGTGGCCAGTACTGAAGATCGACAGATAGAAGTTCAACTACTGGTCCATAACGTGCACAGATGATAATCTGTGGTCTTGGCACCTTCTCAGGGAGAAAGGTACAACTGTAGGTTGTACAATTGCAGTAGGTAGTGCTACAGCGGCTATTCTAAAGGAGCTGTCTCCTAGTGTTTATAAAGTGAGAAATACATGCAAGGTACCTGATAGACTGGCAAATTTATGACTGGTCAACATTGAATGGGACAGAAGACACTTTCTTGGCCACTGGTGAGTTGTTGAGCTTTGGCGTATGCTGTGTGTTTTGGCCCTGACTCTCTACAAATTAAGTTTACATCTACAGTTACTGGCAGAGTTGATTAAAGGAATGGTTAAAGCAGTGGGGTTATTTACAACTGAAAGGTTTTCTGGAGTGGTGTCATGCTCCTTACCACTCTGCTTCAAGCCTTAGCATAGCAAAACACATAAAATATGAGAAAAAAATACTTTATTATTATTATTATTAAGATATGTTGCTCAGATTTGTGTCAGAATCAGTGGAAAACTTAGCTACACAAATAAGGCATGGGTGGCTGGGGTGTTGAAATGTAAGGAAGGATGAAGCCTATCAGATTTATAGAATAATGACACTAAAGATATTGGAAGTTGAAGTTTAACAGCACCAACCAACCACAGAGAGAAAAAACTTTGTCCAGTTCCAGAGAACAAACCAAGGAGGGACAAAACCAGATGTGAAAGTTCAATTTTTATGGCTGAGACAGTCAAAATCACTGAACCAAGAAGAGTGAGCCAAAGTTAATCCTAATGATACTTTCCAAATTTACACGTTCAGGTTTAGTGTTCTGGATTTTCTTCATGGTCAACTAGTAGCTGCTATTGCAGCTCTGCTGGACTAAGGTAGAAATGGGTCATTAAGACATCCTAGATGGTCTCCCCAAGTTTACAGCATACATCTCCTCCTCCTGTCAAACCCCACTTCTTTCTACTTGTTGGCATGACAAAGGTTTTGGTGGGGAAATGGGAGCTGTATCTACAAACAGTGGAAGTGTTGAAAGCTCCAAACCAAAAAAAGAATGGATAATCATGAATCTGAAGACCACAGAGTGACCTTCTTTGCTGTGTGCTGGGGAGATGTGAGAGATGCAAATACCTACGATGAAAGCAAGGATAGGAACCAGCTTAACTGTAGTCATGTATTTCAGCACAGCTAATTATAATCATGTATTTTCCATGATTTAAATATTATGGCAGCAAGAATTCTTTGTTCCCTCATTATTTATGTATGCATATTTGGCCACAATGGAGGTAAATATTTTTTTCAAGCATGCATGGAGGTGTCACTGATTTTCTGTTCTGTAGTGGAAGGTCTTTTCCTTTTGGGAAAACTTCTACACAAAACAGAAAGAGAAAAAAGAGAGTGAGTTTAAGGTGTGACAGGTTTATTTATGACACATGAAAACTTAATAATTGATTTTTCATGTAACCAAAACTTTGATGATTGTTCCATTGCTTTTTTATTCGTTCACATGGGTTCAACTTTTTGTGCAGCTGTTATTTAATTTCATTTTTCTTTCCTTTTTTCATTTTTTTTTTCTAAAAAGACTGCTTTCTCCCTGCAAGTAACATGCACACATAATTAACAGGAGAGTGCAGTAGGGTTTAGAGGTACTCAAGCTTGAAAGGTCCTAGCTAGTATATAGAAAATATTTTATAATGTCCTTCTTCAATCCAGCACAGGGCACGCTCCCTGCCAGCAGGCTGCATGTCGAAAGAACCATGACTGGGTAAATGTGTTTGTCCTTAGCTCTGTGTTGCCGGCAATAGGATATTGTTGGTTCACTAATTATTTCACTTAAAGCCAGTTCAGGTGCCCTTCACAGACAAAAGTCTACAGTCTGGGTATCTCAAAACACTAAGATGTAAGAGAATGTTATTATTTGAACCCTGTGCCTGTCTGTCTTTTGGTTCATATTCCTTTATACTGCTAAGATAGCTATTTTCCATCTTTACTCCCTGAAAAACACTTCACTTATAAGTAGGCAGGGAGCATGGTCAGTGGAAAGCTGTTTAAGTGCAGTCTACCTCTCTGGGGGATTTTCTCTTCCTTGTTAACCCTTTTTGCCCTAACGAAGTCTTGGAAAACCAAGAATGAACAAAATGAGTAACGTTAATGACATTTCAAACAATTGAAACACCACAATTTAGGTTGGGCAGACAAACCTGAACTTAAATTCTCATTTATAAACATTCAAAATTATATAGAAATAAAATAAAAATGAAAAACAGAGCTGTCATAGTCTCAAAGATGACACTGGATGGTGAAGGAGGCACTCTTTACTCATACTATCTCTCCTTAGGTTTGTGCCAATCTAAATGCTGCATACCCTTCCATTCTGCAGAATAATGAGATGCAATCCTATATCAATTTGGTACTGTTAGTCATAGTATCAAACAGCTTTGCTCTCAGGCATTTTGACCTTTGATATTCAGGAAGAAGCAAAACACAAGGAAAATAAGGAAAAAAAATCAAAACTTTTCTTTTATCTCATCTTTTATGTATCATTAGGTAACTGTTAGCCTGACTTTTGGCCTATCTGGTTGTGATGACAAAGTTATTGGCAACCAGTACAAAACTCAATGGGCACAGCTTTAAAACTGATCTTCTTTTGCCTGTAAAGTGAAGGACAGCTGATACAACTACTTCTGTGAGTATTGCAGTATTGCTATCTGTTGTGAAAGCTGGGGAAGCAGCCTGCCTATATTACTGCCATGCTTGTCTATAAAAATGAAAGTGAAAAAATCATAATATCCTTTTTTGTTTTTGTTTTTCTACCCTGACTTCCTATCTCTTTTTTTTTTTTTTTTTTTTTTTTGTCATGGAAAGTTTTGAACTCGCTAGCTAATCACAGATGAATTGCTGAGGGCACGGAAGAGAAGGTGAATATAGAGGCAAAGAGCAAAACTGTTTTCACTTGTACCTCAACAGAGAAAGGTGCATCCAAAATACTATTTTTAACAGGGTCTTAGCATGCTGCAGCTTTTTCCCCATCCCATAGTATGCCTATTGATAAGATCCAATTCAGCACCCAGATATTTTACCATTTATTTCTGGATATCTTCAGTTATGATACTACTCATAGTCACCTCACCTTCTGTTTCTCTTTCAGTCAAGTCAACCACCACTCACAAGTGAACAAATTTCAGCCTCACACTACCAGTTGCCCTCAAAATACAAGACAAGGCATGAATTCCCTCAAAACCACATCACTTGCTGCTCCGTAGGCTGGAGGTCTAATTATTCTTAAATGATGATATAAAAGAATACGTAAAAAACCATACTTCTGTAATCAATTGTACCAATCACAGACACTAGAAATAATTTATGAATGATTATTGTTAATTTAAAAGAAGTCTATGAACAGAACCTACTGCAACAGGCTGTAGAAACCTATAAGAGTAGCTATACTCCTGGCACATCTTATTTCATAGAAGGTGTGTTAGGAGAAGATAGAAGAGTTAACATGGACATCTACATAGTGAATCTGGAACTTGACTGGATGTACTGGACTCTGGAAAAAGAGCAGTTGACACAAAATATACAAATATACCCATCCCAAGAAATGCCAGGAAAATATTATTAAGAGGCAATGATGCCCAGGGTGGTAGGTGTTAGCTGCTTGTCAGCAATTCTACTGTGGGGGTGATGTCCCAGGAGCAGGCCCAGACTCGGGCTAGACCCACAACTTGTCAGGAACCGAGTTGGGCTGAGGAGCAAAACTGAGACATACAACTCACGATTTAATAGATTTCTGTCATCAAAGTGGTCAGGGACCTGTTCTGGTGTATGATAAGCTTTTGACAATCAGCTGACAAAGAGACTGAGCCAAGCATCCCTGGGGTAGACTGAAGACTTGTCCTTCCTTTGTCATCTTGGCTGGCATCAGGAGTGCAGAGATACATTTCCTCAGGGAAGAGAACACCCTGTTTGTTTGGGCACTGCCATTTTCTTCAATTAAACTACAATTTCTGCTTTCATTGAGCACAGGATTCACATGCTTTCATCTATCTGTGGGGAATTTTCTTCATATGAATAACAATGGCATCACTGATACGGTGATTTTCTTGCGAAGGTCTTGCTATAAGTTTGCTAGTCAGAAAGAAACTAGCTAACAATCACTTGAGCAACAAACAATATTTGCAATATCTTGGAAAGCCACAACTTAACGTTTCAGGAGTAGCTTTTCTTCATCGTCCTGCATGTCAACTACCTATCTCTGATAATAGTGTTACCTGTTCTTTCTGGAAGAATGGCAGAAATAAAAGTTCTGCTCTATTTTAGTGGCATTTCAAACAGGTATTTTTGCATTGTGAAATCTGCACCACATTTACAGTTAAGACGTTCTGAAACAGAAGAGTGAGTGGACACTTAATTAACATTTGGCAACATTTTGTGGTCAGTTATAGCCTACAATCACAGTCATACTGTGCTTTGAATTTTGTGACAAGGTCCATTTTGTGGGGCTTAAAGCCTGCAAGGGCTGCTGACCTTGTGCTCATGCAGGCAATATAATAAGAAGTGGTGAATGGGAAAACTGCAAGGGGATATACCAGTCACTGCCTACCCTCAGTACTCAGTTCATCCTATAAAATTGTGATAAACTGAGGCAGATATGTTGAATGGCCTGATCATATTTAGGCCAGAAGAAATCTTTTCACAGACTTCAGTGCATTTAGACCAGATTCCTTGTTTTCTGTCATTGGAAACATGGCACTGGGTAATTTACTAAGTCCCTAATGACCTAGGATCTTTTGTGTGTCAAGGAAGGGGAGAGAAAGGGAGAATGAAAATATTCTCTCTACATAAATATAAACTATTTAAGATTCTCTGAAGAATATTTTCTTCAGTCTAATGAGATCTTGCAGTATTTCATGTGTTTTGCACTAGTTTGTCTCAGGATGAAAAAAGTACTTGCAAGATTGACCCAAAACTTGTAGCCTACAAACGTGGGAACTGTGTCTATATGTTAGAGACTGATCAACAGGTCAAAATTAAGTTTCAGAATTTCATAGAAGTGAGCTAACCACAGCACAAAGAAACCAGGAAAATCCTAACATACAGGAGAATTGAAATAGTGATTTGTTTTGTCAAAACACTACAAAATGTAGTAATTTTTTCTGTGTAATTATATTTGAAAGGCCATAGAAAAAATTGCCCATTCAAATATTAGTATGTAGATCATTGACACAGGGCCCTCTAAAGTGATTTGCCCAATTCTCTTGAGTGTATTTTCCAACCATACTTAAAACAAATTTATCATGTTGTATTTGTAATACTGTAAGTAAAATACTTGGTAATGTGAGTTGCTCTAAACTAACCCTCAAAGAGATAGGAAAGAATAATCTTCTTACACATTGTATTGGACATGCTTTTGTCCAATATTAAGGTTCATTTCTATGTATAAAATGTGCATGCATTTGCTTAGATTAAATTTACATTTATTTTATTAAAGTTATGCAAATATTTAGTGCAGACTTTCACATTTTTTTATTTATTTAATTATCTTGGTGAATTACTAAATCTTGCTAGATTTTTGTCTAAATATATGTGTTATTAAAAGGCTGATTAAATGGATGAAGTCTTCTAAAATAGTCGTCAGACCAGCGCAAATTTAACTAAAAAAAGAAAAGGTCTAATTTAGGATAAATCTAAAAAGTCAAGTGGTAGCAACTGAATAAATTACAAAACAATGCTTTTTTTTTTTTTTTTTTTTTTTTTTTTTAATCACAACTGAATGTCTAACCATCTCTGTGTTAGACATTGCTATATTGTTTACCACAGAAGAGCTCCATTCAGGGTAAAAAGGTGGATGTGCAGCTTTCTCAAACTCCTGTGCAATAATTCCTATGTAAACTCTGAAAATGTAACTGATAATATGTCAATGATTACTATACAAAGAGGTTAAATATTACAGCTAATTTCCTCACTGAAATCCAATCCAGGGATTAGCAACAATGGGGAATCTGTTTTATTTGCATTTAATTTGTACCTTCACACTATTATCTCCCATGTTTTAGTTTCAGGAAATGTGGTCTCAGGCTATTATAACCACATTTCATGCTGCAGTTGCACTGTTATTTGAGCTGTAGGGTTGGAAACGACTTACTGAAAAATAAAGCCAGCATACTTTATTTTAATTATACTAGAGCTGTGTCTAAATAAAAAAAAATACTACAGTATATATTTAATATGGAGCACAGATTAACAGTTTTATGAGACATAAAATCTATCTATATCATTTTCTATTTACAAATCAGTTATATATCTTTCAACAAAACAAATGCCTATAGTGTAAAAATGAATAAGGAGACTGTCAAACTAGCAATCATGTAAGCAGTAAATAACATCTTAATTGGCCTGGAATGCCGGAATTTGATTTTTTGGGGACTAGCTTTTATTTATTGATCTATATAGCATATTTATCTTTTCAGTGATTTGTACAAGTCTATTCCCCTTCCTCAATATTGGATCCATGTATGGTTTTATATTGCAAATCCCATCAGGGGAAATAGCCAAGTGAGAGAAGCACTGTTGCTTCTGGAAAAGCCATCCATTTAAAAGCCTTCACTGACGCAAGGATAACTTTGAAGTTTTTATGTTTTGTCTTCTGATGAAAAAGAAGGGGAAAGAGAAAGAGGAAGAGAGAAGAAATGCTCCTAGCATGAGGTTGCCACACAATGCATGCTCCAACAGTTTCTTACTCTTCACTAGCTTGGCAACAGAGAGAAAACAAGAAAGGGTCCTATGTACACTGGGAAATGTCTGTTAAATATTCCTGCCCAAGGTACATTCACCAATGAGGCTTGAGGGCAGTGATGGGTAAGGCAGGCTCTGTGCATTGTGTGCCAGCTCTGGATTCAGATCTCAGCAGCATTTGCATGGATTTGTTCTTAGCTTTCCTGTGGTATCTCCAGACAAACATCACTGCACACTGTGCTGCTGAGACCCGTCAAACTCAGCTGTCCTCTGCCCTGCCTGCTGGCTGGGGATGAGCCTCTTTTCTGAAACACAGGTGTCCACTGCTGCAGTCAGCTCTGGGGGCGGGAAGATATCCATCAACGCTGCTCTTCTTCCTCATGGAAATGCTGCTGGAAATGTCACCCTGCAGATATCCCTTAGCTGTTTTGCTTAGGACCGCCAAAGATTGGCCCTTAAAAGCACTTCTGTTGTTGATGGTAGAGAAAATTTTGCAAATAGCAATGCTGCACTTGCTCGACTTCTGGTTTTGTGAAAGTGGTTTGATAAACACTGAAAAGATAATGCTCTGATAGTTGCTGTTGCTCTGGTATAACCTTAACTGTCTGGAAATGAGCTAATGAAATTTTTTGGTGTGTCTTTTAGAGAATACATTTGCATTTGACATAATTAGTGGTAGGCAGATCCAGCTCCATCCAGGGGGAATCTCAAGACAACTGCTTTGCCAACTATTAGTGCCTAATTTCTGAATGTCAAACCCTGCACATCTTAATTTCTAGAGAATAAGCTCAATTGAACTTGCTCCCCAGTTATGCAAAAACTGCTCAGATAAAACCAAGTGGACACCAATGTAATGAATGTGGTTATTAAATTGTTTCAATTGAAAGAACCCTATTCTTACACCATCATAATAGGAACAATTTATCCCCACTGATCGGCCTGTCTCTTTTTTCTGAGCTCTCTTTGATCTTGAAGCATATTGCAGTGGTGTGTCCTATTGAAAAGCAAAACTGGGGCAATTTTAATGCTTTTGTACCTTACCAGTGCTCTATTTTTTCGCTGTTTAAAAATAGCTGTTAATTATAAGTGCAGTTTAAATGTCTCAAGTGACCCAGAAATGCAGGTTGGAATGAGACAGATTGTGTGTCTCATATAAAACAGATGTACTTTCACAGAGCAGTCTGAATTCAGCCCTCAATATGTATCTTTCTCTAAGGTTATTTCAGTCAGGTATTGAGCTTGTCTAGCACTAAGCTATAAAATCCCACACATTTTGAACAATGAAGAGAAAACTGGATCTATATTTACCTCAAGAATAAAAAGCCTCTATTTCTGTGTGGGTGTATTTTGCTGGTAGTGGTTGATGGGATGAGGGCATTTCCCTTCGACTTCAGAGGCCCAGGAGACCAGATGCCTCATTTAATCTCCACCTCTTCTGCCTCTTGACGTAATAAACCCATGCTTTTAAAGAACATTTAGTAGTAATAAACTTTCAGGAGCTCCTCTTATTTTGACTGGATTAAGCATTGCACAAGTGCCAGCCTTACCTTGCAGATATGAAATTTCAGGCTTTTCCTGCATTTTGAGTGGATTGAAAAGACTTTTTTTTTTTTTTTTTTTTTTTTCCTCTGTTCTGCAACCAATATCTTTTAATTCCTGTCTGTGATGAGGTTCATCAAGAGAAGTCTGTAAAGTAGCATGAAAATTAAGTTAGGGCATGTTAGTGATTTACTGGAGGGCCTGAACAAATCAGTTATTTATATGTCTATTTATTTGTATGTTGTTAGACAGCAATTTACAGACATTTCAATTCAGCAGCAAGACTCTGTTTCAACTTTCAGATTAGAATGGGCTGTCAAGTGCAATGAGTTTGATGAGCTCTCTCCTGTCCCCGAAGATCAGAGGTACACATTTCAAAGCCACCACCACTTCGTGAGACTGAATGGTTTAATGGTGACGGAAGGCAAGGGTCAACTGAGCCTGGATTGTACATTCAGATCTCACTCATTAAGAGAGACTGACACCTAGTTAGGGGTGGACACTGCAGGACCAGTCTGCAGTTGCAGAAGAACCTACCTGCTCTGCAGCTGAGAAGGAAGCTTGGGCCAAAAGGGCATTGGGAACTTTTTCCCCTCTGCTTGCATCATACACCTTTCCCTCATTATTTCACCTAAGAATAAAGCAAACAAACAAACAAACATACAAAAACAACCCACACAGATTTTGGAGGTTCATTCTGAGATACTTACATGTTCACAGTCAGATATTCATGAGATAAATAGAGAAACATGCTCAGTGGCAGTAAGCGCAAGGGGTGAATTTGTTTTCCACATTCCCGGAGATCATTTTCAATGACAAAAATTTGGGGAGTGAAGTTCTGATTTCTTAGTGTTTTCAGTGCTTACAAAACTTCTCCTGAATCTCAGAGGATGTTAAAAGAATATATAGGCTATGATATATTGCAATGCTCTGAGTCCAACCTCAAGAGAAGCCACAGACCTTACTAGTTTTGAACATCAGTCCCCAGAAGACCACAGTGATTATATCTGCCTTTGGGAACTTTCTAATTCTGGAAACAAAAGCGCTTCCTTTTAGTATTCCCACATTAACACTTAATGCTATCATGATGGAAAACACAAATTTGAGAGTAAATGAAACAATAGCACATCTATATTTGAACTGAGAAAACTAGTATTTTTGAAAAAAAATTTCATGAACTATAACTATCTTTTCACCTCTTTAGAAATATAATTTGGTGCATAAACGATTTCTCAAGGTTCAGATGTCAAGAGAAAAATTTCTAATAAATTTCTACTAAAACTCAATGGGCTTTGTTTTATCCTGTAAATTTTGCCATTGCTATTCCATCAAGCACTAGGACTGAACATCAAGCAACTGTATGAATTAATTATTTGACAAAGCAGTATGAACAAAAAATTAAACATATACTTAGAACTGAGTGCTATGTTGGTATGGGATGGACACACACTTAAAAGTTCTACAGCACTGAGCCCCTTAATTTCAATATAGGTATCTGTATTTTAACTACGTTCAAAACAATCCATTCTAATCCAGCTTAAATGAGGACAACTATATAGCCAGAGGAATTCTGTGGAGTGCTAGAAAACTTCATCACAATGGTTGTTTAAACCCATATTAACTTTGGTGGTTTAATTTTAAATTTCCCATCTCTACTGGATGATATTGCTTGTGTTGCTAAATTAAAATCACAGCTTTTGGTTTGGTTGCAAAACCAAACCATTGCATACAGGAATCAACGTGAGACCATATTATAAAAGATTTTTTTCTTTCCTCACAAAGAATATGTGATCAACTTAGAAAAAGTTTTCATGTTTTGCCTTTAATGGATACAGGCAAAAATCTATCTCTAAAAAAGATAGAAAGAATAACATCATGAAAGCAGAGTGGATCACAATATGTGAGAAGAAATGGTGAAACAAATTTATAAAGAGTTAATAGTCACAAATACGCTTCTGAAATATTCAGTGAAGACTCTACAGATTATGTAATTTATAAACAAGTAACAAAAAGCACAGACTGCAGTGTGAGCAGGCAGTACTGGTAGAGGACTGTTCACAGAATCAGAATCATTAAGGTTGGAAAAAATCTCCAAGATCATCTGGTCCAACCATCCCCCTACCACCAAAATCACCCACTAAATCATGTCACTAAGCACCATGTCCAACCTTTCCTTGAACATCTTCAGGGATGGTGACTCCACCAGCTCCCTGGGCAACCTGTTCCAATGTTCCAACTATTTCTGAGAAGAAAAGTCTCCTAATTTCCAACCTGAACCTCCCCTATTTCAACTTGAGACCATTCCCTCTCATTTCATAACAAATCTTCCCTTTGTTAAGTCCTAACTGTCCTCTGTTGAACAGCTGAACTGGTTTTATAGACCAATAGTTCTATTCAAGCCTGGCAAAGTTAATGTAAGCATGCTGAATTTTTGTGTTGGTAACATTAATTAGACTTTTATTTTTTTTCTTTTTAAACTGATAAACAAACTTTTAGTAAATTCCTTTTTGTCAGAAAAAAAAAAACCAACAACACACACACACACACACAAAACAACACAACTCAATGTGTCAGGGAATTCATTATGTTTGTTGTGAGTAGTTCCGTTATGATTTCTCCCCTTATTTCAGACATAAAACAGAACAGCTGTATGTTGCATATCAGACAGAACATACACATGCATATAAATACTTTCTGTCTTAAGCCTTAGAATTTGCTGTCATGAATGGTAATGAGCAAACCTCAAATATTTGGAGGCTCAATTTAGAGAGGGACCCAATGATTGAAATATCTAGGATCCCTTCCATGAAGCAATCTTTGCATTCATCATTAATGAATCTTAACCCACCCTGAAACCAAAGAGATTTGTCCTCCCTGAATACAGGGAGGATACTGTGAAAAGCTTTATGGTGGAAAGGTGAGCAGTGGGACAGATTTTTGGGGGGTGATTCTAGGAGGATACCATAACCATAACACAGTCAAGGGCAGGTTAAAAAAAGGATCTGTCAGCAATGGAGCAGTCCTAGTTTGTCCTACTTTGGAGGTGCACTTGAAGTGTTTACAAACCCTTTGACCTTTACTGTCTCCTCTTTCCACTTCTCTTTCCACTTCCCTCCCTGTAGCCTGTTGTATTACTTCCTACTGTAAGGCTTCCAAACAAAAGTTTCTTGTCTTCCATAAAAAACACGTTTATCAGCATGCTGCTCTTTTCCACTCCTTCCTCTTCTATTTTGCAATTTTTGCCTCTCCCTTACAGCTATCCATGATGATCTAATTGACAAACCAAAATAAATTGAAAAGATACTGTGTGAGGAGCAAAATAATTATTGGTGGCCCACCAGTGCCTGTCTATTTGCCATTGCAATACTTGAATAATCAGCAAATTTACAATTTACTTTTTTGTGCTTAAATCCAAAGTGATGGTTCAAAATTGAAGTCAATGTTTCATCTGCAGCTGGATGCACCTGAGTTTTTTAACAGCTTGATGTTATATTTTGGTAATGAGACTAATATTTTGCTTTCATTTTTCCCCCCATTTCCTAAGCTTTTTTAGTTATGGGGAGGTTGGGGCCAATTTCATGCTTATGTTATGGTAATCCCCAATCTGTTTCATGTAATCTAAATAAGCTCTCCTGAAAGGAGGGACAGAACTAGGATCCTTTCCAGACATTGTCCTAATGGTTGAGCTTCTTTCCGATATCTCCAGTTCCTCCTCTTTGCTTCCTTTGTTGCTCTTTGACTCTTGCTTAATCTCTGGCTTGACAAATTTTATTCAGGGTGACAGAACTGCTAAAACATGGTAGATAAGGAGAGAGTGGTGGCTTTGAATATGAGAGGAGGAAGATAGATTTCAGGTGGGGTGAACTCTCTCTTTGCTGAGTTAGTGCAGAGACAGAAGGGAAAACAACTGCTCCTCTGGCCATGGTTTGAAGGGAAGTAATGAACGCACAATATACTTTTAGTTTCTTGGTTTAGTCCCAAGTCTGAGACAGTGGTGACAGTAATTTACATTCATAGAAATTTTAGGAACCGTAGCTGGAGGAAGCCTCTTTTAGGAGAAGCAGTTCCACAACACCATATCCATTATTACTGTACCAGTGCTCAGTCATCACTGTCTCAAGCTCTGGATGAAGACCTACTCAATGATTCTGTAGCATGCTATAATCCTGGACCATATTGAATAACATCTGGGGTTTGATTAAAAGTATGTTCAGTTACTTGCATACTTTCAAATATTTCTATGCAGTGGATTTCTTGTAAACAGCTTAGTCCCACTTCCCAGGGTCTGTGCTTTGAGCTCCCACTGCATCCCGTTTCCACTGCCACTGCCACTACACAAGGACTGTGCCATTGGGCACACATTTACCAGGTGGTGTTTGCCAAGCTAGGTAAAACTACCAGGCAGATGCTACTTATACCTTTTTTGCTGTATCTGCTCTAATTGCGAGGAAAACTAAAGAAAAAAAATCGTCAGTATGCTGCACAATGCTTCTATAAATTATATTCCATTTGAAACAGCCAAGCAATTTTTACTGACAATGTTTTATGTCATGCAGCCCTTCAAGACACACTGGTGTGAGCTAAGACTGTTTTCCCAGGTGCTAAATCTGTGCTAATCACTGAGGGAGTAGGAAAGAAGAAATCTAAATTTTTGTGATTCTTGACCCTTTACTCTAAATCCATTAATACACATGGATTTAGCATGATTGGACCTGCTGGCAGCCAACTAATGGACTGACTCTGTAGTTGCTGATAAGGAAACTGATTCCACTACAATCCAAGAACTTCATTACCTCCTGCTCCTAGCACACAGTATACATATTTTCTTAATTTTAAGGTTTAAAATGTGTATGCTGTCTAAGGACTACGGTGTTATGTACAGCTTTGTGTTCAGAAAATCCTAATGTGTTTCTTGGTTTTTCAAAGTACACTGAGATTATAGGACAGTTTTATTCCATCACAATTCCTTGCTGCCACACTGTCACAGGGGAAAACTCACTGTATCTTTGGTGGGAGGGAAAGAAGTCCATCCTCATTCTTCTAAATTAGCATACCATCGTCAATAACCTTAGCTGGTTTAGTTAAATGCACAATTTGTGACTTTTATCCATCAACTGAAAAACAACACAAAACAAAACAAAAAACAAACCCCAAAAGAGCCAAGAAAATGTAGTTCTGTTTCTAAGTGTGTAGAAAAGATGTGAGCCTGAGTGCAGTGGATTTGTTTTCTGTTTGATTTACTGACTTGCATAGAAACCTTGAATCAACCACATAAGTCTTCTGTACCTGAGTTTCTTTTCTCTAGAATTATGAGAATAAAACTGTGGAATATTTTGGAAAGGATTTCATACAGATAACAAAATAAAAGCAATGTGATACCATTTCCATGGAAAGAGCTGGGGTTGGTTTACTGAACTTCCACAAGATACAGAGAGGGATCCTTTTTTTTTTTACAAATTACTTAGGTGATTTGTAAATCACTAATTCCAACAAAGCTGAAGTGAAAATTATGAGAAATTTGTGAAGATTTAGTGTGACAGTGTGAAGAGAGACCGAGAAGATCAATTAGATTAGAGAGAAAACGAATTAAAACTTGATCTTGTTCTCCCTGGAGTTAATGGCAAAACTCACACTGACTTTATGGAGCATAAAGATTCAGTTGTGGAGGCTGACCAGAAAGCACAAATGTATATGTACAAATAAATGGTGGGGAGGAAGTAAATCATATTTTCTTGTTTATTCTCACTTATGGTATAGAAGTGGCCAATCAGTTAAACCACAATGCAAAAACTTAAAGCAAACAGAGAAAATCCTGCCCTTATATAAAACCTTTTACAGTTCACTGCTACACAGAGATCAGTGGGATAAAAAGGAAGGAGACCTTTCATGGGTAAGAATATCCAAAACAACATTAACTAAAAATGACTAAAAACTGAGAAAATCAACATGTTATAGAATATGATGTAAACACAAACAGCTTAGAGCCGTGTAGAAACTCCCCTCAAAGTAAATTGCTTATTTAGCAACTTCGTTTGTCTTGCTATTCTAAAGGTCAAAGCAGACACTTTCATCTCTCTCCTTTTCTCATGCAACCTTGGAGAGCAATGGAGAGCAATGTTATTATTTTCTGTCTTTTTCAGGTAGCTTATGCATATTGGATTTATTTTTCCTTTATGGAGAGCGGGATGCATGGCACTTATATATTAGAAATGTAATGATGGGAATTACTTTTTTTTTTTTTTTTTTTTTTTTTGTATTCCAATTATCACTGTTTGACTCCTACACAAACCTTTAATTCTCATACTAACTCTTCAAAGCTGTTGATTCATGTTTGCATTACGTGAACTTACAAGAGGAGCTTCTTGAAGTGTGTGGGGCTTCCATAGAACCAGGTATTTCCATATAACAACTGCTACAAGTTCTTTCTGTACAGGGATAATAACATCTAAATCAGACACTTGAAATAAAGAACAGGAAAACAGATGTGTCCACCAAAATATTTTTACTGTATTTAGGTTTTTCCCTCTTTTAATTGCTCAATAATTTTTAAAAATAATTTCCCCTACAACATTTAACACAAATAAATATTTTTTCATGTGTAATTTGTACATTGAAGGGGATCAAACATGATTTCTTTGGATGACTTTAGGATAGAGATAATGTTTTGGAATTATATTTGTTAAAGCCTTACTGTGAAAGTTTTTGAATTATTTGTGTGGGAGGAGAAAGGAAAAGTAGTTAAACTATTAGTTAAACTGCTCAAGCATCTCTATTACACATCATTTATGTGTTTGACCAAATTGTGGAACTCATTGCCACAGCATCCAGTGAAGTCCATAAGTATAACAAAAACCAGAGAGAAATATGATAAATTTGCTGGGGATAAATCAGACATTGGCTACAAAGGGCTGAAATCTACAGGTCTCATTCACCCAAGTAATCCTGGAGGCTGGATCAAGGTCAAGGTCAAGGATGCACATACTTACCATGTTGGACTCTTTCTGTAGGAGTCTGGTTGCTCTTGTTAAAGGAACTACACACTGCTAGAGACAATATGGTCTGTCTTAACTTCTTATGCTGTGCAGTTTGCAAGTCAGTTCAGAGCTGCATTTGCACGGGGATGTATACATGACTTATTTATTTATTTATTTATTTGGGGGGAGGGGGAGAAGTTGTGTAAGTGGCAGCAAATAATATCATAGTGGGTAATCTGGATAAGGTAGGAAGCAATAGTAGACCTGAAGAGAAGGTGGCAACTCATACGAAGGTCTGAAATGATAGAGGGATCTTTAAAATCTTGTTCACAGATTTTGGGCAAAGACTCTCCTTCCCTCTTTCTTGTCCTCATCAACAGGTTGGAGAGTTGGGCAGTCTGTAAAGGAGAGGGAATCAAATGCACAGGGGAAAAGAGACAAAGCAACACAGAGAAAGTATGCTGTGCAGAATTTCACACATGAAATACATGCTGAAACACTGGATGTGGCAGAAACACCTTTTTCTTTAGCTGGAGATAATGGCTGGTATTAAAGTGAATGCATCCAGTCCTAGAAAGTGTAAAACTAAACAAAAGGACAATGATTTTCAGAGGGTGATGTATAGCAGCAAGAACACTAAAAAACTAATGTTTAATCAGAAAGTAGATGTGGAAGGAAACTTCACAGAAGTTGCTCCATTTTAACTGTCCTGTGGAAAGTCATGCTGATAGTCAGGGTTTTTTTGACAACTATAGCCAAAACATTGCCTCTCCGTCTGTAGTTTAGGTAGACTGTTACTTTAGATCCTGCTAAAAATGTGGAGATAACCAACTGAGCATCCAAAAAACTATGTTTTGAAAGTGAATGCACTGCTTAAAAGCGATTCTAGTACCTGCAATTTGTTTTCACATAACTCCGTTTATTAACAAATAGAGAGAAGAAAACACTTATTTGGGTTAGAAATAACAGGACACAGTACACACCAGGAGCCTGATTTCTCAATACTTGTGAAAGCAAATTCTTCACTAAAGCTATGTGAGTATGTTGAAGATTCCAAGTCTGTATCTTCAGGAAGAATTGGAAAAGTAATAGATGATCCAGATATAAATGTTCCTCAGTGAAATTCTCAGGACAGAAATAAGACAGACAAAATGTTCATAATTTTTTACAAATGGTCCCAGAGGTAGTTCCTAGTTTAAGATTTAAATCCAAGCCAGCATGAGTATGTGAGCTGGCCTGTACAAACCTGCTGAAATTTCACTTAGTCCAGATGTTAACCACTACACCTGGCCAAGAGTAGGATGCTTCACTCAGGAAAAAAACAGATGGGCCTAATTCAGAGCCACTTCTAGAGCGAGTTTATTGATTGTCCCTGTGTCTAGGGGTTATATATGGGAAGGGTAATATAAAAACTGTGGGAGAAAAATAACATATACAAGGTAGTCTGTATTATTTGTGAGGAAAACAGGTAGTGAAACATGAGCTCATCACTTCTTATACTGACAGTAGTGCAGTTGTGATGTGCTGCTTCTCTTCTTTCAACGGTAATAATCAAAAGTTAAACTGAAATACATGTTCAGACTGGTACTTCTTGCTGGCGTACTAGTTTCACAATGGCACAGCTTGTATGAGTCATCTGGGATCAAAGCTGGCCTCCTGACCAATTCCATCTTCTCATCTCCATTATCTACTAAAAGGAGCTGTTTGCAACTCAGACTTAAACACTGTAAAATTTGATAAATGAGCTTTAACCTCAGGTCTCTTGCTAATTAGGGTATCTGAAACTTGTTTCAGTTAACACAGTCATCTTCTGAAGGTATTTGGGGACTACGTTTCATTCCAGGAAATATTAATTAATTCAGTGCCTAACTACTTGGAGGGTAGGGCCCACTAGCCATATGATGGAAGTACAACTTTTCTCATAATAATGCTGTCCTTTAGCATTAGTAGAACCGAGCTTAGATTCCTAATGAAAAATAATGGTGTTATTGTTCAGAAGCATTTAATTTTAAGAGGCATTATACTCCATTATGCCAAAATCAGTTTTCCACCAGTTAAAACCAAAGTCCCAGCAGAGCCCATGCACTGATACAGGCAGTGCTAGTGTAATGCATGTGTTAAGGAGTGAGATTCGGAATATAGGTCCATCAATAAGACTGCACAAGGTAAATTCATGTGAATTCACAGTACACAATTCACTGCCTGTGTGAGAAATTCCAACTCGACCTGCAACACTACAGAAGCCCTGGGAATGGGAGTGGGACTTATGATCTTGTTTAGCTTGATATGCCATTCTTTGCCCTGAGGAGATATTTGCATGTGAACCCAAATTTTCCCAGCCTGGCCATGATTTACAGGTTTCTCCAAGGGAACATTGGTTCTAGAAAGAGGAATAATTTTGGAATCCATTTGCTATAGTACAGAACTACAGACTGGTGAGCCTCACCTCTGTGTCTGGCAAGATTGTGGAACAGATCCTCCTGGAAGCAATGCAAAGGTGCATGCAGGACAAGGAGGCAATCCAAGACAGCCAGCATGGCTTCACCAAGGGCAAATCATTCCTGACTAGTCTGGTGGCCTTCTGTGACGGAGTGACCGCATCAGCTGACAAGGGAAGACCAAACGACGTAATATACCTGGACTTCTGCAAGGCCTTTGATACTATTCAACATCACATCCTGATCTCCAAATTGGAGAAAAATGTATTTGAAGGATGGACTGTTCAGTGGATAAGGAATCAGCTTGAAGGCTGAACAGGGAAAGTGGTGGTCAATGGCTCCATGTCCAGGTGTGGGCCGGTGACGAGTGGAGTCCCTCAGGGATCTGTCCCGGAACCGGTACTGTTTAATATCTTAACCAATGACATAGACTGTGGGAGAGAGTGCACCCTCAGCAAGTTTGCAGATGACACCAAGCTGAGTGGTGCAGTTGGTACAATAGAAGGAAGGGATGCCATCCAAAGGGACCTGGACAAGCCTGGCAAGTGAACCTAATGAAGTTTAAGAAGATTAATTGCAGGGTGCTGCACCTGTTTTGGGGCAATGCAAGAGAGGAGGACAGACTGGGAGAAGTACTCATTGAGAGCAGCCCTGCAGAGAAGGACTTGGGGTTTCTTGAGGACGAAAAGCTCAACATGAGCCAGCAGTTTGTGCTTGCAGCCCAGAAGATCAACTGCATCCTGGGCTGCACCAACAGAGGGGTGGGCAGCAGGTGGAAGGAGGTGATTGTGCCCCTCTGCTCTTCCCTTGTGAGGCCCCACTTAGAGTGCTGTGTCCAGGTTTGGGGCACCCAGCACGAGAAGGAGTTGGGGCTGTTAGAGTGGGTCTAAATGAGGCCACAAAGGTGATCAAGGGCTGGAGCACCTTTGCTATGGAGACAGGCTGAGAGAGTGGGGTCTGTTCAGCCTGGAGAAGGCTCCAGGGTGACCTCATCACAGATTTTCAATACTTAAAGTGAGCTTATAAAAAAGATGGAGAGTACCTTTTACATGGGCAGATAGTAGTAATACAAGTGGAAATGGCTTAAAACTAAAAGAGGAGAGATTTAGATTAGGTGTTAGGAGGAAATTCTTCACTCAGAGGGTGGTGAGACGCTGGAACTGATTACTCAGAGAAGCTGTGGATGCCCCATCCCTGCAGGTGTTCAAGGCCAGGATGGATGAGGCCCTGAGCAACCTGATGTTGTGGGTGGCATCCCTGCCAATGGGAGTGGGGCTGGAAGTAGATGATCTTTGAGGTCCCTTTCACCCTAAGCCTTTCTATGATTCTATATTTCTATGAAGGGGAAGAATTCAGATGGAAAGAATTTTTATCTCATCCCCTGCCTGCTGTTTCCATGCCACCTCCTGTCAGAGATTGATGCTTTCTGTCCAGGTTATTTTAGATATTCTACATATGGAGGATCTATAATTTAATACCAAATGTAACTATCAGAAGATATTTGAAGTTATGGGGAATTTTGATTTAGAAGAATGATCTAGGAATGCACTAAAATAACAAGCGCATAACATCGTTATTGCAATATACAGTGGGGTCACAAAACAAATGTGATTCCCATCAGGAGTGTCCATATTCTCACCATGCTGATGCTGGGCACCCCCAGTTGCTGGAAATGAATATGTGGGTTGAAGGCAGCTCAAACTCACTGCTTTTTTCAAAGTTTATTGTGCTGGTTGTTCACTTTTTATACTCTGTGTTGGGCTGACTCATGTATACCTCATGCTTTTCTGGCTCCCCTGGGAAGACATTCACACCTGATTAACTCAGGAAAGACCATTTACATTGCCAGTTGACCTACTCACCTGTTGTAATATATCTAGAAAAAAAGCCCAGCTTTGGTCTGAGATCAGTTCAGCTTTCTTTGCAACAGCTGTGGTCAATCCTTACATGTTCCCTCAACCCCTTAAGAACATTGCCAGTGCCCCTCTCCTTAGAGACCTCTTCAAGTGAAGAGGTCTCTAAGGCTTGTTCATCATTCACATGCCCAAGAGATGCAGAACACATCTGAAGAGGCAGAGCCTTGAGTGAGCTGTGGCACACTTCTCAGGGGACATCTGGGGCAGTGGACAACGTGCAGTGGTGTTGGCAGGGAGCTGGCTATGGGGCATAGCCTAAAGGTTTAGGCAAAAGAAGACAACTTGCTGCCCTTGATGCTAAGCTTTACCACCATGTCTCCAACTTTACGCAGCAGCAAATGGGAGGGTAAAAGGTTCCCTTTTTCAGCCAGGGAAGAACCAGCTCAAATCACTTTGTTCTATTCCAAACACGTACAGTCGTGGTTGTGATGGAGCAGCTGCTGCACTGGAAGTTCACAGGAAAGTCTACCTGGTGATAATTTATTCATACGTTCAGGTCTTCAGTTGTCAGCGTCCTGAAGGTGAAGATCAAAACTGCTTAATGTTGTAAGTGTAACATTTCTTCAAGTTAAAAGTGTATGTTGGGCTGTGATTCTTGCTTTATTTGCTTACTTTCCTGCTACTCTCAATTAGTATTATTAAGTAAATGGTCACATTTAAATCAGCAGAGAAATAAGTTAAATGTTCTCTCTGAGATGGCCATTTAAAAAAAAAAAAAATCAAACTAGAAATCAGAAAAGTAGTTATTTCTTTAATTCTTTTAATGAAACTTTAATTTCTTTCAGCCACTTAAATGGAAGCAAAAATGTAAGTGCTTAAAATAATACAAAGCAGATTAAACACAATTTCTTTCAAATCTATATACTTGAACGAAAAATCTCTTTTAACTCTATCTATGAGGAATCCTCTGTGTCAGACATCTTTCTTGTTTTTGTCCAGAATTGTTGAGCTTATTTTCAAGTGACCCTTAACTTTGTTAAGGATATGAAGGTAATTGGATAATACACTTACCATTCAGTAAATTGAGAAATGTATTTTAGCTGTGTAAATATGGCTGACTCAGCGCTTGCCTCCCCAGTTTAATAGCCTTTTCACTTGCAATAAAAAAAGGGAAGCCCTGTTTTCATATTATACCATAACGGACCTCTTGCAGTAGATTTGAAAGCATGAATCGGAGAGCCTGTTGCCAGGGGGGACCTCCACCACCAGCCCTGTCACCACTGTCCGGGGATGCCAGGAATGCCAGACGAGCCACGAACATGATTTACTAAGCCAGACCTGCCCCTGCGTTGCACGCCAGATGAAACACGTCTGGAAGTCTGCCCACTGGAAAGACAGGAATGGGCATAATTTAATGCCAGAGATTTTTTTTTGGGAACAGGCCCAAAAACATCTTCTGTGGGAGGAAATGAGAGAGGAAATGGCTTGTTATTCAGAAGAGAGAGAGAAAGAGAGAGAGAAGTGAGCTGTGAAGGTGAGGATGTGGCTGGCAAGGAGGAGAAGGTTCATGCACAATATGTGGGGAGGAAAAGAGCTGTTGGAATAGGAAATATCAGTAAGCCAGCAAAGATAAGGAGGAAGCAAGGCCTGCTTGGATGGTAAACAGTTCACCATGGAAAAGTTCAACCTAGCCAAGAATAATAATTTACAGATAATTAAAGGAAAGGGCTAGCACAAATATGAGAAAAACTACAAAACCTCAAAGCAGACCTAAAAATTACATTAACCTTACGATTCAGCATATTACAATTGACAGCAAACAGGAAAAGGAAAGACAGATATTCAGTCCCAGACAACCTATTTTTCAACCTATTTTTTAATAAGTGTTTTCTGTCTTTTTCATTTTTATTATGTTTTTTTTTTTTTTATGTGTGTGTGTGTTGACTTAAGCAATAGAAGGTACTTTCAGCCCAGAATTGTGTCACAAATTATTTGGTGCTGGAAAGTACTGCTTACCAGGAAAAGCTGTCAAATACAACTGGTTTCAGGGACCTACATTCAGGGAAGCAGCAAAGTACCTTAAAACCCTCACATTTTTATGTAGAAACTCAGAAAGAGACAAAGTCACTTAGGTATTAAGGGGTGACAAATCTTGCCCAGAAATAGGTGTTCCAAGTTAACATTAAAATATCTTGAGGAAGCTTTAGGTATTGTACCTGATTTGGAAATGAAACTGTGCTACGGTTTGATTCTCTGGTGTCCCTTCACAAGTACTGAAAATTGCAAAAATTGCAGGCAGAAAAAAATAGGGTTTCATTAAATCAGTTTGAAAAAGGCTGAAATGGAAGGAAGGAGTGTCAGGAAGCAAGCTAGTGAGCTTTGTACATCTGTACACTTGCTATATTGTGTAATGACTACTTTATAGGAAAAAAATGCTTTTACTGTAGCAAGTGGCATGAAACACGGTGGTTGGACTCAGTGCTGTTGCTCTGTCACTGCCCAGTGGCCAAGTCCAATCCTTTTGCATCTAGAAAGTCTCCCAGAAGAAATAAATATTTTCATGCAGGACTCCCTTAGGACACTATGAGAGTTAAGCAGAATAGTTTTCCTTTCCAGGAGGAGGATCTCCTGTTGTTCACTAAAACACCAGGAGAATACGCATTCTTACAGCATTTTAACAGGAAATAACTACAGAGGCAATTTCTGTTAATATTTCAACATACTGCAGGGTAATGAAGATCTGCAAAGGTTTGTGGGGCTGAATATATATATAAATACATTTTTAACACAACTTTTGACATGGAAAAATATACTATTAGCAAATGGATCTGTCTTCCTACACTTTCAGATTCCATTGGTGCTTAAAGGAAGGTTTAATTCTTTTATCTCTGGGGGATGAGGATAAAACCATTTTCTGACACACACATCATTTTTTGTGACATGTTAAAAAAATGTATGGAAGCAAATGTGAGTGTGGGTAAGTCAGTAACTTACCTAGCATGCCCCAGACGCAAATGTAATTGATAATTTCCTGCTAAAAAAACAGGATAAAGTGGCTTATTTTTTGCATGTTGCAGAAGGAAGCCTTGGTTTCATTAATACTCATTTACTACTGGTGTATACATGCTTGAATTGCTTCACAACCCTCTTTCCTGTTCCCTAGGATGATAGCTAGAGGCAATCAAACAGGGGCCAATAGTACAATGCCCCTTTGAACAATGTTCCACAGAAAAGACATCTGTTGTACATACAATCCGTCTTTTAAGAGCTAAAAGAGGTGTTACCAACATTTCACTTCCTCATAGAAGTCTCTAGGTTCCTAAATTCCACATACATGCCATCATAAATAGTATAGTTTTCTTTGTGAAGACACACAGCTTGATTTGGGTATTAAAAGCATCTTGAAATTCATACATCCGGACTGGATAAGACATTTCTTCATCTGTAGGGCCTATATAAATATTGTTGTAGGGGAGATTCAGCTGAACCAGCAACTGGGAAAACTGAGTTCACTGAAGGCAAATGTATTTCTTGTTTCTTGGCTATAATATTAATAAGTGAGGTGTGAAATTCCCCTTTCATGACATGGTATTTGCAAGTAACTCAAAGCAAAATATTTGTGCTACATTCTGTTCACCTTACTCACTCCATTAGTCCTACCACCTTCAGCGAGGCTATTGCTGTGCATAAAACAAGCTGGATTTGGCTCCTGATTCTGCTTCAGGCAGTTTGGTTTACACAGTGATGGACTGGGAAGATAGATGCTTATGATAACTTTAAATTGGTCTAATTTCTCCTGGCTTAACTGCTGCTAAGTTTCAGGTTTGGGTCTCATGGTGCTGCAATTTTGTACAAGCAGCAGCTATTGCTGCACAGCAGCCTTCTCCAGAGATGGATTCAGCAGGAAGAGCACAAAATGGTGAGGAACACCAGTCACTGCACCCAGGGCTGTGCTGCAGGGCTGCAGAGCTGCACTTGGTCCATGCCAATCACTGCCTTCTCCCTCCTCACACCCTGACCCACACCTGGTCCTTTCTGCTCTTCTCTGCAGACTTTCTCCATTTCTGCGAAGGAAGAGAAGTCATGCAAAAACTGGGAAGTCTCCCAGTTCCCAAACTCTTATGTCAGCTCTGGATGCAGCTCAAGTGCAGGGGCTGGGTGATTCAGGAAGGGATGGAGGTTCACAGGGGGTCTGTATCTGCTGGCATGGGTTTGTCTCTGGAGATGTGACTGATTCCCTCATCTCTGAGAGGCATCGGAAGAGTGCCACTTGTCAGCCATCCTTAGGTTTACATCCTTACCTACCTGAAGACAAAGGAAACACTGCTTGACCACTTAATTTCTGCAGGCCCAGTGGTTAAAGGATTTTGTGGCAATATTTAGGGGACTGCAAGCCAAGAGAAATTGGAGAAGCACAGAGATTTGAATGAGCAAGAGGGAAAATAACCCTTTATGCAGCCTGACACTGGCAGAGAGCCATGCATTTGCAGATGAAGTAGAGAGCAGTGGCCACTTGGTGAGTCCTGCACCCAGCACTGGCCACCGCCAGCACAGCTCTGTGCAGAGAGGCCAGTGAAGACTGAAGGCATTAAGCTATGTGTCTTGTGGGGAGGGAGCATTTGCTTCAGAAAGGGTGCAGCCTTCTTGTTATATAATGACTTTAAATTTTTTTTAACCCCTGTGGGTTTCTGCAGCATCTCAACCTAAGTTGCCAAAGATTTCTTTCATTAAGGCGCTTTCCAATACTAATCTACTTAGTCAATATCTTGCAGTTCTGCATATGTATGTGGGGTTTGTAATTTCATCTTTAAGTACATACAGAATTTATCCTGGCTTTGCTGTCTCTGTGCTCCTCTCTCCATTTCTCAGCAGAGTGGCTCGGGCGGGTGCCTGCCACTGGGGCAGGCCGCGATAAGCGCGGTGCTGCTGAGCCTCTAAGCCGGAGCCACATGGAGCAGCTGCTCGGGTAGGCTGCGGCCGCCGCGCAGCCAGAGGCATCATTATCATAGCGAATACGTGCAGATCTTGAGTGGGCTGACAGCGCTGGGTTTACCAACCCGAGCTAAAACAGGCCGGGTGGATGCTGTGCTGGACTTCCAAAATGGAGGTGCCGCAGCGTGTGCCTACATCGCCGGGGTCAGTAGCACCTTCGCAGAGCCACGTCCCGGCCCAGTGGAACTCCTCCAGGCCTCCAGGCTGGCAGTTTGTCAAGCCCGCAGTGTTTGGTGGTGGCTGCTGGTAATGTTGTTGGTTTTTTTTTTTGTTGTTTGTTTTATGAAGAGTTTCACTCGGATGCTTTGAGGAACCTTGGCGGCACTTAAGTGAGCGCAGCTCAGGGTGGGAAATGAAAGTCGGAGCGGCAAACGGCCAGGGTGTGCCAGCAGCCCGCGGGTTCGGAGGGTTCGGAACGCCAAGGCGATACTTTAGCTCATTCGCTGCAATAAGAAATAACTTGCAGATCTAATCTGAATGCAGCGTGCTGAAATGCTAATGTGCCTTCGGGTCTGAAGAACTCACAAAAGAGTGATCCCAGCATTGTGTCGGCAGTGACATTACCTACATTATGATTTTCACAAACACATCCAGGGGAAAAAAAACAACAACACAGATGAACTGATTTTTCCTCTTAAACAGGAACAGGCTGTACTTACTTATTACAAGTCTATAGGCATATGAATAATCTTCCTCCTCTGATTCCATATGCACTTTAGTAATCCCCATCTCCTCTGCTCTTTGAGCTGGCTGAGTGTGTGCACTGTGAGCAGAACACGAACCCTCCCTACCACCCGTGTTTCTCCAATTTGCGTGTCGAAACTAGCCATCTAAATTCATATTTAGACAGCCATTTTCCAAAGCCTTAGAGCCTCTGAAGAATAATTCTGCAAGTTTGACACTACATTTGTATGTGTTCCTCAGAAATAATAATTAAAAATGCACCATATTTGAGGTAAAAATATGAACTTGCCTGGCATTACTTGTAACTGCTGGCTTCTCTATGGACCATCTCATGGTGAGGACAAAAAATGAAACAAATAAAACAGAAATAAGCATCCATGATGTGGGTATTAATTAACAACCCTCCCTCAACGTTGCCTGTCTGCTTGTGACCACATCCCACTATAACCGTTCATGGGAATAGACACAGTTTTGGGGCACAAAAGGGGAGATGGTTCTGGAAATCCAGACATCCTACATGACCCTTGTATGAATGGGAGACAACCGGACTCAGAAGTCGGAGCCTACGGTGGCCATGTGCTGGGGTGACCCCTTAAAAGCTCCAGGAGGACCAGTAACAAGTGGGGTCTTTATGCGAGCAAGCTGCCCTCGTTCTTAATGTACACACACAGAGCCCTGGGCAGGGGGATCTTCTCCTCTCCAAAGGACTTTCTGTTGCATAAGCTCTTTTAGCAGTTTTTAAACAGGGAGGGAAATATAGTCTGCTTGTCAAACACCAACTGGACATACATAAAATGCACTCAGAAGTCTTTAAAGATTCACTGTATTTTATAAAGGATTTAGTTTCACACTCTCTGCAAGGTCAAAAAGCAACATCAAAAGAGAAAGCTCCTTCTGGGATCATGTCTTCTGCATTGAGCATTACCACACGCAGGCAAATAGTGGGTGACTCATACCTGCTGTTTCTTGACTCTAGGTTAAACTTCGAACATAAATTATGTCAATCTGCTCATGTAAATTTTCCACAAATCATGGCTGGGTTGAGTTATATGGCACACTTTATTTTCCCCAACTGCAGGTATATTTGAAGTCAACTAGGCTGTCAAGTAAATATTTAAAGGTGAAACATATAAATGAAGACAAAGATCAGCCACTAAATGGTGATGTTATGGTCTTTTTTCATGGCTTAGGAACCTCAGGATTATCATGCAAATATGAAAGGATATCTTGATTAGAAATAATGCATGCCATCATACAGTATCTTGAGCAGGGAATAAAGATATACCATTTAAAGAAATTATAGTTTTAAAATTTGAAGTCAAACACTTTTTAATTAGATATCGTCTTCTTTTCTTCCAGGCCATGATTATATAATTATTATTCCAGGATATTACGAGTGCCAGAAGATGCAAAAGAATTAAGAATCAATTAATTATTAATACATTGTAATAATTGTGCAAGATTGTGGAATACTGAATGTACAGTATAAGAATTGGCAAGGAATAATGATGGAGAAGAAATTGTTAAAAAATAAAATGCTTTTTGTTGTTGTTGGAGACTGATTCTTTTTTCCTTTTTGATCATAGGCTAAGTTACAACCATCTGTCTGTTTCTGCATCTATCTAAATATGTGCCTGAATATATTTTGGGGGGTTATGTCTAATTTGCCAGGCCAGCAGAAAGCCACATCCACTCAAGATGCATTCACTTTTTAAAGCTTCAGATAAAGGGGTCAAGGTCATAGCTCAGCCAGCTTGTAGAATACGAATTGAATCACAGTAACCTCCCCAGGTTGAGAAATGTAGGCAGGAGTTTTGCTCTGTGATTCATTTCTTTTTAAGCGCATTCAGTTCTATCTCAGGCTTGAGAATATTTTTAAACTTTCCCTTTGTTTTAGAAACTTCCTGAGCACAACTTTGTTAGTACTTAGAAAACAGGAATATGTTGTGTTGAATATTGCTGCTGTAGGTTTTGAGACCCTGGGTCTGTATTTCGGGTGATCCAGGGAAAAATGTTCTCACAGAATTTGGAGAAAGGACAATCAGTCAAATCACATATAAAACTCTTCTGTTTCCAAAGGAGACAGGAAGTGTGTCTCTTAGTAAGTATTGCTGAGAAGTCTAGCATAAACAAGGACTTTGGAAAACTCAAGTACAGAGGTAAATTTTTACCTGGTAGCCAAAAGGTTTTCTTTGCATACTGTATGGTAGAAGATAAGAATCAATTCTCAGCTCAGAAAAAAAAAACATTTCTTAATATTAAAAGCTATCATTACCAAAGATGAAGTACTTAAGTATTTATATAAAAGTTGTAAGCCTTGTCTGTAACTTAGTCAAATATATCACCTTTAGTTACTAAAATAATTACAGAGATTAAAGTTTCATCTTTTTTGAAGTGCATCAGTGGGAGGCTATTCCAGGTGCATCGCGTAGGTATCTAAGCCAGCTTTCTTTGAAAAAAATCCTAGCACCAGCAAACAGGAAATGCAATAGACAAGAGGTCCTGAGATTTTGGTGACACGGAAACTGCAGAAGTTTCAACATAATTTCTAAGGCATCCTATCCTTAAAGTTCCAGGCAGACCACAGGGAAAAAGTTGGTTTTGGCCTCCTGAAGGGATAGTATAAAGGTCTGGGAAGAATACCTGTTCACCATAGGCTCATGGGACACGGAAGTACAACATGGAATTAGGCAAATTTATAGGGCATGTACTATGCATTGTGCTATGCTATGGGAAATTCAAGAAACAGTGTGCATTACTGCTGCCTGTGCTCAGTGTCGATGGCATTTGGGCTCATGAGCGTGTCTGTGTGCCACACCGTGGTACTAGGCAGACACATCTCTGAAGCAGTGTTACTGTACCTTGTCACAAGTGGCTTGGATATCTCTGCCTAACATAGAGCTGTTTTATTGGCATTGTCTGAAAAATACTGTAATTGTTTGTCAATAAAAACAGGTCGGTACACTTATCTGCAGAATCCACAGCTTAGCGACAGCCAGTACCCCAGAATATGTCTTATCCGACTGCAGAAAATTCGTCAGGAAAAGAGCATTTCAGTATTAAACCCCACAAAACACAAGAAGCTCCAAGAATAAGCCTCCTAATGTGTGTTTGATTATTTTGGTGTACAGTTTCAGGTGATTTGCCAGTGAAATTTGGGCACCAAAAAGACCAGTGGTTTTTAAAACTCTAGAGCAGGGCTGGTAGAAGTATGTCTTAAAAAAGAAGTAAAAATGTAATCAGCTCAGCTGCAAAGCTCTTTGTTCACTGACTGCTACATAACAGTTTCTTCTCTTATAAGAAATCATAGCAACTGAATGCAAGATGCTATTTTTATTTTGCAAAATGAAGCATAATTATTTAGAACATTTTCTAAAAGAGCACTTTGTAACCTAAGAAAAAATGTAATGCAGTAACAACATAATATCTTAAGATATTCTTTCATTCTGAGTAGTACTGCCTATGTGTATATTCAGAATAACATTAAGCAGAAATATAAACAACTCACAATTGTGTTTCTGTGAGGTAAAAAGACTCAGGGACCTATGAAAGACCAGAAAGCACTCCAATATCATCCTGTAACTCCTGTGAGGCTTTTGGGTATGGATGTTAGCCTGAGACTTCATTACCTTGCTTTATAAGTCTTTTATAGCCCACATGCCAAAACAGCACTACTTTAGTTTGATATACACATTCACGTACTTCTTTGGAAATTGTTACTTCTTTTATTTGCCAAATTGGGGAGAATTCCAAATTATGTGGCATTTGTTTCATATGTTCAACCTCTGTCTAAGTTTGCTGCTTATATTTACAGTCTGTTTCACAGTGTATGCTGTTGCTTCAACATTTTATTTAGCAAAATAGAAATAGAGGAACAAATAAAGGCACCAAATGTGAAGTATAGCCAGAAGGCTTTGACAGAAATAACAGCAGGGCTACTTCATCTTTACAGCATTTGATTCGGTGACATTGCAACTGACAAGGTTTCTGCTTTGAGCATTTAATTCTGTAATTTAAAGTACAATTCAATACAACATAAAAAGGAGGAATGTCCAATTCAGTCACATACACGATTCCAAAAGTTTAAAGTGATGAAAACACTAGTGTACTTGATTGTCTTTTTAATTTTAGTATTTTATATGCAAAGCTGCTACCTCTACTTAAAAAATAATGGTGGTCAGGTACTAATATATATTGCAGATGTCTAAAACTTAACTAATAATTCATAATACATTTTTTTTTTTTTATTGACAGAACATGGTAACTAGGATTTTAAATTCTTGGTAACTTCATAAATTATACTGAATTTCAGAAACAGATCAAAGCACAAAATTCCTAAGTCATTCAGAAATAACAGAAAATCTATTTTGTCAAGGAATCTTTGTCCAGAGTATTATGATATTAAGGTTCATACATAAGATTATAACCTACACATTAGAAAAGGAAATATTAAATTAAATAAAGCCAATTAATATGAATGTTAGAGGTCAAAATCTCTTAGCAACTCTTTGAATAAAGGGGAGAACTATGACCTCCTCATTGTTATCTGTGTTTCTCTTCAAGGATACAACATTTTGTCACATTACCTTCTGATTAGTTACACATATGGTGAAAAATTATCATTCTCACACACCATAGTTCCCACCTCCTTTTAAAAGAAATTATTATTATTATTATTACATGTGGTTTTACTTACTGACTCTGATAATGTAGAACCTGATGCTATAAAAACAAAATGTGTGGACAACATTAAAAGGTTTGCCTGCAGCATATTATGAATAAAGAGACAGGGATGATTGACTGGAAACAACAAGGCAACGACTTAACTCCTCTGTACGAGCAACGGCAGTCATGAAGAAGGAGAGCAGCGCAATACGTCTAACCTGTTATACCCCATGGTGTCTCCACTGAGATCTAATGGCCTTGTCTTAACAGGTCTATTGTAATACCATTTTAAAAATCAGATTAATTAGAGTTACTTGTAGTTGAAGCTGGCACAGGATAAAATTAAAATGCAGACTGCAGAAGGGCTGCTAGGGTAAAACCCAGATTACATACCAGAAGCAGCAATTTCACTACTGGCTTTTTACTGTCCTTGCTATTGAACTCTGCAGACCTTAAGTAACAGGATATCTGGACACAGAAGGTGTCTGAACTACAGGAAATAAATGAATTTACCAAAGGTGAATTGGTTATATCCTCTGGGTGCACCCACCCTGTGTCAACTGCTGTGTGGGAGTTTATTTATTATTAAATTCCTTCACCTTTCTGATATTGGTAGTAGGTATGGTCATGTTCAGTTGATCCTAAAAAAGATAATGTGGAATTACATGTCATTTTGGAAAAAATATATATTTTTTTGAAGTGCAAAAATGGTTAGGCTTATTTAACTTAGGCAGGAGATGCATCAGAAGAGACACTGCGCAAACCTACAAGACAACAAATGCTTTAGAGCATACAGATCTGTGCACTCCACTCCACTCTTTCTAGTGCATGAGGAAAGTGTGAGGGGGCATTCAATGAAACCAAAAGGTGTAAAACTCAAGAATGATGAGTGAAAATAATCTTTCACACAAGGTTTAGAAAAACTGTGAAACTCCTTAGCACAGAGACTCTTGGAGGACAAGAAAGTAATAGGATTTAAAAAGAATTAGACATTTATATGCATATCTGGAGGAGTCAGGGGTATAATTAAAGATACCAAACATTTTGGAAGGGCTATATTAAGTCTTGCATTCAAGTCTTACACCAGCCTCTAATAATGAATGTATTTCTACATGGATCCTCGCAGGCATATATAGACGATCTGGTGGCAATGCACACGAAAGCTTCAGGTGCTGCAGCACTGACCCAAGACAGGGAGCTTGAGAAGAGCTGTCCACTTGCAAAAAAATGTAAAATATAGAGATATGGGAGATCTACTACTGCTTATTTTGCTATGGTGCAGCTCTTGACCACCTATACAGAGACCCTGGGTACTGAGTGTTAGCATTCCTATTCCTGACAACATGTTTTCACATATGTGAGTCCCATGACATTGGGTTTCGGCACCTCTGCAAGGTGAATGCCAAAGCAGGATTACTTCAAGAAACCACATAGAATGCAAGGTCTGAAGCTCCTGCCATATTATGTTTGTTTTTCTCTCTGGGGTTTAGCAAATTTATTAATGCCCCTACTGCATGTTGCTGTGATAGTAAAACATCTGCTGTGGTAAACACTACATCTTAAAAAGTGGGCTTAAATTTTTCAAAATGAAATTAATATTTAGTTGCTTCTGTAATTTATTCTCAGAGGGCTTTTCCAAGTCTATTGTATATTCAAGAAGAGCTTTTTCTCTCTCCAAAATGATACAACAATGTGCTTGACAGCAAAGAAGAAATATGTTTACACAGAGATGAAAATACGTAATCTATAACTTGTTCTCTAGGTTTGGTTATATGACTTCTGATGTTCTTCCCAGCTGACTATTGTAGTGTCACACTGTGGATGGACACTGTTTTGCTTCTTCTGTAGGTGGCAGGGAGTGTTTTTTTTTGTTTTTCTGTGCCATCCGTGTCTGTCACTGTGGCTCTTTACCTGGGCAGTGCATGAGCTGGGATGGGGAGCAACCACGCTTGCCCCTGCCATGCTGTTAGGGGTGTGATAACCCATGGCAGAGGGGAGGTTCTTATTGCAATGTCTGTGTCATCTGTACTGGTTGGCTGAAGATAAGAGATGGTCTCAGTAGTACATTCTGGAGTCTAAGCAAATTAACTGAGTTTCAAAAGCTAGAAGTAGTGTTTCCCTGTGCTGTTTGCCAAGCTCAGTTCTCCGTGATAAACAGAATGTAGTTCTTGGTCATATTTTCAAAGGCTATTGCAGCATTTAGGATCTTTTCTTCCCTGGTCAATTTTGTGTCAGTGTTTCAGACTCATACCTTGTCCATTGTCTTGGTCCCTTAGCAAGAAGGCAACCCAACCTTGTACCACATACTAGCATTAAAATGTCACCAAGTCCCCATCATACTGCTAGTTTCATAATAGTTCTGTATTGCAGAATTATAGAATTTCATTCCATCACTGAACAAACAACTTGGTAAATAAAGTGATAGTTAAGAATTATATGATAAGTATTCACTGAGATAGATGAAGATATTAAAACAGACATCTTAATATACAAATGATTACATAAAACACAAGGGCTTCTTTGGTGGGATCCATTTTGAGAGAAATAAACCAAAAACTGTACTAGTTACAGTGCAAATTTATGTTATATTGAATTTTGGCCATTTTACACTGCATTCAGATCAAGTTTCCAGCTTTGACCTGGCTAGGTTAGGATAGCCCAATGGTTATAATATTAACATACTCCTTGTATTCTGTTCCTGGAACTGCTACAGCCTCTGTGTATAACCTGGGGTAAATCTCTTGGCTAATCTGTCTTTCACTTCTTCATCTATGATTTAGGAATAGCAAAACACTTTTACTTCACAGAGATACTGCATGAACACACATATATAAATGACCACATATCATCTGAATACCACAGTAATTGGGAGCAAAACAACTTCTGGAGTCATATTCACCCAAATCTGCTGCTTTTTTTGTCCATGATAGGAATTCAGACAGCAAGGTCTAAGTATCTCACCACAGAAACATCACCAAAGAAAAGCTGTTCAGCACCCTTCATGGGGAATGGTGGCAGAGGAAGACAAGGGACTTCCTCTCTGCTGCCATTTAAATGCAACTCAAGAGAAGGCCATAGCTGCTGCAGAACAAAGCCAGGAGATGCTGAACAGGCAATGGCTCTTCCATGCCTGCCTAGATGACACTAAACATCAGAGCTACTGAAGATGAGACCTTCCATGAACAGTAGGTGTTCTATTTTTTAACAAAGCATGGACAGTTTGGGCAGAGTTGTTAAGAAAGTACCTCAGGTGTGGATGTGATTAAATATCTTCCCTGTAGGCACAGATTACTGGAGGAGCATATTCATAAGGAAGGTCCTCAATGCTCTCCCATGTGCTAGACCAGACAAATCTGTACACTGAGGAACTAATTAGGACAGATTGCAACCACTTGGAACTTTAATCCATTAGACTTTGTTGAATCTAACATAGCTGTATGAAATGACATCCTAATTTTTTTTTTTTTTTTTTATATGGGCCTCTGTAGCTTGGTAAAGACCACAAGGAGTCTAAAAGACAATGAGAGAGTTTCTTACCACACATACAAATATCCCACCTGGAAATGCTTAGCTCTAACAGCATTCACTGTGCAGCTACCATGTAACAAAGCTTTATGATGAATCCTGTAATTCCCATCTATCTACTTACATATGAGTATATAACTACCATGGTTGCACTGGGGGCCTCCCACAGCAACTGGGCAAATTTTGTTCAAATGCAGACTGTTTCTGCCTTTCTGCCTGTTTATTTATTTATTTATTTATTTATTTATTATTTTTTTTTCTGAATGACACCCGTAAAACACTTACCCCTGAAGATTAGCTGCTGGTGGAGCAGTCAACAGTGATTGAAATCGCTGTGGCTATTCCAGGTATGATGGACAGTGAACTACTTGGACAGGGAACAACTCCTGATACAGCTATGGAGTCCTTAATGCCAGTTTCTTGTTGTGGAGCTTTACTCTTTGTTTGTTTTCACCTATACAGCTTCCGTCAAAATTAGTAGGAGTTACATGCATATCGCGATGGGCTGTCTTTTGGTGGGCTAGGTTGGGGTTACAGTTTACACCTGGAAAAGGAAGAGTAATGGAAAAACAGCAAATCCTCAATTCAGTTTAGAAATCCTTATTCTCCTTTTCCAAGTACTCATTTCATTCTCACGGTTTGGTGTTTTTCTGCCTTCAGTCTGTGGCAGTGATGTTGAATGCTGATAAGACCATTTGTGGTGCAGCCTCTGAAACTCATTCAGGTACTGAACAAACACGTGGTCTTTTCCTTGCAATGCATATTAGCAACTTGCCTCTTTATACACACCTCTGGCAAAATACCACCTCAGTAACAACATTATAAACCCCAAATAATGCCTCTTCTGTTAACAAATATGGCACAGGATTTTCAGAGGGAAGGTGGAGAGTGTATGCAGCAACGCTGCAATAAACTGAGTTACCTGTGTTAACACCATATTTAAAAGTAAACATGTTTTCCAATGATAAATACATGCAACTGGCAGGTTCCTATTGGTACTTTAATTAATATTTGTTAAAGTTGGTCTTGTATACTATATCTTTAGCTAACTGAACTTAAGTCTGTCATCAGGCAAAACTTATATAAGACTACTGCATAATAATAAATAAAAAATTTCCTGAGATTTGATATTCGTTGATATATTCTCATATTAAATACAAGCAAGAGTTATTGCTATTGTGTGGCCCTCATGCTTTATTCAGGCCAGTAATGGGAAAGACTGCAAAGGCCTGGTTTTAATGGGATTGGCAGGCAGGCATTCATCCGACTGCATGGAGCAGAGGCAGTGCTTGCCCAAGGTCCAATAAAACTCTAGATCAACCATGAATGAATCATACATTCAGTTTAAGCAGAGATACCATATTTCAGATGTGAAAGGATTCAATACGTCCTGATTTTGTACTGATCAAAACTTGGCTGGTTTCTGTCAGTGTAAGGCAGGGGATCTGAACAAAAGAAACCCACATAAAAGTAAATCTAGCAGAGAGAATACATAAAATAAATGGTGTGTTAGTTGAGTATAGTCCTCCAAAATGGATTAAGGGATCAGGTCAGCCAGTGCCTCCAGACAACTTCTCAAATCTGAAATACCCTGGTGTTCACTGTCAGTAAATGTCCTGGCGGAGGCTTCTTAAAAAACGGGAACCCTAACTGATCATCCCCTCTGGAAATGTACATAAAAGTCACAGAAACAGTTTAAAAAATAATAATAGAAGAATAGGTTATTTACAAGTCAGTCTTTGACCAAAGGCCAAATCTCCATCTACTGATGTGGAGTGGCAGTTCTTTAAACCTTAGGCTAACATGTTACTGTATTCCCAAGCTTTAAATATTTTTCCTTTGAAATGTGGAGTTTAAAACCCTCAATAAAGTATGCACGCACAGCCTTCATACTGAAATCCAAATCTGAAGTGCTTGCTCCACAAAGCATTTTGTATTACACACCTGGGGCATAACATACATGAAAGGCTCTATATGATTCACCTCCCCTCCCCATATAACCTTGTATTTTTTTAATCTTTTCACTTAGTGAGAACAGAAAGATCACTTGTAAAGATTACAGTAAAAAATACAGAATCTAGAAAACGGCTTTTTTTTTTTTTTTTTT
>CM021729.1:67092373-67109342 GCA_011074415.1 Stictonetta naevosa | reverse complement strand
GAGAGAGTACTGAATCTTTGCTATGAGAAAATACATATAGAGACTTGACACACACCTTGAATTTATAAATAAGTCAAGAGCCGTTAAAGGGGGGTTAGATTTCAACAGTGTTTCTTTAAATTTATGCAGCTTGTGTATATCAGAAAAGAGTAGGTTTTCCTCATAACTGGACAAATAAGATTGTGAACCCTCATTCAACTCCATGAACTTGTGAAAAAAAGGAAAAAAAAAAAAAAAGACAAAAATATTGTATCAGTGAATGTTAGTTTTATGAAAGGGAAGGCCAATTCGTGAAACTGAAGCTTGAGCAATTGTTGAGGTTACGATGAAATTACTCATTCCATTAGCCAGGAGATTTGAGTCTCAAACCTCTATATGCCCCTCTTCCTACCCCCAAAGAGTCATAGAGATATTGAAGTTCTCCTGTCTTGTAGTACAGGAGCCCAATGAAAGACCTGAGTCTCCGAGGTGTCTTAGATCAGTAAATAAAATATACATGTAGCCTTTCCAGTTATATTTTTTGTTTGTATTCATTATAAGCTCCTATTAACAGACTGGAGTTGTCCAGGAAGAATTACAAACACAGTGGTACCAGCAGTACCATTGGGTATGAAGAGGTGGCCAAATATAAGAATGATGAGGGATTTTTTTGGTAAGATTAATGATCAGGATAACTCATAATCATTGTTGACGAGTATAGAGAGAGATGAATAGAGAGCTGCAAGATAAGGATGTCTTTATTGCCTTTTAAATGTTGACAGCAGTGGTGTAAGCACATTCCCATTAAAGAAAAAAAAAGTTAAGCAGCTGGAGATTCCCATCTTGCTTGTTAGTGGTCATTTGCTGCAGGATGCATTCCTGAGAGTACAGAGATCTGTGAATGCTTCTCATTTACTTCTGTGTGGTCAGTGCTCTTGGCTCAAGCTTCTCAAAAAGCTGATTTAACTTTGGTTCTGCTGCAATGGATAAGGAATAGTTTATCTATCCTAATCTTCTGGGTAACATATAGAGAATTGCTTACAGTTCCCAGTCTGTGACAACCACCTAGGGGTAATGATACCTCTAACTATACAAACATCTGTCCACACCTTGTTTCTCCTTGAAAGTAAACACACAGTATTTCACTTCATGCATCCTACAGAAATAATGGCAAGTGCCATTTAAGTGTTTTGTAACGACACCGATTGATTTAAAATTCTCTGAAGATGCCAAGTGCTTTAATAAAACTTAGAAAGTGTCCCAGGTATGGATAGTAACTAATCATAACAGAATAACAACATTTTATTTCTGTACCAAAACATCCATATGAGTTTTGTAAAACGTATTCATATTAGGAGTATCATTCGGACCAGAGCAGAAAATCATGGGCCAGGAGTATAATCTCTAAAAGACGTCAGAGGTTCTGGGATGAAAAACACTCTAGGATAAAGCTGTAAACCTTTCAACAAACCCCTTCCCCAGTTTCCATCTCTTACTGGAGTACCAGAAAGTAGCAGTGAGAACATGGCTTTTGGTGCAAGCATTTTTCAGAAACCCTTACTGATAAACTAGAGATCCCAATGTATGTTTCAGACACAAAACTTTATTTCCAGAATAAGTGAGTTATTGATTATATAAATGCAGCACATCTTTGCTAATTTTAGCTTGCAGCTCAGTGACAAAGAATAGACTGACATAGGGGCTGGAAACCCAGAAGGGAAGGATTTCTGTAAGCATGCAATAGCCATACATATTTCAGTCTGAAACAATGGACAAATTTTCCTTTTTTTTCCACGTGCTCTCCCCTGTCACAAGCCGGTGCATTTTCCACCTAGTTTCTTTCCTACAAGTCATCTCCCTTTAGAATCCCTTAGCCAAAACAAAGTCAATTTAAACAGTTATATGCATGCAAATACATTTATTAAGTAATTAAAATTACTTAGGATTAACTGAACAAAACACTTAAGCTTTCAGGAGAGCTAAGATGGCATTTTCTTTTTTTGTTTTCTTAAACAAAAGATTTATCATCTTTTATAAAAGGTGAGGTTATTTCTGTAAAGGTGGCTTGGTGTATGTTCCCTGTATTTTAATACTCATTCACTTTGCATCGGGTGTGATATGCTCTTTTCTGATGAAACTTGGAAGTTTTCGTTTGAAAAATGATGTGTCTTATAGATAGCATGGACTAAGCAATTTTAGCTATGGCAGAGCAATAAAAAACATTCTTACCATGGATTCATTGAAGGTGCAAGGACAAATATTAACCTTGGTAGGTCTATTATAGCACTTATTTAAAAAAAAAGAAGAAAGGAAAGAAAGGCATTCATATTTAAATTGTCTCTATGTCTTCATATAAGGAAGCAAATTTATAAACCTGAAAGAATAAAGGCTTAGAAGTATGACACTGTTAATGTGTTTAAAAATATTTTAAAATCAAAATAGGAAAACAAATAAATAACAGCTTGCACAAATTCTAGAACTGGAATTCTTGATTTTTGTCAGTATTAAAAATTAAATATATTTGCATATTTAGATATATATAAGGTTTGTTTTGATAATTTGCTAATGACACAGAAATTAATAACTGATTCCAAATAAATAGTGAGTATAAAAGACATGAATATGATATGTTTTCATATGTACAGTAGGAACATAATTGACTGTATCAAATGTAATAAAGAAAATCTTTATCTGTCTATAGAAATGCCATAAAGGCAAATCCTGTTCATTCCAAGCAAACAAGAAACCTATTGAAACTGATGAGACTATTCCCATGAGTAATGCAAAAAGGATTTGGCCCATGCACATTATTTAGTACCGAGCTGAATCCTGACGATGTGGGCAGAAAAGGCAAGTAGGTACACTGAAATGGAGGGACCCATGCTGTACTTCACACCCCTGGCACGCAGTTTTGAAATTATTGTTTACTATTTATTTTTCACTTTTTGAGGGGAAAGGAGCATTCAAAGACTGAACCAGGGAAACAGACTGTCCCGGCTGCAAGGGGAAGCTGCAAAGTCAGCTCTGGCAGGGCCTGTGGGATTGGAATTTCTCAAGTGATAAAAACGTATGGGCCATGATTTCAGATTTATTTTTGCTAGTCCGAACTCCTAGATGATCCCACTTTTAGAACTGATGTGCAATATTTAGAGCTTGGCTTGGAGCCAGAGATATCATTAAATCCTCTCTGCTAGCTATAGCGGAGAGCAGTTCCAGGCTAGGAGCTGTCTTCATGTCAGCACAACTTCTTAAATACCCACAAGAAGGAAAAAGGGAAAGTCAATGAATTATTCAGTAGTAAGTTTGGTAATCAAAGACTGAGAGATTTTATTAACACAAGAACAAAGCTCTTGCCATCAATTAAAGCACTTCCGTCTTTATGTAAATTCTTAACAAAAGAAATGAAGCTGTTTCCAGCCCTTCCTGCAATGCATGGAGGGCTCCATGATGAGTGTGCCTAGCCTTCAGCCCTGGAAATCGCCCCAGAGAGCAGCCCCCACCTCTGGGATCACACCACCCTTCTAGTTTCTGTACACTTGGACCATAGTTGGTCAACAGAATGATCCTCCATCCTCAAAATGGGTTCTGCTTCTCCCTCCACTGAGGGGTAGGGAATGGACAAAAATATTTTCAAAAGAAAAGCAAAACTATTTATCTTGAAGACACTAATTCTGATGTCTTCTCTTGCTCAGCATTTTTTTTCTTGGTGTGAATTAAGACATTAAATTGGATGTATTTTACATCTTTTTAGGGGAAAAAATCAAAAGAAACTGTTTATTTGCATGTATTTTCTATGCATATGTGCTTGAGAATATAAGAAATAATGGGGTAGTTTATCTCTATACGTATGAACTTCTCAGACTGCACTGAATTATTGGTTTCTGAAGGAAATAATATCATCAGGTCACCATAATGCTAAGCAGTATTACATTTTAGCTGATAATTTCTGAAAAGTGCTTACTTTTGAAATGGAAAAAAAAAAAAAAAAGGAAAGAAAAAAGCCTGGCAACAGTGCTGACTGAAAAAAAATATTTATATTTATATTAAACCCCTCAGCTAGATTCTCAGACACATCACTGCTTAAAATGCAGTCACCTGACAAAAACAGTTCTAATTATTACCCCCTTGGGCTAACATTTTTCAGAGTGACTGGCTAAAATGCACTCCAGCTCATAATTTCTATCTCTGACAGTAGAAGACATAACCTAGTTTCCTCTAATGCAAAAGTCTCTAATCTAGAGGGCAAGACCCTGTTCCGTATAACACTGAAGGGAGAAAATGCAATTTGAGCACAAGGAAATTGCACACATAGTTTGATAGTTCTACCATTCTCATTTTTTTTTTTTTTTCCAAGATTAAATGTCTTGTTTTATTTTATGCTAAATTATGACCCGGTTTGGACTTGTATGTATTCTTTGTCATACTCTGGAAATTTTACACTGTAAAACAAAGGGACACAGAAATGTAGTGTAACTTTCTTATTTACATTTCAGCCATTTAAAAAATCCTGATTTCCATATATTGGGTAAGGATATGTTTTTCTTAATGGGTAGTTTTTACTTTAGCAAGTGGCACTGGCAGACAATAAGCTTCATTCACCTCTGGGTTAATCCAGTTGTATATCAGCACAACATGATTGATTTCATATTGGTGTAATGCAGTAGTGAATCAGGCTCCAAGGTTTGAAAACAGAGCACTACATTAACATCTACATTTGTATACTGAAACACTGGGGAACAGATTTTCAGATGGGCTTCATCCCAACATTGCTTCCTTGCAGCACATTTTTCACCACCAAAAATAAAAAAGTGTCCATAATTTTGTGCTCATGAACACCACAGGGAACAAAAATTAGCAAGTCTCTTGGATAGAGAGCTCCCTGAATTATACATGCAACTGCCTGAATTATACATGCAATTGAGTAGTTAGATGCTTAACTACTAATATTTGCAATAGAGAGTACCTGCCAAAATCTGGGCCTCGATGTGCAAACTCAACCGCTAACAGCCTCTCAGCTGACAAAAAGAGCAGATTTAGCAGGGTACACAGAGGGGGCTGCCTTGCACCAATTAGCACCACCCAAATGGTGCAACCCTCCCCCCTCCATTGACATCAGGGACTAACTCTGCTCTGTCTGCCCCCGGCGGAGTCTGACCAGGAGGATTGCTGGCAGTGCTGGCAGAACTGGATTCACGTTCTCTGTGGTTCAGTCCATGTAGGCTGTGGCTGAATAATAAATTGACCTCTGCTGAATGAGTTTTAAGAAAGTGAGTCAGGAATCCTGGAAGGGATTTTTTTTTTTTTATTTTTATTTTTTTTTGGTGGTGGTGGTGGTTATTAACAATTTTTATTTCTCCCAGTGCAGGAGCCACCCTTCCTTTGTAGCCTGACAGCTGATGCTTAACCCTTTTTTTTTTTTTCCAGCTGGCAGGGCAGCTGGGTGAGTACATTTGAGGTTAACATTGGTGCATTGCCTTTGTGAGCCGTGGGGGCATCAGTTTCCTTCTGAAAATTCATGTCAGCCTCACGCCTTGTACACCTTCCAACACTTTGAGGAGTAGATAGGAATATGGGTGGCAAAAGGACTGTCCAAAAAACTCCCTTCTATTAAAACTCCCATAGCTGAAATGTTTATATTGAAAACTCTACATACTCAAGCCTCAAGCAGGAGAAAGAAGTTCATTGTTTTGCTTTCTTCTTTTAATTTGAAACCATTTTATTTCTTAAATACCAATGCCTGAAAATTTTTTCAGTGAATTATAGTACTTTGTCCTAGTGAGTCACTGTTGGATGAGTGGTTCACTTTTCCTTTTTTTTTTTCTTTTTTTAAAAATTTAATTTAATTTAATTTTTTATTTTTTAGAACAGAGAAAGGGTAAATGTGAGTAGTGCAAACATGGGCCTGAGACCATAACCACCAAGAAGCTTAAATCTATAAAAATCACTTGGGTTCACACTCTGGACAGAGAGAACTTTTAACACATATTCTTGTCTCTGTGTGCACTTCTGTTTGCAGGATCTTGGCCCACACTTGTGAAGATCTCAGCTGGTATTTTCTAGCATCAACCCTGCAGGCTGAAATTGTAAAGGGAAATTATCTGGTACATGGTGAAGGAGTTACTGCATGAGGCCATGAAATGTGAGATGCTCATTGGGTGGATCCTTGTTTAAATAAGCTTACCCTTTGCAATCAGAAGAGACAGTAGATATGTTGAGTATTGAAGAGCAAGCCTGGGTTTAGTTGAGCTATGCAATCCCTGTAAAATGCCATCTCCCCAGATATTACACATTATTAGAAGCTTTCCCTGTATTTGTGTAGTTAGTGAGGCAAGCAGGGAGATGTAAAGCAAACTATTTATTTGCTACTGTCAAGTATCACACTATTAGCAATTAATCTCTAAATTACTTTGTTTTTTACATTTTTTTTTCTGCCTGTAAGGACTTTAGCTCATAAAACATCAGCAGAATCCTAAGAGATTTCCAAGAAAACTTCTATTCTGAAATAATTCTGTCAATATTGAACACACCTTAAAGTATTGCAGACAGTCATGTTGGCGATCCTTACTCCTGGCTATGGCAGATCACCTGCAAATGCAGAAGAGCTGTTGATGTCACCCTGAGCCATCAGTCCGCAGTCAGCCTGCTCAGACTGACACTGGTTAGTTTGCTCAGGGGCAGGAGTGGCCCAACTTCCCTCACATACTGTAGGACACAATTAATAGCTTTTACTCACTCCTGGAAAGTGAGATTATAGTCAATGAGCAAGGCTCAACACCCATTCAGTGAGATTGCTGTAGCTGGGTTTCATAAAGGTCCATTCTTTGATATAGATTAACTGATGGTTTGCCCTTCAAAGTTGCAAAGGGCAAATACTGAAAAATCCACTTAAACTATCGGTATTTAAATCCAGGCCTACAAATGAGCTACAACCACTACCTGAAGGAATAGGCCTATGATGACTCTTACACAGCCGATAGATTATTGAGGCAACAGCTTCCTATGCAAAATTCATGCAAAGAGTCCCTACTAAAACCCAAGATCTAACCAACAAATGGTTGAAACATGCCCTGGGTAGAGCCATCCAGGCCTAGGAAGGCTCATCAGATTAATTATCAGCATCAGTGGGGCTGAAAAACAACTGGAGAAAACACCAGAGGCCAAGGGGAAGGAAAGGAGTAGATAGGGAAAACATTGTATGTTGGCAAGAGAAACAATGTTGTTAAAAGGGTGGAAAACATGGCTCCTGATCATTGATAGGATTTTTACTTTCAATTTTTCATAAATCTGTTGCAACGTTACCTCTCTGAGAAAGCCAACAGTGCTGTTCCCGTCTCAGCCTGAGCAGGCTTATTCACATTTCAATCTTTTGTTTTCTGCTAGATTTTGTGTTGGGCAACATCATCATCACCTTATCATCATCACCAATTGACTCACATTTTGAATATAAACCCAAGGTTTGTGGATCTATCTTTCCTGTACTAAAAAGATAACTGCTTTCCTAAACATAAGTGGTTCTAGGGAATTCTAGCCAGCACATCATCTCTTTATACTGCACTAGAAAATCTGAAACCTAACGACAACAGAAAGGAAAATACTTTTCTACCTAATCTTAAAGATAGAATTAGGATATTCCAGCATAGAGAAAAGAACATACTAATCACTCATACATAGAGAAACAATAAATCAATTTATATTTCAGTAGGAGGGATTATTGTAAGTATGTGTAGTCTGTATCCAAGCCTTTTGTACAGAAAACAAGAGTAGAATATAACCTTAAACTTTTTAACACCATTGCCAGCAAAGTCCACAAGTCTGGAAAAGTATTTGGTTCTCTGTGCATCATCAATTCTATAATGCAAAACACAGCATGGGGCACATCAGGAAATGCATGTAAAGAATGACTTATCTGTAGTGACCAAAACTGGAGCTTGTGGGGATTTGTGGTATTATTTGGAAAGGACAGTGAGCGGCACGTGAATGTTCTTGAGCTGAACCCTGCTCCGTAGCAAAGACTTCCTACAAACATGAGCCTGTGCGGGTCTCACCTTCTGATTTGCCACAGTTTGGGCAGTACCATGCATTTTTGTGGTGCCACAGACTCTTGTCACTCCCCAGTCCCACGTGAAAGATGTTGCTAGTCTTCCTGATGACTTGCTATTTTAAACCTGGCACTCCCCTGACATGAGGTTGTCTCCCCCAAGAACAAGGACAGTTGAACAGTCCAGACCTAAGCTCCATGTAAATACTTGGTTAGAAAAGAAAGGTCTTGGCAAATACCCAGTGCCTTTATAAGGAAGAAGCACATTTCTCAGGAACAGTGAAAAACACCAGTCCTTTTTCCTTTTTGTTTTTATGAAATCCACATAGACCAGAAAAGAAAGCAGCCATTATAAGTCAGTGGGGCTACAAGTGGTTTGATAGAGTACTTGGGGGTGAGGAAGTGTTTTCAAGCCAAGCCTTAATAATACACTACTAAATGATTGCAGAAGGGAGATGTGGGGAAAGGAAATTCTGCTGAAGTCAGTGGGAGATCTGCAGTTCACTTTGCTGCAGCCAGGATTTCATCCCAAGTCTTTGGCTGACAACAATGTTCATGAACATCTAAAAAACATTATAGTATTTTGTCATTGTTTAATTGGGAACTGAGTATGCCTGTGCCTCGGGAGTAATTCACCACATCACCTAAACAACTTAATCATTTAAGCTTTTCATGTGTACTGGCAAGAATCAGACCCAGAAATCTAAAAAGGAAAAACAATCTAAACACATTCAAACATCTACTGGAGGATACAAAATCCCCATTTTTTTTTTTTATTTTTTAATTTTTTTCCTAGGGAATTCTTCATTTCATCTGCACTGTTTTTGAACTGTAACCCTTGCTTAGTAATTTGCAGCCTGCTAGATAATGAAGTTCACCATTACAAATGTTCATATTCAAGAGTAGAAAACTGTAAGGAACTGAAAAATGAAAGCAGTAACAGTTTATAGGCACAGTACTGTAAAATTATCATATTTCTGCAGTAGACTTACTGATTTGATTGCCCTTCCTTTAACCACTTATCTGATTTCCTTAAATATAAATTACATTCACATGGTAAAAATACGTATGTTTCATTTAGGTACTTGCTGTCCATGTTCTCATAAAACAGCTGGAAAGGTCCGTGAAGAGACATGCACAAACAGGCACGTTAAGCCCACTCCCTCCGAAATCAAACAGAAACAAAACAAGGAGAAATCTCATTACCAGTTAAGAACAGTACGCTATAAACTTTTACTCACCTATGTAATCCTTATTTAGGAGTGCAGTGTAAATGGCTTTATAATAAGACACTTAGGTCAGTATTTATGCTTTATGCCTACTTCCATACAGACTGCATGAAGCATTTTGAAGCAGTTTTACAGTGCAATCTTGCGGCTGGCAATTTTTTTTTGAGCAGTCCAAACATCCCCATTAAACAAACCCAAACAGGATTCAGAAAGTGTAGGATTCCAACACTTTCCCCCAAGATCAGAGTACCGCTGTGCATTCTTGCTCAATTTAAACAAAGCAAACTGCGGTTAGTATACCCTCCCCTAATGGGCACCCCCACTGGGGACATTGTTCGATTACCACCACGGACACGGCCCCAGTGCAGCTGGATATGTAAACAAGGCCATAATCCGCCTGAAAGAGCACTCGCAGTTTGGCAGGGCTTGCCATGTTGTTAACATATTGTGCCAAAGCAATAACAAAGCCATCATTTTAAAGTTTATTCACAGGCTCTTATTAATCAAGAAATTTTCCAGAAATTGCTCCTAAATGAGGAACCTTCCAGAAATCCACCACTTGGGAGGAAGGTTTCCAGATGATACTTTTACATATCTGTAGCATGTTCTTCGGAATAAATCACAATTTAGTCCAAGTTCGATTAAGACAGAAAACACATTGCTGTTATATAATGTAAGGAAGCCTTCTGGGATTTGTTTTGAATGCTCTCCATTTCTAGTAAGGCCAATCATGCTTAGGGTCATCGTTCTTCACTAGAGTGAAGATAGTCAACACAGTATAGCTTAGCTTGCTAGCAATGAATGAAAAACTTTGACAGTTATAAATTCAATACAACCACCCCATGCATGCACAAGTTCCAAGTCAGGTACTTTGAAAAAAGTGTGTTTGGCTATTTTTGTAGTTCAGTTTGATTTTTATTTTTATTTTTTATTTTATTTTATTTTTTAACAGATGAGTTGATATTCCAGGTTTTTAAGGTTTTCCTAGCATATTAGGGGTAGTAATAAAAATGGTGGAACAATGTAACAGAAAAAGATGTAATTTTGAAAATAAGCTCTCAACAAGCCTTCAGCCTGATAAAACTGATTGTTTTGGGATAAAACTGTACCCAGAGGTAGACAGAGATAAAATTTGTTATTAAGATGACTTATCAATAACAAATTCCAAACCTGTTTAAAAAAACAAACAAAAACAGAAACAAAACCCTGATCTTAGAAATTAAGGAGAAAGCTGTTCTGTATATACATTAAAAATAAAACCAGAATAAAATATGGAAAGTGATGGTTGGTTAACTTTACCATTAAAAGTCTTCAGCGTAAATTAACATTAGGGACACTTACTCTGGTCATATGCTTTTTTTTTTTTTTTTTTTTTTTTAAAAGTTGTACCATGAGTTCTATATGTTTCTGTGGCTCCAAGAGAGACTGACTTACTTATGCAGTAAGTCATATATATTTGAGTATGGGTGATATCTGTGTACAACTATACATAAAATCCACTGATGGCCTTGTTTTCTTGGTAAACTCTTGCTACTGGTGGATATTTGCAATGTACATCTGGACAGTAAGTCCGGTGCTGCATTGGTTTGTATCATCCCACATGGAACTGACTGCACATGCTTTGTTTAACTGAGCATGTTCAAGAGGTCCCATGCCTCCACTTTGTTGCACACGTGCAAGCCAGCTGCAGCAATTCATCACTTTGATACCTGTTGAGCTTAATAGGTATATGTTTAAGCCATTTTTTTTCAACAGAAATGTAACCAAAATGCCCTATATGCCCTTTCAACCAAATCAGAACTATGAAGTGAATTTAAAAAAATATGTTCTTATATTTCCTGTCCTTGATTTCTTTGCTGGAACAGTTAAAGTCCAGTTATCTCTTCATATTTAGCACACCAGTCCATTTTGTACAGGTTTGTGCTATGGAAGAGATCCTGCAAAAAATGACATTTGCCTTAAAAGTCCCTTAGACCTCAAAAGTCACCGTTGTTGTTTGCTCTGTCAAGCTGTTTTTTTTTTCAAAGGAAAGTTCAAATGCCACTACAGCCCATGCTTTCAGACCTCTCTGGGAAGCCAGGAGTTTACAGGATGCTTAAACTTACTGCCTGTGGCCAGGTGAAGTAAAACCAGAGCAGAGTCTTTTAATGACTCACATGTGGCACCTTTTTCTGTCTGCCGAGGCATATACCATAGCTGGGACTGATGAGTCTTGAGCTAAGTATAGTAGTATAAGTATATATACTATAAGTATATAGATAGGACTGATTTTTATAACTGTCAGACCTGTGATTATAGGATGCCAACTGACCTTCACTGATGTGTTTCAAACCCTAAAAGCCAGGTGCAAGAATTCTAGATTTTTTTTTTTTTTTTTCCTAGAAAGCTTTCTCTGATTTTGATACTGATGAATTATTATTGTTATCACAAACCCAAAACATAGACACCTTTATGTTATAGCCATTTTCATTCTGTTAGGACTGTGAGAGATTTATTATAGAATATGTGCAATAACAGATGTCCTTTATATAATAACCAGATCAAGGAGATGGCACTGGATTCATACCAATTATAAACACATGTCATTTCAGATGACATTTGATATCCTATCTCATTAGTAATAATTGACTATATTTTATATTAAAATTTACAAACGCTAATATATTAATTTAAATAACTTAATATTTTTAGTATCACTGACATTTTTGGTCCTTTTTTCCATTTGGTCATGGTCTGTTTTCCACCATGTAAAGGCACCTCATAATGTCATTTAGATAACAGATAAAGCTGAGTGAAACTGCTGAAAGCTTGAAACCATAGGCTTTAGTGGTGTGAAATACTCCATGCAGGTAAATGAACTCCCCAAACTTATTTAATTTTAATTTTTGGAATTTTAGTAATTTTAATTACTAAAAAATACTTCTGTTTTTGTCAAGGAATGGAGAACAATGGCTCAGCTGACAGCAGCATCTCATTTTGAATCAAAATCTTGTGGGAAGTTGAACCATGAGTGAAGCATGGCACAGAAAAAATATTTATTTCTGCATGCTACAGCTACCAATGAGCACAGGCCAAGATCTCTGCAGGATCTCTGCATCACTGCATTGGCCATACCGATCTTTCTTCACTTTGGAGTTGGCAAATGTGTTGAGAGAAGAATACTTTCTCCCCCACCCCCCATCCCCCCCAAAAAAAGAAAGGAGAGGGAAAAAATAAATGTTTGAGGGGTCTATGTTTTAATGACTTCCAAATGGAAGAGCCAGAACTAAGTAAAAAAGTAGGAAGACGTATGTTCAAAATGTCATTTTTTTTTTTTTTTTTCCAGTAAACAGTTGGTTTACCCCTGAATCTACACATTTTATCAGTAGATAATACAGAACACAAAGATAGAACCCCTATTTCTACAGCTATGCCTCTGCGCCATCAGTTCTTGAAATATAAGGAGAGGGATTGTGGTCTGCCTGTTTTGGATCTCTGAAGCAGAATACTTGCAGATGCTGCACAGAAGATTGCATATTAAGTGAAAATGCGAATTTTTATTTATTTTTGTTCCCAAAAATTGCATGCCAGGAAAAGGTTTTTAAAGTTTTATTTCCATTTTCTGTAAAGCAGAGGATGGGCCACATGTAGACATTATAAATATACTAAAATTCTGATGCCTGTTTTTAAGATTTGCATTATGTTGTTACCACAGAAGTGAAACAGTTAAATAATTTTGCCTTCTGTTGAAACAATATATAACCTCTTCGTTATTATGCATAGCTTTCATGCATACTGTTTGAAGATATAGTGATTTATCCAGCTGGTTTCTTATATAATCTTGAGGTATAAATTTATATAGTGGGAGTTTTAGAGTATTTATGATGCATAGTAAATTGTATTTAAAAAGTAACTTGTGCAATATATTATACAGTTTTGCTTCAGACTGTTCACTCTACACATACACAGAAGCTTAAGAACTGATCCAGATTTTCTGTTCCGAACTTCAAAAATAGTGGAAACTTTAAGACATTGCAAAATTCCCAAATTTCCTCCACTGAGGACCTATGATGTGAAATATTTTATTTCTATATGAAAAAATCCTTTTTCACATAGAAAACTATAGAAACACTAGCTGAAATGTTTATACAAAGGTTATATGCAAGAAAGAGGGTAGTACAGAAGAAGAATCTATGCTTGAATACCAATGGACTGCTAATCAAGGTACATGACTATTGCTCAAGTTGACTGCTTCAACAGCTCAACATCTTATCTCAAATTCACTCACAAAGCCTTGCATGTGTTCTCTATCTTCTGGTGTAATTATGGCCAATTGCTAGGTGATCTATATTTCCATAAGATATATGGAAATATATAGAATTTCCATTCTATAGATATTTTTTTTTTTTTGGTTTTAGAGAAGTTGAATTAATTTAAAAACCCTTGTTACTGTAGCTTGCACATACCATTCCTCGGTATGGTCCAAATCTCAAAAAGCCTCTAGGGTACCGTTTTACAGACAAGTGATATCCCCAAATCACTAAAGACTTCCAAATGTATAAATACCTATATCTGGGCCATATGTAAAGCTCACAGATATCTGTCTCCACAGATGCTTTAAGCTTTTGGTTCAAGCTGAAGCCCCAGGTGGGAGTCTTAATTGAGGCATTCCCTTGTCTGTCTTGTGAACAAAGCAAATATACACCACCCAAAATGGATACATATTACTCTAGTGATAAACTATCTAACCTGCAGTTTTGAGAAAGAATCAAATCCCAGCTATTGAGACAATGCTGTTGTGCTAACAGTTTTGTTGTTTTAATTTGAAATGACTCATGTAAATCACTGCTTGTGCATGCAGACATTGAAACCTATCATCTATAGATTCTTGGTTATATGCATGGAATTTACCTACTGTAAAGTGATGTTAACACAAAATGAAGGTAAGATTTGCCATGTGCCTGGAAACAGCAGGGCCCATACTCTGCTCTTGTATCAGCTCACTTCTTTGAAATAGCAAAGATTCACTTCTATAACCTAGAACAGAACAAAGCAAAATTCAGCCTTAAATTACATGCATTTTCCAGCCAATGGCTTATCTAAAGAAATTCAGTAATGGATGTTACAAAAAGAGAATTGAGCTAGGCATTCACATGTTAAATTTCATATATAAAGATACTAAGTCAGCAAAAGTGTTTTTACTAAACTAGTCGAGTATCATACTTGCTGATGAAAAAAAACCCTGCTTATATATTGAGAAAAAAAGTTTCTTTCTAAACTAAACTAAAGTTTCTGTTGCCCTTCACTGAAGCCATAGTTTGGGGTCTGTGACTCTCATCTTTGTGGAGATGTTGGTGAGAACGCAGAGAGATACTTCCTGATGTACACTGAAGACCAAGTGAAAGAATGAAAGTGGTAGCTTCTAAAAGAACTTTTGAGTGCCCAGAAAATCTCATTTTTAAGGGTCACTCTGCAGCACAAAACCAGCCATAGGGAAGATGATGGTCTAGAAAAAAGTGGTCTACATCATCATCTACAATCAAGTCAACTGACTTCTGTAAAAATTGTTTTTGCTCTGGAAACTATTAAAATAGGCAGCAATTAGTACAGTCAGGATAGGACTCTGCTTTGACTTAATAGAGTCACAGAATCACAGGTTGGCAGGGACCTCAGGAGCTCATCTGGTCCCACCCCTGCTCCAGCAGGGCCACCCAGAGCAGGGTGCCCAGCACCATGTCCAGAAGGCTTTTGAAGATCCCCAAGGAGGAGACCCCATAGACTCTGAGCAGCCTGTGCCAGTGTCTATCACCTGCAGAGCACAGAAGTGCTGCCTGATGCTCAGGGGAACCTCTTGTGCTCCAGTTTGTGCCCACTGCCACTTGTCCTGCCACTAGGCACCACTGAGATGAACTTTTTGGGTGAGATCAGCATTTGAACAGAAATGGGCACATGGTACAAGGTCTTTCCTTGAGCCTTCACATCCTAAGGAATTCATCAACTATGCATGGCTGCAAGTTATCTGCATTACTGTGAGCAGACACCCATAAATGTGGAGCCTGTACAGAGGCAGGTATTCTCAGAGTCTTGACAGCAGTGCAGAACTGGTTTGCTTTGTGATAAGAAAGCAGCTACTGCAAGAACCTCAAGTATGGAAACTTAAAGACTGTACACTGTAGGTTGTGCTGCACAAAGCATGTTTTGAGGTGAGCCTCAGAAGGAATCATGGTTTAGCAGCATCACATCCCTGATTTAAGCCTGGAACCCTTGCAGCAGGATCAGAAGGTCGTTTTTTCTTTGATGTGATGTTCCCATGGGTGGCTTTAGAGTACAAGTGATCAGTAAGGGTTGGGAATAACAAAGCAGATTTTTTTTTTTCACCTGATGTTTTATCCTGCTTAGAACCTGCAGCCCTGTGCATTTGTCATGCTCAATCCATCAAGAGCTAGGACTCTTCTTGATGAATATAATAAAAATTCACACTCAGTTTGAATATCATGTCTTTGTCTGAAGAACTAGTGAGTAAACCCAAATCCCTCATTTGGTAAATGGAAGGTTTGGGGATCATGCATGTGGCTTATTCTTTCTCTGTATAGGTTATACAGCTGTTTTATTTTAAGACTTGCTTGGGAATAATTGGATATACAGAGTCATTGTCTGTTCCAGTTTGGACAGGCATGGTCCTAATTTGGATAAATCTATCTTGATCAAAAGGAATCATGAATGGAAAATACCCCCAGCTTGGTAAAATGATAGTGATTCTTAGGCTTCAGGAAGCTTATGGTCATGAAGTACCTTAATACCTTTAAAAACTTCAAAAAATTTTGAAATTGGTGACAAACATTTTAGCCTCTCTGTTAGTAATCATATAAGCTACTGTAACAGAAGGGCTGAATGTAAAAAGATAAGCAAGATACCTAAGCTAACAGATACCCCGAAGAATGAATTATCTGGGAGTCATTTATTCCTTCTGCATATATCTGGCTGACCACCTCTCCTGAAATATATATAAATAAATATACAAGGAGAGCTTCCACCATATCAAGTTTCTGCTGTGTTACAGCTCAGCCCTGTCAGCAATGGTACCTGGCCACAAAAACTCCTTCATTGCACAGGAACACATTTGTCATTATTTCAAATACATAAATATATACTCAGAGGACACTTGTTGGAAAATTTATGCAACATTCATTTTCAAACTTTATCTTATGTCCAGTGAGGTTTGTTTGTTTGTTTGTTTCAGGGCTCATTGATTACTTATATGAGATTTAAACTTTAACAATTTTAAAAGAGTTAAGTTGTCACTGAAATTGTAAGTTGTCAGCTTCATCTCAAATGCCTATTCAAATTCTGTTTGGTTGAGACATCATAGATTAAGGTTAATGATAAGTGAAAGTTCCACAGATGTTCACAAATATTAGAAAGCTTGTAATTAGTGTCTCTATGACCCACCTTTTTTTCTCACTTACCCACACAATAGTAGTCAACACTCTGACTAAGTACATTAATTTTTCATAGGCTAAAAAGGAGAGGACAGAAAATCTTTGTTTGGTACATTTCTAATTTCTCAAAAGTTCCTTTTGTAGGCTCAGTTAAATAACTAGAACAGGGAAGCAGAAAGCAAAAATGGAAAAACATCAAGGATTAAAATAAGTAAAAAAAAGTATAAGCTCATTACTGAGACAGAAACTACTGTAAGGCCACTGGTCTTTGAAGTGGAGGAGAAATGGGGGAAGGCTATTCGCTT
>CM021729.1:67074438-67092273 GCA_011074415.1 Stictonetta naevosa | reverse complement strand
CCTTCCTTCCTTCCTTCCCTCCCTCTATCCTGCCTGTATCTTTCATGCATAAATATTTTCTATGAATATTTTTCAGTGTTTCTTCCATTCATATAGTCATGTTCACTGCTTTTTCAGCTGTCATTGTCCCTCTTCTCTTCCCACTAGCCTTAAACTACTGCAAGTTCAATAAATTCCTGCAAGCTTTCTAGAAAAACTTGTGTGGATCTGACAGTGGGATGCCTTCAGACCATGCAGACCTGCTGAATAGATTCTACAAACTCCATTTAAGAGGAAAAAAAATTGAAAACAAAAAAACAAAAAACAAAACAAAACAAAAACAAACAACAACAAAACAAAACAAAAACAAAACAAACAAACAAACAAACAAAAAAAACAAAAAACAACAACAACAACAAAAAAAAGAGGAAATAAAAAGTAATTTTTAGTACAAAAAGAATACTTGAAGAAAAAAAACAATGAAAAATCTGAAGAAGCTATTTATTTCATAAGATAATTGTATTATATGAAAAGACAAAATAGAATCCTCCCTGCATGATCCTACCACTCTTTAGACTCTAACCATGGTGCATGAAGGGTTACATTGTCAAAGACAACCAACAGAGTTGGTGACATAGGAGCAGAGCCGGTTGCTGGCTGTTTGCATGTACAATTCCTAGCATGTGAGGACTCTGGCATTGTAACACTCCTGCAAATAGCAGAGAATGATAACAAATGCAATTGGCTGTATTATTTGTATCTGCTATGTGCACACTAGATGTAAAACAACAGAAACAAGTAGATGGGAATAAAGAAAGTCCACTGGTTGCATGTAAGAAGTTTCTAGAGGTTTCTATGCTGGAGGTATGTGGGCACAAACAAACTTGACAGTTTAAACAACCATTTAGCTGACATTTTATTTTTTTTTTTATTATTATTTTTTTATTTTTTTATTTTTTTTAGCCCCTAGCAATAATCTCTAGCCTTAAACTTTGGTAAATGATACATAAATAAGTTAGGATTGGTTTTCCTTCAAAAAAATCTTATTAATTTAAATTTATCCAATAAGCTCATCAGTTATGTTTCCCATTGAAAGGGTGTTAGGGTTGCTATCTCGCTGGTGCTTAAGCATTTATCAGTGTTATCAGTGTTTCCCTGCAGATTTTTTGGGCGTGTGTGTGCTACCTTTACTTCACTGTTCTGAAATATAAAACCACTATTTATAATTTTACTGTGAGAACAAGAAAATGTATTACTTGTTATTGATACCACTTCAGATGTTGGAGGTTATACTACACTAGACTTATAATGCTTAATAGTAAGAAAATAGACTTTTTAATAATAAATATGGAATAGATAGCAAAATCATCATTCAGTTTTTTTAAGAGATATTGACTTCACAAAAGTCAAATTAAATAGAGACATGAATGCACACTTCAGAATAGATTTTCTGAACAGCACCATGATTTTAAGAATTATTTTATGACACATAGGATATTTCCTAGTGAATAGAAAAATGAAAAAGGTAGAGAAAAAAAAGGAAGAAAAGATGCATAATAAATAAATCACGGGATTTTTTTTGATATCAGCTAAGTAATCCATGGTATTGTGGTCAGTTTCATCCTTTCCTTCAACCCGTTTTCTCCGAAATTATCATTTCTACTATAAGAACAACAACGGCCAGCAAAAACTTCTTCTGTTTGTTAACTCTTCCCCTTCCTCTGTCTGTTGTTACTATGAAGGATATTGCAAGGTTTCCACAAGAGGCAATAGTTGGTAAATACGACTTTAGCATAAAAGCAACATATCAAGCCCAAATACAGGCTGGGTGGAGAACAGATTGAGAGCAGCCCTGAAGAGAAGGACCTGGGGGTGGTGGTTGATGAGAAGCTTGACATGAGCCAGCAATGTGTGCTGGCAGTCTAGAAAGCCATCCGTACCCTGGGCTGCACCAACAGCAGCGTGGGCAGCAGGGCGAGGGAGGGGATTGTCCTCCTCTTGTGAGACCCCACCTGGGGCCCTGCACTCAGCTCTGGGGCCCCCAGCACAAGGAGGCCATGGAAATATTAGAACAAGTCCAGAGGAGGGCCACAGAGATCATCAAAGGGCTGGAGCACCTTTCCTATGGAGCCAGGCTGAGGGAGCTGGGGTTGTTCAGCCTGGAGAAGAAAAGGCCCCAGGGAGACCTCACAGCGGCCTGCCAGTGCCTAAAGGGGCCTACAGGAAGGCTGGGGAGGGGGGTATAGGGATAGGACAAGGGGCAGTGGCTTTAAACTAAAAGAGGGAAGATTTAGATTATATATATGTAAGAATTTCTTTATAATGAAGGTGATAAGGCCCTGGCACAGGCTGCCCAGAGGAGCTGTGGATGTCCCATTCCTGGAAGTGCTCGAGGTTGGGCTGGGTAGACCTTTGGGCAACCTGGTCTAGTGGGAAGTGTTCCTGTCCATGGCAGGGGGCTGGATCTTCAATGTCCTTTCCAACCCAAGCCATTCTGTGATGCTATGGTAAAAAGTGGTGGGAAATGGAAAGAAAATCTGTGGCATACCTGATTTATGCTGCTACAGCTGAAAGAGTGTTAGCCAAGTCAGGAAGCACTTTGGAGCCTGTCCTGGAAGATGTGTATCCCTTTTTCTGACGTTACCTTCCCATTCAGAGTACGTCATTTCTGGTGCTTCCATATATATTGGCTCTACCTCAGCATGTAAAGCGAAAGGAACAGATACACATACTACCAATCCAGTATCTGTTTCTTGTTTCTGCATTTCATAGTTGCTTGGGTGTCATTTAGTTGATTCATTTTTTCTTTTTTTTAGGGTAAATTAGGCCATTTTTTGTAATACACTGGCTCTTTTTGGGATGTATTCAAAAGTCACTTCTTGATTTAACTGCAACATCTAGCCTACCACTCAGGAATTAGCATTGTTTTCTCATGGGAAGTGACATTGACTCATTAGCCTTCTCTTGCTTTCATGTACATTAAAGATGAAGAATGTGGCAGAACTTTTTCATCTCCATTGCCTATATTTTAGAGATAGCAGAACACGCAGGAGTGTACAGAGCAACTTCTGCAAGGACACTTTCCCATCCTCCTCCCATCCTCTTTGAGAATGTTTTCAGAAAAATAAAATAAAATAATGTAAAATAAGATAAAATAAAATAAAAGAATAAAAAAAATAAAAGGACCTCCCCTAATTTCTTGCTGGCAAACACTGCTGTAGTTTTTAATGGGTGGCAACACCACTTGTTGTTGTCATTGGTAGACACTCAGTAAGCATAACTTCAAACAGGAATACTCCATCTGGGGACTCACACACCTTGCAAATTATCAGCTGATAGGTACTTCTGCCTATATTAGAAGACATTCACTCAAAGAATTCTTAGCTCCTGCATCATATCAGTAACACATTGTCCAATGGATTTAAAGGAAATCTTCAAAAGATTTCTATTTAAAATTATTTATTCATTTAATTCCCATTAAAAGTAACTGAGATTTATTCCAGTTGTTCTTTATGTCTTCTCTCTTTATGATAAATTCCATCTGTATAAACACACCTGTGTGAGAGGAACAGCTTATAGAGAACCACAGATGTTAAACAAAGTGTAAAAGGAAATGTTTCAGGTGGGTTTTATCTTGATGAACTTTACAGCAACATTGTTCTCTCAAGCTAGAGTTCAATGCCAGCCAAATACTTCATGGCTGAACACTATTTCTGTAAGAGAGGCCTTTTGAGGCCTTTTTAGTCTCTGCTTTTGTTGTATATACATACCCCCACATTATTTATTTGACCTTTTGGTAAATTGGTGACACCATAGAGTCTCAAGATTTTTTCACTGAGATGAGACTTCCTTCTTCCTGAAGAAGTGCTGTATGTCTGATACTGCTTTGTATCTCAGAATAAGTGAGAAAAGAGGAAAGCCTCTGACTCCCAGTCTTCACGACAAATGAGAACCAGAAGTGTTGTAAAATACCCGATCATCATAGAATAATATTTAGTAAAGACTTTTGTTCACTATAATCTAATTCAGTCTGGATTAGACCAAGCTACTTGACTCTAAGGTAGGCCAGACATACAAATATATAAGATGTAGATGCTGTAGTAGGAGTGGTGGCTATGAAGAGTAATGGATGAATCTCATGTTAAAAGGTAATAGATAATTTGAATTTTGTATCAAACACTTTACATTTCAATGCTGTATTTTGCTCTTCCCGCCCCTCCCCCCCCCGGCTCTGTTGATAAACTCCGAGATTTTAGCCAAAAATTTTCAAGGTAGCAAAGGTTTTCTTTTCTAAGAAGTGCATGTTGCTTCTCTCTACTGAAAAAAACAAAACAAAACAAAACAAAACAAAAACAACCAACCAAAACCAGCAACCAAACAAACAAAAAAACAAACATTGTTATAAAAGAAGTTTGTAAATTTCACAAGCATGGAAAGACTGCAATTCTCCCATGACTATTGTAAATCATTGAACACCTTAATTATATTATGAATCATGGCAACTTCTCTTGAAACGGCTGATGAAGCAAAAAAAAATGTCTTAATGACCTATGCTCCTGTCTATGTTTAAGCAGATTCTCATAGAAAATAGAAAACCTTTGAAAAAGACAGAGTAAAAAGTGAACAAAAGTCAGGAAACCAGGGGAAGCCATCCTTTTGCCTAGCATAATTCTTAGTCAGACCTAACTCTCTAACTCTCTATTTTGGAAAGGCATGGCATTGTAAGAAAGTAACCTGATGATGATTGCAAATATTGTAAATTATTTTTGTAGAAAAAAAAAATATATATATACTTGGCATTTATAAACTGTACTGTTGAGCATCTAAAAGTAAAACATGAACTTGAATACACTGTGAAAAACTTGTTTCCAATGAGCTCACATAATTTGAGGATATGGATTTTTGTAAATTTTTATTAAAGTGTTGTTTAGAGACTTTAAATATAGGTGAACGATTCAAGGAAAAAATCCTTTGCATTTGTATACAGATTTTTTGAGAATAGTTTCATATCCAAATACTCAATATTGTCCAGTGAATATTGAAAAATATAAACTTTAAGATCAAAATTTCAAATTGTCTATTAATTTGTAAAATTTGAAGTTGGATAGGAATGGAATGGAAATATCCAGGTAATTTATGCCATTAACTGTGCCAATTTTTGCAACAAACTCACCTGCAATGTCCTGTGCACCAAAATAGAAATCAGAATTTTTAGCAAGAGCAGGCTAAGATTACAATGGACATTTGACAAGTGATGCTAATTCAACAAATTAAGAAACAAAAGTTCATTATTCAGCTCCAGTTCCAATGCTTACCATCAGTGTGCAACTTCATGAAAATAATACTACGACAGTTTAGTTTGACTTATTTCTACCTTATATGACCTTCTCATATATCTTTTTGCTATCTGCCTTATAAATATCAAAGTTGATGGATGTACATAAACATTATGTGATCATCATTAGCAACCTTATTTTTGACGATGACACTGAATTCCCATGTAACATATAAAGTCATCAGACCAGAAGATAAGAACAGATTTAATTGTTCACAGTTTCAAATGCAGAAAATATAGGGAAAAGATGGGAGAAGAAATTTCCTGAAGGCCATGGGAGATGTTAAGATTAGCATGCATTTGTGATGACGAAAATTGCTCTTCATCTTCACTACAAACATCTGCATTGCCAAAGCTGTTGAATTCTCAGATTTTACTCTAACCTCAGTAGGAACAGAGGGAATCCAGGCCCTTTCAAACTCAATACCATAAGAGTACAATCATACCCTCTAGAGGAATGGAAAGCAACATGCATACCTACACTATCATTGTGTATTGTATGTCTGGTGTCAGCTCTGTTCCAAGTGCATACTTCTCCTTTCCTTTCTGAATAAAAATAATAATTAAAAAAATTGAATATGTTGTATGACACAAAAATCTTCTTTTATTCTTCTTGGTTTGCTGAAAATGACAGAGATTTCTGTATTGGAAATACCAGATGGTGATTTTCTAAACTGCTTTGGACTCCTTCTTTATTCTCTCAGCATTTAATTCATTCCTTTTTGATGGGCTTAGTTCTCTTGTTACCACTCAAAGCCCCTATATGATCAGCTTGGACTTCTCAGATTGGTATCCTGCTCTCCTGTGAAAAAATAACCTATACTTTCAGAATTGTAGCTCTTCCAAACTCCATTATGTTTCCCACTGATATTTTTCTTAACCTCAAGAGTGATTTCTCTTGAGATGTGTGAAACTGCACAATCACAGCCCAAATAAAGCCAGAGGCACACTTTTTCTAAGAAAATACTATCTGATTTTTCAATTTTCTCCATCTTTCCATATTGCCCATTCTTCCTGCCATGTAATTCTGGTGCTTTACATGTTCTGCTCAGCACTTAAATACGTTGTACACAGCTGGGTCTGAATTCTCCTTGTCCAGCAAAAGTAAGAGAGAAGATTTCCCCACAGGCATGCACTCCTGCACAGATGCTAACAGGAATTTCATTGAGGTTATAAGTCCTTGCTAGTTTCCTATATTACCATTAACTTGTGCTTGACACAGGTTGGGTCCATGGCAGCAGCAGAATTACCCGGCTAAGGATTACCTCCTCAAGGATGATTTTAAAGTTACAGCACTATAAAACACCTCTAAATAATCATTCAGATTTCAAGCCAGCCACTCTGGAGATGCAGCTCTTCCACACCACTTTTATCTCTCCCTCCACAGGCTTATTATCTCCTCAGATATGATCTAGCATAGTCTCTGAATTTACATCTATTGTATACTGTATACAAGTAAAATACTTACTGATGTTCCCTTGTATTAAGTTGTCTAAGGAAAAATATTACTAGCTGTGTCCTAGCAATATTGACCAATACTCTTTACAGTGAATGGAGGAAAAGGATTATGTAAAACCACATTTGATCAGACAAAACCAGGTCATTTAAAAATAAAAATAAAAAAATAAAGCCCAAAGATATGGTGAATACAGAACACTAACATTAGTAATCCTTGTGCAAAGCTGGATACATCCCAGATGGAGAATGTTACACTGAAACTATGACAGTAGGTGTCCACCTTTATTTTTTAAAAATAGACCAAAGACAGAAAGGATGGGGTTCCATGAAAGAACAATGCGAAGATTCAGAACTGATGAAGAAATATCTTATGGTTCATAAAGAAATATAGCACATTCCTCTGCCTGTCATTTTTTAATACCTTTCAAATAAATTACTAAATGCCGAAGAGAATCGGGAGAACATTTATTCAATCTCTGAATATGAGTACCCTTGAGAGCATGATATAGGTGTTCGCAACATATATATTACATTAAACAGAAGGAAGTGAAGCATCATAGACAATGTTTACGAGAGAAAGGAACTGAAGTCAAGGTGACAGGGTACATACAGACCAAAAACTCAGTTTGCATGGGATGCTCTATCCAATTTATTATTATGTTGATATCGTTGAATATTTGATTATATTATAATTTAGCTATTTTCAAGCTTTCTTGATAGTTCAGAATTGTAGAGACACCAGCAATTTCTGCAGATGTGCCAATCTATATTTTCTGTGATGTAGCAGTGCATGAAAACACTGTTTTATACTTTCTATTTATTTTTATTTTTACTCTTGCATATCAAGTGCCAAGCAAGAACTGATTCAATTTGCGTAATTTCTTGAACTTCAGTGGGGTTGAGTATGCAAGAAGAATGTATTTCAGCTCTTTTTTAGCCTGGGCTGAAATTAATAAATATTTTTACAAACACATTGTGAAATTTCGTGTCAGTAGCAAAAACCTCAGTCTAGATGAGTTTTGTGCAAGACTTTGTTTTCTGCATAGTTTCAGCAAGAATTACTGTCTGACAGTAAAGTATGAAGTCATCTTCCCACACCAATTGAATTAGTATGAAGATTCATCCCGTTTTCCTTCTTGTCAGGAGAAAGGAAAGAAGAGACCATGTCCCTTCAGTCTCCCGTACATGTTGCTGTTGCTGCTCCATAATAAGTGTGTTGGAAAAAGTTTGGCTCATATGTATCAGAAGTTAGGATCACAGAGTTTTCTAGCTAAACTAAACAAGTATTACAGGTGTCCTGTCTCACCCCTGTGGTATAGCTGGTACATATCTTGGGGAACAGGAGCGTCACTAGCTGTTCACTTGTAGCCCAATATTTGGATTTTCTCATCTCTTTTTCAGTGAGTGTTTCAGGTTTTGGGTGGGCTGTATGGATCTGAGTCAATGACTTTACGCAAGATAGCTCACAATCAATCTCAGGCATGTTGGTGTGTATAGACAGGTACTCTAGGCCTTTGTTACCTATCCCATCCCAGTGTGACAGGGTTGGTCATGATGATTCTGTGATGATTCAGGGTGGTCATAATGATTCTATGATAAGACAGTGACTTCAGTCTGGAGGCTGTATGTGGCAGGTTTGGAAAAAGCCGGAGTCTGTTGGGATAACCTTCATCTTCTAACAAACCAGGGCCATAGTGATGACGGAGAAACACATTTCAGAGTAGTTTGATCTAATTAATGGATAGTGTTTCTAAAGTTAAACCTCAAGATGTAATCTTGCCATGGTGTCTGTGTTTCATATGTCTGTATCTGCAACCATTTTAGTTTAAAATAGAACTCACTGTTTCCTAACAAGCATTTAAAAAATATAATACCAAAAAATAAACATGGATTCAAATTTTATCATATAAAATTATCCACATGATAGAGATTTGAAATTTTCAGCTCAAATCTGCATGTATGTTAAACTTGTGCCGTAAGTTTGAGCTCAGTGCAAGGAGAAAGTAAATGCTGGAAATCAGGATTTGTAATGGTTAACCCAATCCACCCTTAACTACCTACACCACTGTAATGTCCTATACTAGCTATGCAACTGTGGAAATGCACTTAAAGAAGTAATCTGTCCTTTTAGCTAATAACATCAAAATGAGACCTTTTTCTTCGCTTTGCCTGGACCTCTAACCTTTAAAGGTGAGTTAGACAGCTGCAGAAAACCTGATCTCATTTTCTGCCCCTGGCAAGATTTTTTCAAGTTCATCTTCTTTTTTTTCCCCTTCTCTCAAACTCTGATGAAAAATGAAATGTCATGAAAACAGGCTCTGAGGCTAAAAAACCTCTGTCTGTCTCTGTGACAGATGTCAGTTTGAAAGGTTTCAGGTCACCTGTCAGAAGTATGTCAGTATGATCCATACAAACATCTACTCAACCTCTAACACTAACATTGAGTTCTGCTTTTTAAAATACCCCTTGAAAAAGAATCAAATGATTTCAAGTCACTGCCTTTTCCCCTTTCTTTTAACTCTGATTAATGAGCCAAACTCTTAGGCAAAACCCCCCCCCCCCCCCCGCGGGGGGGGCGGCCGTGCATTTAAAAAAGGACAGCTTGACCTTTTTGTGCCCCTGGCAGTGAACCAATCAGCATTCTCGTAATCCAAACACAGATGCCTGGAGCTAAACAAATCCTATACTTGTGAACAAGAATTCAGTTTGCTGTCAAAATACAATGACGAGCAGCAAAGTGCTGCTCTTAAGCAAAATATCCTGAATTAGATTAAAATGTTTTTGATTAATAAAAGAAGTAACGTGAGTAATGTCATACATCACTAATAGCATCATTTGGAAACAATTATGTTGAGATATTTATGCATATATAACACATATGTACATTTAAAACACAGTACCTCATCTCTACATGAGACATAATCCCCTAATATTTTATGCCACTAGAAACATTGCTCATCTAACGTTGTTATTCAGTATTTTGTGGTGATTAATTAACAGGCTTGAACATTATTTTTTTCCTGACTTAGTGTCATAATGTTTGCATTATTTCTCACAACTGAATTTTGCCCTTTTAAAGACGGAGCCTCTGTTTTGTTAAAAAAATTAACTGCAATATTAAAGTGAAGATCCCAGTGGTATGACAGTTTTCAGCAGCATGTTGTTTTAATGGTCTCCAACAATCTACCAAATACCACTTGGAGCTTTCTGACAGTGTCTGTTTTCAAAAGCCCAAATCCTATCAAATAGGTTCTGGATGTCACTGAGAAACTTTTTGGATGTTTCTTAAAAATCTGTAATGCCAATTTGAGGGTCCATTATAACTGCTGGGAAAAAAAATATCTGTGCTTCACACTGACAGACCACAGATATACCAGATCCAAATTTCAATGTCATTTTAATGTAATTCAGAGTTCATTTTTATTTCAGGGTTAAACACATCATTTAATTCATACAAGAAACTACAAAAGAAAATATAAGCAGTGTTTTTACGTTGATTTTCTGTGAAACATTCTCCTCAGGTGTGTAGTTCTCATTTTAACTTTTTTTTTAATGCATTTTTTACATGCTGGTTTTCACTGTGTCCACAATCTCCTTTTTCTCATAAATGCATATACCAAGTGTGAAAACAAACTGCATCATATATATATATATAAATACATATATATATATAAATAATTAATAGTGGTACTGTGGCACTCTCCAGGAGTTAATTTCATTAACATTTAGACTGATTCACATGACAGGAAAACAGTCAGTTTGGTATCAAAGGGTTACAGCTCTTGCAAAACAAGTATTGACTTCATTTTGGGCTGTCCTACAGAGACTTGAGAACAGTTGGAGGCAGAACCATCCACAGAAAATGACAAGTATTGTTTAGATGAAGATAACCACAAACATCCGGAAATACTTAGCTGTGTCTAAACTCTTAGTGACTCATGTTTACATTAGTTTTTACTTTAATGCAGTTTTCTTTTTTTCTTGTTCTTTTTAATCTTCCAATTGAACATTATTTTTTAACACAGTCATAGAATGGAAAAGAAGTTTACATGTAGGTTACAAGATGGCCAGCATGATTATTTCAAGACACTGATGGGAATTGGTGGCTTCAATGCAAATTCAGCCGCATGAGTTCTCTAGTCACAGGGGATGTGACGCAGAACAGACCAGCACTGAACTGCTTCTTGAATAGCTCCAACCCCACCTTGCAATTGGGGCAAACCACTTCAACAAGCAACATGGCCTGTGTCTGCAGGATTGTAAATATTAAGTGGTAATTACAGAGATTTCCTTTCCAGTCTTCTCATAACTTCAAGGTTTGCAAATAAATCTGCAAGATACCTTTTTTTTTTTTTTTTTTTTTTTTTTTTTTTTCTTGTTCCAAAAAGCTTATTAATCCTATGGGTTAAATGCTAGGAGTGTTTAAACAGATGATAAACCATTTAACGTAAGTTTCTTGCCTCCAGTTATTTTCAGCACTTAGGCTGTGACACTCTGCTCTGCTGAATAAAAGCATGAACTAAAAGGTATACACATCCCTTATCACACAGTAAGCCCTTTTAGAACCTAATAAATTAATTACATCTCCAAAGAAAGTCTTTCCCTTGCTTCCCTCACTTAGCATTGGCAACTACATCTGGCTAGCCAGCCAGATACTGAGAGGGCATTATTGCAGATTACAATCAGAAATGTTGAAGCAGTTATTGGTGTCACAGTGGAATAGCATATTAGCATTGCCACAGACTGTCTTTCCCCTGTAAGAATAGTGCTTTGATGTTCCAACCCCTAGCAAGAATATTAGGAAACAAAAATAAAAATAAAAATAAAAAAAGAATAGAAAGAAAAGGAAGGGAGGGTGAAAACAGCAATGATTGTAAAGACAGATTTCCCAGCTGAAATTAATAATTCTGAGCAGCACTAAAATTAATTACTCTGTAGTTGTAAGCAGGCAGCGGATTTATGGTAAATGACAGAGTGTTTGCAAATTTTCCTGACTACTCGATTAGAAAATGCACCAAGTACAAGCGTCAGCCGAGCATGCATTATTTAAGTGGTTGGTGTCTGGCGACAATCTGGAAGCTGCAATTGTTGTGGTTGCCCGTAGGAAAATTCGCACTTTCTGGGAGAAATTCTTTCACCTTTGTGTGCCCACAGCATGGATCTCTCCTCATGGCAGATGTAGGATACACTGGAACTTTGTGACCTGGAAAATGTGGGACAACTGACACAAGGTGACCCCCTGAATGCTGGGGTAGGCCCAATTAATTTAAAATTTTGCTTGGCCTTGTCTCTTCCAATTTTCTAAATCCTCTGGAAAAATGATTAATGCGTACACTGCCAATGCGAAAATATTTTTGACCCTATTAAAGTCGACCAAGGGTAAACCAAGTGTAGGCTGGCATTGTATCAAACTAGCTTTATTAAATTTGATTGGAGGTTTGTATGAGGAAGGGACAGACAAGGACATTATTTTGCACAGCATCTCCCTTTTAAATGAAAATACTGGGAGGAATACAAAGTACTGGTGTGCATTGGTACAGAGCTGTATTTAATCTGGTAAATTCTCACCAAAAAAGTGATTATTTCCAAGAAAGCTTAGTATTTCCTCTCTGTTAAAGTAATTTGTCAGTAAGGTTGATTCATTATATGACAAGCATTTTTTCTTTTGCAGACAAATGAGAAGGGTTCAGACCTTGCCTTACTTCTTTCTTTTTCAGATCTTTATTCCCTGCTTTGTTCCTGTCCTGTCAGCACCAGTGGCTGGGCACAGACCCCAAGGAGGGCTACAGCAGGTGTAGGCATGATGGTCAATGAAGATGCTGTTTTCAACACTCTTTCCAATTTCTACAGCACCACATTCTTATTTTTCATTTTTCTTTTCTTTTCTTTTCTTTTTTTATTTTTTCCCTGTGAAGTGGAAAGTTTCTCACAATCCAAAATTTATCCATTTATCCTGCTCCATTAGTGATCCTCAGACACAAGGGTTCTCAGGTCCTTGGAACCTTTCAAGACTGAGAAGGGCATACTGTCCAGGTCATTATGCCAGTCAACCCATTCATTAAATAAATAAATAAATAAATAAAGACATCGAAAGGTAACATGTTTTTTTCATTTTCTGAATAGGAAACAGAGCTGCTCTGTTTTTCAAAGTTACAATAAAGCTGCCAGATTTCTCGTGGTTGGGAGCTAAACTCCTACATTTTAACAGAGCATTTGAGATGCCATTCCACCCTCCCTGCTTCTCATCACCTCATTTAGCTGTCCCAATGGCAAGCTTGTCTGGTTTAACACGTGGAGAAGTTTACAAGAAGAAGCAGTTGGTTGTAAGTGTCTGGTCACCATCGACTCCTGGATAAATCCCCCAACTCCATCTTGGAAACTGATGAAAATACAATTAAATCAATTATTAATCAATGAATTATTAATCAATTAAGCCACTAATTTAATTTGAAGGGGTGATGCTCAAGCTGATGATCAGTTAGCATGGAGGCTGTGCTAGTGCAGACACAGGCTTTCCAGACCTGATATGGCTCTTCCCTGCAAAGTGGCTGGACTGAGATGTGTTCAGGAGCCACCAGACACCATGGGGTCCTGGCCATGGGGCGCAGGTTTTTATAGCAATCAAACAATCCTATCAGAGACTTTTTCTGCTTTATGCCAGTTGACAGTGAATCACACACAGACAAACAAAGAAAAAGTAAACAACAGCAATGAAAAACATCTTTAAACAACAGAAGACAAAAAACACCTTTAAGCAGAGTGGTCCAATCAATGCACAGGAGAAGGCTCAAAGCTTTTAACCCTTTTGGTGGTGTTAGACTCGTAGTTACAAAATATTCTGTATTGACTACACTAAATCAGTTCTTCAGCCACTGAAGACACAACAGAAGCAGAAACTGCTGCTTAGGTAACCTTACTGTGATCTGCAACTGCTTTGGAAAAGTAGCCAGACTGCTATTTTTCAGTGGATAGCCATAACAATGCAAATGACAGCACAGCATATTTTGGTAAGATATCAGCTCACTGGAGACCATGAACAAACTGCCAGTGGATAGGTATTAAATGATATTAGTGAAATGACTGAAATTCTGCTTGAATTAAACTTGATAAACGAAATTGAACACAGCACTAAAAATCCTTGTTGAACTTGACCAAATGCAAATTTAGCATCTTCAGGAATACATTCCATTACATCTAGATTTACTATAAACATAAATACAAACACACACACAAGTTTCTGATCTAGAGAGGTTTGGACAAATTGTCAGTTTTCTGAGCTATCTAGGGTGAGAGTAAAGTATTATATTCCTCCAAACTTATGATATGTCAGTTAAAGCCAGCTAAAAATTAGATGTGATACGTAAAGTTTAGATCTTAACACTGAATATATGTATATATATATATATTTTTTTCTTCCAAAATTCAGGACACTTATGTACAGACCTCATCTCCCTATGTCTAAGCAGCTATCTATATAAGAGATCACTGAATGTCTCCTCACTGACATCAACTTAAATCAGCTGACATTAATTGAAGAACAATGTAAACCTGATATGAATGAACTTAAAATTAGGTATGTGAAAGAGAAGCATAGTGGTAGCTTACTCCAATCTAATAAATGAAATACAAAGATTGTTGAAATTAAAAATATATGTATAGGAATGCTCCACTCTTATACTTGAATAATTTTATAGTTTGGAACAAGTAGACATAGTAGCTTCTTTAGTAAATTAGTTTTCCCAGAGAATACCGGACTGCATACAGCATTTCTGTGAACAGCAGTAGATCCAAGAAAAAACAAACAAACACCAAACACAAACAAATCAAAACAACAAACTAACAAACCAAAACATATTATTTGCATGATTCTCAGCTCCTTTTAATACTAAGACTTCAAAGATGAGTTCAACAAAAGGTGAGAGGACTCATAAAGTGTGCAAGTCTAATTTTCTAGAGATGCTGGCAATTTCTAAAGAACTAAATAAATTGCAATTCATCTTTTTCCACTTCTGTTTTATCTCTGTGCTTTATGTATTTGTAAGAGATCTATCATTACATATTTAACTATGAAGTAGATTGAGTCAAATTCTCATTAAAATTTTCTGTTAGTAACAGAAAAAGGAAACAGACACCTGTAAGCCAATTCAACAAAATATTTTAGTCATTTGTAAACTGAACCTCTGATCATATGGCAACATCTGTGGCTGATGTTTTGCAAATGCTATCTTGGAGATACATCAAAAGCATTGTGTATTAGATCCTGGGTTTGGACTGATTCTAGGACTCCCACTCCTGTGGCCTTTGGAGGCCTTTGAGGGAGAGACCCACCACCTTCTAATTTTACTTCTTTTTTGCCTTTACAGGCAAAGTCACCCGTTTCTGTGACAAGCATCCATACAAACAAGAACTGTGTTCTCCTGCTGGGTATTGTTGTGTGTTGTTGTTGTTGTTGAACTACATGCTCAATGGTTACCTGTCAACTCAGAGACAAGGGAATAAATAAAATAGGAGGAAAGGGGAGACTGCTAGTATCTTGTAAGGGGATAATAGCAGTATCTGAGTATTGTACAGGGCACCTCTTTTCCTTGCAGAGCTACGCAGTGGTGAACCTCAGAGCAGAAGGCTTTGTGCAGCCTGCATGAAGGCACAGAAGCAGTTTGCTAAGGCAAAACTTTGTGAACTGAAATGATAATAAGCTAACAGTTTTCCAATGTAAATGTGAAATGAAGCATCAGGTCTGATATTAGTTACAGTTCTGAAACTAATTGCTCATCTACCAAAGAGGCTCAACTTCTGTCCTACATTGCTATTGATAATTACAGCCACCACACCATTATCCTTAGCGATAAAGTATGAGACATGCTCTGTCAAAGTCACTTTGATGTCCAGCTCATGGTAGTTCTGCTAAGGACTTATGGAAATTGAAGGGTCATAGAACAGATACATATTGCCTTTACTTTGTATGGCATCATGATGAGTTACTTTGGCAGACAGAAGAGATAGGTAGAAACAAAATGAATGCATTCAAAATATTCAGCATGAATAAGATCTTTTGCTTTAGACCTGTCCACAAACTTGCCAGAGATGGTACTTAAGAAGTTTATATTCCAGAAAACTTAAGTGGTTTTAAAGCTCTTGACAAGGTGTTTTCTACTTCAGTCCTTTTTTTCATAGCTCCCCATTTTCTCTATGGAACACTTCTAATTCACAAGAGCATCAAACTTTTCTTGTTTAATCTAAAATGCAGGAGATTCCCGTTTTCCTATTCCTCACTGGGTAAGAAAACCAGGAACCTCTTTCTCATCAAGATAAGTGTTATCTTTAATTCCAATCTATGTGACTGAATCTATCAAAATATCGTTATCAATAATGTCTCTGTCTCTTCCTGAGTGGACAGTAACGTTTGTTTCTACAAGGGAGAATTTGAGTGGGCTCCATTTTGTTGTATGTTGAATGGCAATTTTTTTGAAGAGTAGAGACAGCAAGGGGAGGAAAGGGATTTCATATCAGTTTGAAGAGAAAACAGTAACAGAAAAATGTAGCAACTACTCATTTGAGCACCTGGCTAAATGCAGCGGGTTAATTTGCTGGTGGGGTGAGATATTAGAGTAAGGTGTGTGCATAACTGGCCATATTCATTCCCTAAGTGGGAAGGCATTCACTGTTCATGACGACAGCTGCTGTGGGGTGATGTGAGACCTACAGAAGAGATTATAAGGAGTGAATTGATGGTGCCTCTACATTAAAAGGCCTGCCAAAGGCTAGTGCAATTTTGACTTCAGTCCAGTTTAGCTTCTCTTCTGTTTCATTAATTTTTAAATGAGGAGCAGACGTTGAGTTTTCCACAAAAATAGTGTCTATAGGGTAGATGAGTGGATCCTCTGTCTTTTGTTACTAAATATACATACTATTCTATATTAAATTCTAGCTGCAATACTGTAGCTGGAATCTAATATTAACTTCTGTTTAATGTTCAAAGTTCTCCATCTGAGGATTCTGCAGAAGCAAAGCCCACACAAACTGGTGTAGTAATTCCCATATTTCCAAAATTAAGTATAAAGGTTGAAGTAATTAGTAGTTATTTCCTGTATTAGGCACAGTAGAAATTAAGTCTTTCATAACACCACGATTCCTAAGTGACTGAGGATTACCTTTTATGTAACATTTCCTCCCAGGTTTGACTGTGCTACTGAAACTGCGTGATTCAGTCAAGACAGCACTTAGAGTCTCTACATCCCAGAGATCTGATTACAGTTACAAGATCTTTATGAGGCCCTTGTTTAGCTGCTCTGACAGGTTGTATAGCTGGGCATTTAGTTCTTGCTCACTACACGATATTTCTGAAAGAGATAATACCTGAGATGTGAAGTTACTGAAGGTAGTGGCCCACTTCACAGTTTAACTCATATGGAAGCAACTCTGGTTAGAATCATTTCCCTTTCTGCATATTTTTCTATGTGTTATGACCTATTCAACTTATTTTTGTGTATATTTAGGAGATGAACAGGTATTCTGATCATGTTTCAAATTTAAATATTTTCTTGGTATTTTCTCTTCACAGCAGAATTATGACAACTTCTGGATTACCATCTGGCTCCTTTTCACCCTCAGCTATTGGTCAAGACCTTTCCCAATGAGCTATTATCTACATATTTTAACCATTCAAAAGTAACTCAGAAGATCAGTAGAATATAATATCCTAAAACTTTGTATTTATTTTTGAGGTACTGCACGTTGCCAGCACACTTCTATCATGTCATATTGTGTTACACAGACTTACAGTGAAAAGAAATTTAACGGGAAGTGACATGGTGTAAGTGATGCACTGACATGTATAATTTAAAGACTATACTCTTATTGGAAGCAGACACCTGTAATTAATTCAGATATTGGGAATTCAAAATGAAACTGATGATTAAAGCCAGAAGGGACTTAAGATGCATATTAAGCTCATGAACTGGTGATTTTCTCTGTTTATCCAGCAGAATAGCACAGTTACAGTTGCTAAATTTGTTCTGAGAACTCATTTGGTGAGTATCATTACTGCTGCTTTGATAAGATAT
>CM021729.1:67052679-67064617 GCA_011074415.1 Stictonetta naevosa | reverse complement strand
TTATTTATTTATTTATTTATTTATTTATTTATTTATTTATTTTATGTACATTTTAGTGCAGGAAAGTTAGTAGCATCATAATATATAATATACTGAAATTATGACATGGTTTTATTTGTGTAGTTTCAATGCAGATGCACTTTTTTCATGTTCTGCATGAACTAGTTGCCTTCAATAAGAACTGAAGTGACCTCTTTCTTTCAAAAACTATTTATTACAGTTGCAAAACCTACATATTATATTTCCATATGCACTGCTGCTGGTTCCTAGAATATGCCAGCAGCAGGCTGTATTCTTTTAGCTGTGATAATAGCCAATACAAAACAAACACTACTTTACATTCATTAACCAACAAATAAGCATTAATAAAACTGGACGATAAATGATTACATAGACTCATAGAACTGTGGGAGAAGGCTTTGAAGGCTTAGATTTGTTCTTCTGAAGGTTTAGATATGAAGGTTCTAGATACAGTGGTGTAAGGTCACAAAGAAAACACTGAAAAGGCATAGGGAAAAGTGAATTTTTTATTATCTAAATGCAAAAAGCTGGAACAAGCATTTTTGAAGGGCTTGCACATGTAATTTTTTTTTTTTTTTCAGTCATCTGCATGTACATTCAGATTTCCAATAGCATGTCTGAGAGTTTCTTTATGTTTTCCAAATGTATGAGTTGTCCTGAGAACAAATATTTCTTGACAAAGTTTTGCTTTCTTGTAAATTTAAGCAAATTAGGAAGAGTATATGTAAAATTATTAAAATGAGGAATGAACTGTGGTGACTTAACCTTTGCCAGTCATTGGGTGCCCACCAAGCTGCTCTCTCACTCCCTCTCCTCAGCAAATCAGAGGTAGGAAATATAGGGAAAAAATGAACTTACTGTGGGTCAAGATAAAAGTAGTTTCATGAAAAAAAAACAAAGGCCATGTGCAGAGGTGACTGGGAGGAAGGGAACAGCCTTTTAGTTGCATGTGTCACTACAGAGAGGTCAGGCCTTTCTGGGTCAGCATGTCTCAAAAACACTAGAACCTATTTTCACATTTAGTGTGCTTGTAACCCCAGATTGCTAGCCTGTTCCCTTCCTCTCAGTCACCTGTGAAGTCTTTCAGCTCCTTTAACACCCAGATGCTCCCTATTAAGTATCGCTTTTCCTGAGCCACTGATCCTCCCACTATACCATTTGCATGTGGTAGTAAGCAGCCATTGACTGAAATGTTAGGAAAGCAGCCAAGACAAAAAAACATAGCCCAAGAATGCCATAAGAAGCTTTTGTTTGTTTGTTTTGTTATAACACAGGCTTGCCAATAACACATGAAATTCTCAAATATTTTAAATAGAAAATATAGATTTCTGCTGCAGTCTCATGACACCTTAGCAGACATCTGCTGAGGTTCCTTTTGGTCAACCTAAGCTGTATTTCATTGATGCTAAGTTAAAAAGAATCATCAGGATATCAAGTCTGTTTCCTTCAAGAAATTCAACACTACTCTTTCAAGTATTTGAGCATTTCAGGGATTTTAATAGAACTGAATGAGATTTGACTGCATTTTCTCTACAATGCTTTGTTTTATAATACAAGTCTAACATGTCACTGGGAGAAGTGAGACGATGGCACAGTGGGGGACTTTACAGAAGCTCTTACATGTCCCATTGGCCTGCTACAATGTCAGCACTACTCTGGCCAATCTCTGTAATTTGAGTCCACCAAGAAAATTATAGTCCTCCAAGAACTCAGTGCACACTTGTGCTCTTTAAAATAATAGTGCTCAGGCAGTGCTTTGCAATGCTGTGTCCAGCTTTGGGCCCACCAGCACAAGAAAGGAATCAATAAATTGGAGCAAGTCTACCAAAGTAAGGACAGGTGCTGATGCACTTGCCCCAATAGGAGAGTCTGAGGGAGCCTAGCTCATTCAGCCCAGAGAGGGGAGGACACTGTTGGGACCTAACAACAACCCCCTGATACTTACAAAGAGGTCACTGAGAAGACAAAGCCAGGCCTCTTCTCAGAGGTATAGGACAACCAGAGGTAGCAGGTATAAATTGAATCAAGACAGGTTCAGACTGGGCGCAAGGGAAAACTCACTGTAAGGACAATCAAGCTGTGAAATTGGTGTCACAGAGGAGCTTTCTGGACCCCATCTTTGGCTGTTTTCCAGACCCAACAATATAAAGCCCTGAGCACCATAGTGTGACCTCATAGCAGAACCTGTGTTGTGCAACAGGTTGGTCTAAAGACCTCTCTTCCAACTGGAATTAACCCATGTCAACCCTCACAAATACTGTAGTGAAATCAGAAAATACTGTTCACATTAGTACTCATATTTCTATAATTTTCGTCTCAGTATTTGTAAAACTGGTGTGTAAAAGTTACAAATTCAGGTTCATTTGTAACATCCAAGTGTGCAAAGAATCTAAAAATAACTGCTTTTTGTCTCAGCTCTAGAATAGCAAGAGGTAAAAGAAATAATGAAAAATACTGAGACGTTACAGCTTCAAGGAAAATTTAGATTTGAACTTAGAGAAAAGTTTAAGGTGAACTTTTATTCTTGAGAGTGCTTCATTACTCTTAGAAATACTGGACTTGGTGATAGTATAAAAAGTGCATTTCACAGTCTTTTCTCAGTGTAATCTATGTCTGAATAAAAGTGCATAAATCCTATTTTAGATTGATCACGTTAGGTATATGCAATGTGAAAATAAAACTTTGCTATTTTAACTCTTTTATATCTAAAATTCAGTTATCTTCTATGCACTGAGAGTTAATGGTAATGTAAGCTTCTACACAATAACCTTATTTTTTAAAATGTAAATAACAAGACTGTTGTTTTAGTAAAGATTGGGGTCTAACCCTTCTCCTCAGAGGAGTGATCATCATGACAGAATTAGGCTACTTCTACAATTATCTAAGAATTAATGAGATTCAGGTACGAAGACCAATGGCCTCTCAGTCTCTTTCCTTGATTACTCTTGGCAATGTGGTCCTCCCTACTTTCTTGGGCACATCCTGGAGCTTGTTTAAACCCTCAGCCGGACAGCTGTTTGCTAGATAACAAGGAATAATAATTTTGTTTGTCTGGGTCATTTTTCTGTCTGTTTGCCAGAGTGAAGAGGGGTCAGAGAAGCATCAGAGCTGGCATGTGAAAGAAGCAGTGGCCTACCATTTGATGGTGAGCCATTGTATCAACTTGTTTTTGAGGGGCAACCACCACCAAGCTTCTGATCAGATCTCCTGAGGGGGAAACAGGTTATGTTTTGCATTAAGTTTTTTGGATTGGTTGGGAAACTGTCATACTGTCATATTCTTTGTAGGTATTTTCTGTTTTCTAAATTTGTAATTTTCAATACTCTCCAAGTTTATATTTGAACAGGTACTATCCATGGCTAATCCTGTAACATCCTTTTAGATGTTACTACCTCCTTGCACTTTCCTGAGCTTTACATCTATGGTAGCAGCTTTCTGGTTTGACTACGTGTCCTGGTTTCAGTTGGGACAGAGTTATTTTTCCCCCTAGTAGCTGGTAGGGTGCTATGTTTTGGATTAGGATGAGAAGAGTGCTGATAACATGCTGATGTTTTAATTGCTGCAGAGCAGTGCTTACACCAAGCCAAGGACTTTTCAGCTTCTCGCTCTGTCCTGCCAGCGGGCAGGCTGGGGGTGCAGCAGGAGCTGGGAGGGGACAGACCCAGGACAGCTGACCCCAACTGGCCCAAGGGGTATTCCATACCATCTGATGTCATGCTGAACAATATATAGGGGTGCCTGGCTGGTGTGGGAGGGCTGGCTGCTGGGGGACAGGCTGGGCATCAGTCAGCGGGTGGTGAGCAATTGCATTGTGCATCACTTGTTTCATACACATTATTATTATTAGTATAATAATAATAATAATAGTTATTATTATTTTCCTGTCTTAATAAACTGTCTTTATCTCAACCCACAGGCTTCACTTTCCCGTTTCTCTCCCCCATCCCAGAGAGGGAGGGGGGAGGGTGAGCGAATGGCTGTGTGGTGTTTAGCTGCTGGCTGGGTTAAACCACAACAGCAGGAAAGCTGGTCAGGTGAAGGTACACAGCCTGTGCCAGGAGCAGTATTGAACCAGATGTAAATGTTGAGGAATCATATGTAATAGTGTCCTCTGTCTTGAAGAATGATGAATAAACAAACCAGCTCATAAATTTTCTTGACTAGTGAAGGTAGCTAACCAGTCATTGTTAATTTTTTTCCGTGTAGTAAAAGTTGTGAGTGCTTTTGGTTCATTTATAAGAATGTTAAAATTATATCCATATTTACTACTTAACAAATCTTGAGAAATTCTGTGATCATGACCTAACACAGGTACTAAAATTAGCTGCAAAATTTTTGAATATTTTACAAAAAATCTTCAAGGATGTTTCTAACATACTTTGGATGCTCAGCCATTTATTGCCTTTCTGAAAAATATTTAGGTAGTTACATTATGCAGTCTATTCTAAGAACTTAATAAAGTAGGAAACAAATTATTTCTAAAACATTCCCTAATAAAACACTGAATTCACTATCCTTTTAGAAATTGCCGTAGTTTTATAACTCTTTTAAATGGTAATTTCATTCTAAGTATAAAAATGAGGGACAGGAAAATTATCAAAGACTGTTTATGTTCGGTATCAGGTTAGTTACTATATATATATTTTTTTCTCTGAAACGAAGGTTTATATGAAAATCAAATGTTCCAAGATACATAGTTTGCAGCTGGTTATATTCTTTTATTATCTAGAAGCTGGAGTAAAATAATGCTTTTCCCAATGGGACCTTCTCCTCAAACTATGGCTCTTGCAGCCTTCAGAATAAAGCACATTTTAAAGTGGTATTTGACACAAAATATATCTGTATGCAATGATCTGTGCAGCTTTATTTTTACAAAATGCAAGGTGTGCTTTTGATCATGTATATGAACTTTGAAATTATATGGGTCTTATCTTTCACAGATATTGCCCTGATAGTTGCTATCTTCTGGCTGCTGTCACCATTGTCGCTATGATCTGAAGTGTTTTTTTACAAAAAATATCTGAAAGGAGAGAAAGCTACCTCAAAAAACTCTCATCTCTGATCTTAATTTGTTCAAACTGGGAACTCCACAGGGAAGAAGCAATTGTGAAGGGCAATGAATTTCAGAGAGATGGGACATATTTCATGATCATATAATGTATATTCCTACACTTTGTGAAGATATTCTAATTAAAAAAAACCAAAAACCTACTGTAAAAATAGAAAAGAAATCAGTGAAGTAAACTAAAGGACTGGAAAAAATGAATAACTCCCAAAAAGGTGAAATCAATGCCCCAAATATCTGTGGGTTGGCTGAAGCAAAAACATTTAATCTCTATACTGTATTATTACTTTTTTTTTTTTTTTTTTTTTTTTTTTTTCCCTTAGCCCTTTCTGGAGCATCTGCACCTGTAAGAAAAGCAATAGCTGCAGATAATAATCATGCTGCCAGTTGAGGTATCGTACCCAGGATTAGCCAGGGCTTAGGAGGAGGACAAGGTCATTGCCAGGGCCCTCCAATTACTAGTACTATCACTACCTTTTCGAACATGTCAAACAGCGACAAGTTTTTGAAAGCTAAATCCAGCAGCGGCTTCTGGATGGGTTAGTGGTAAATGAGTGACACTGAGTCTGAGAGTTTGACATTGTTTGTCAAGATATGTTCACAATGAAGATCACTTTCATTTCCAATATAAGCTACCATCTAAAAGATTGCACCTACAAACTGTGTTGCTAAATGCCTGACCCTGACAAGAGAGAGATATTAAATAAAGTTAATGACAAATACCCAGGGTATTTGGGATAAGTATTAACTGTAATTAAGTTACATTTTTAGAAGGTTTTGTTTCACTTTTTAGAATCACTGATAAATTTACAGTGCACCTTCAATTAAGTGTTTATTTTGGGGGCAGGATCTTAACCTGTCAAAGGGCTGCCCTGGTTTGTTTCCTAGCAATGTTTTTCAACATTTTTGCAGTAATATTCAGTGGGTGGAAAGAAACTCTGTAACCAGAGGGCTCACAAGCTGAATATTATTTGTTTACTCTTTAGCATAATTTGATTCCTGTTTCCCTGATAAACAAAAAATGACTTGATAATTCTCTCTCTCTTGGGGGCAGGGAGGGTAGAAGGGAAGAAAAGGAAAAATTGCACGCAATATGGCAGTTTCACAAGTGAAATTCACAGGATCCTCTAGAATTTGGCTCAAAACACTTAAGGAAGCTCTGGGCTATTTTATCAGTATGTCACAGCACAGTTAGTTTCTTCTGGAAATTGTATTTATTTCTCATTGTTTGTTTAGCAGATGGGCTACATGATCTTACCTATATTTAAGTGTCAGGAGGGTCTGGAAACAATTTAGTGAAATTCACCCCTTCCTGAAGGTCATTGCTTTAATCTGGCTGCAAATCCTCAACAGCAAGTGAATTTATTACAGGGCATGAGCTCCCCATGCTTCTGGTCACTGTGGCATGCATCTAGGTCTCCTTCCAGAAAATGGAGAGTTTCATGGCTGATTTTCATGCAGCCTCATCTTCCTCCAGGGTGGGATGGCAACAGGATGTAGTGATGACTGCCAAATATAGACTTGGAAATTAAGGTCACTTTTGGACAGGTATTCCATTAAACATTTGGGGTTTTCTAAAGAATGTGGAGCATCACAATTCTGTGGATTCTGCAGCAATTTTGGCAAGCCCTGACTGGTAATGTACAAATGTTTGAAGAAAAATATAGAACAAACATAGTATTTGTAAACTGTTCTTTTATAAAAAAAATACTGAAGCTTATTCAGATAACATAAAGAGTTCAAGTCTCCCCAAAATTGTAATGCAATGTAATTTATTCAGAGGCCTTCAGAAAACCTATGTTAGTGTTGACTTCTCCCTCCCTCAGGCCTTATTCTCCTGTGCTCAAACCACTGCATTTGAGCAGCGAATACAGTGGAATGTATCAAAAAAGCTGCCATTAATTAAGTGCCAGAATACAGGTCTTGAAAAGACTTAAACCAAAGCATAAAATAATTCTCATCCATTGTTTATTCCTTTGGTATCAATACCTTTTGAAAATCTCAGTCATTTAGTTTTTCTTATTTCTTATGCAAATAGTTTTCTTGTAAGAAGGACCCACTGTGAACAGAACATTTTAGAATACATATAGCAGATAGTCCTTTAAAATAACAGTGCACATCTTATTTATTTAATAGGTCTTGTTGGATGTGACTTAGCTATTTGGAAAAAAAAAAAAAAAAAAAAAAAAATTTTTGTTTCCATTCTATTTCAGAATTTGATTTTACAAGTAAGTTTTCTTTGTGCCCTACAGGAAGGGCTTCTGGTGTTAAAACCTTAACCATAAAGTTGATATAGGACTTTTGCTGCACTGGGATGGCACCTTTGGTTTTTCTAAGGTTGAACAAGAGAAAGGTCCAATTTTCACCAAGAAAGGATAACTTGCCAATTCTACTAATTATGGCTTCTACGTGGATGCAACTATTCAGAAAAAAAAAAAAAAAGAAGGTGAATGGAGGTGTATCTACTTGGGCCACACAGCCTGTCATCAGAAAATTAGATTCTCTCAGGGAGATTTGTAACTCTTCAGGTAATGATCAAATAGTGCAGCTGTAACTTTGTATATTGGACAAGTCAAAAGAGAAAAAGATAACCTGTGTTTGTTAGGGTGTCCAATATATTTCTGTTCTCAAAAATCAAACCTAGCACTTTGAGGACAGGTTTTCAGAGGTACCGTGCCCCCAGGGCTCACCATTTGGACACTTCTGCTGACGGGCTCATCACTCAGGTCTAGACACAAGAGTACAGAAAACTTTTAGCCTCAGTTTCTGCTCTCTTGACAGTGATGAAGTGTGACTTGGGTTCACGTGTTCCTGAGGATCTCATGGATGCTCTCTCTATTGGGAAATGTGTATACCTGTTAAGTTGTGCTGAGATTTAGCTGAAAACAGCAGTATTTTCCAAACAGAGACAGGGCAACAAAAGAGAAAAATGTAGGGTTTTTATTTGCACTTTTTTTTCCCCTCTCTACTTTCAGCTGGTGTACTGATAATATGTACTGTGAATTTACTGTTAGCAGATTCCTTGTGGGACCGTGCTTTGTTTCTCATCATCTAAGTTATTCATTCTCTACAACACAAAGTTGAATCTTTCTTCAAGGGAAGAGAATGTGTTTTGCATTTATTTATTTATTTATTTTTCCATAAGGCCTCCTAAGATCTCTAAAATTAAGCCCATCCAGACTGCAATGGAACTAAGACTGTGTTCATCTCAGAAGAAGGTGTTTGCAGGAGACCTGTGACCTGGAGGCACACAGCTTGAAGACGTCTGCTTTCTGCCTTCCTTCCTCAGAGATATTCTGACCCCAGGTAACTTTTTTTTTTTTCTTTTCTTTTTTTTTTTTTTTCTTTTTTTTTTCCCCAGGAACTATAGTATTCTGCCATTATTAATATCATTCAAACTTGACATGAAAACAGATATCTGGTCCATAAGCTTTTAGGAGATGCATCTGCCCTCAGTTTTTCCTTGGTAGAACTTGGACATAGTTTATGTCTCTCATTGAACACATACAGATCATCGTATGTGCTTAGATTTGCAGGTCATTTTATCTGTGTGCATCCCCTACCATCAGCTGCTTCTCTCTCAGAAATGTGCATGTTGGTGTGTGTTGATGAAGTATGCATAATGAATAAATAGTCACCAAAGCAGAGAATGTCGTAAATGCCAAAAGGCTTTGAATTCATCCTGAATATCTGTGGCCTTTAACCTCTTCTAATGATGGCACTGGTGTTTGCTTAATGGTTCCATAAGAAGCCAAACTAATGATGTGCTTGGTGAAAGCTGCAATAAGTTGATGTCTAACTGAAAATCAACAATGCACATAAAAGATTAAAATATTTATATAACTCAATTGTGCTTAAGTACCTTTTAAATTGTCTTTATAGGATTTATGAGCAGCTGTTCTGTTGTACAGGTTGAAAAAACTACCCACTTCCCACTACACAGCGATCATTAGTTTAACAGCTTGTTCACCACTGCAGTTTCCGTAAAACGTGAACCACTGCCCTCTCTCTTACATTAAACAATAAACACATTTCCCTGCTCAATCTTCATCACGTTGACAACAAACCATGATGGTACAAAACTCTAAGTACCTCCTCTTTCTTAACGGTGTAGCAAGAGTTTTGACCAGGAATGGGCAAGCTCTTGATTGCTTGGCTTTGGGTCCAGGTTTAGACTTTAAAGGTCAAATTTAATCCAAAGCCACCTTAAATGAGTTTCTCATGAGTTTCTGCATTTTTTCTAAATGACTTGGATGTTTCACTGCCACAATTTTTGAATGACAGGAAAGAATTAAATAACATGAGAGAAAGGGAAATTAAAATCCCTGAATTCAAAAGTAGCGCTTAAACTGAAAACAAATTAAAAATTGTTTGAATTAACCACATAAAGCTTAAAATACCTTGTAAAACCACTACTCTGTGAAAGAAGCTGAGATGTCTACTGGCACATAGTAGTATTGGTGTAATTAGTAAGCTTTTAAATGTATTTTATTTCCTGTTTTTGTTTAGATGGACTTTTCATTTTAATGATTTTAGAGCAGTTAGATTCTGTCCTTGTAGAAAGGGCACAATTTCCTCATCTTTTCTCATTTGGGTTTATGTAAGCTGACATTTGCAGTGCCATTTCTCTCACTCTTAGCTATTTAAAGGTGCTTGCCCAAAGAATCCTTTTGGGAACTGGCTTTCTAGACTCGAGGCTGATGTTGCTTTCTGGGTGAAACCTTCTAACCTCTTCAAAGAAAAGACAGGTTTGACCCCAAAGCCCTTATTTATAACAACCAGTCACAAGGTGACCATCCTGCATGACCTGTGGAATATACTACACACTATTTTTAGATACCATAGCATGCACCCAATGGCAAATGACACAGTCCATGATTAACGAAGAATTCCTGCTGAAGTATTATTCAATATTAAGCTGCATAAATGGATGGAAGGAAAAGAAAATCACTAAGAGGTAGATAGAGGCTGAACTAGTATGTGAGCTCTTCTAGGACGTCTTGACGTACTGATTATTTTCCTTATAACTAAACAAAAACAATTCTAAATTAAATGTTAAAATAAATGCCTTTGTTTTAAAATTATACATGCTATACAAATTACATGCATATGAGAATATACATATATGCTTAAATATTGTACATACTAAAATTTCATAATTGTCTAAATATTCATCTTTTATTTTTAGCTTTAAGTTTTCACAGAAAATGGTAAGTCATATGCAGCAACTGACTGATAATATGATATAAACAATAAAATACACACCAAAAATCATTGGTGTAAATGGAATTTGAGCACAAATGTATAAATAGACACATATTGAAGATAAATAATGACAAAAAAAGTTTTCTGCTTGGCCACACGTGGGTTGAAAAGTTTCTCTGTAAATAATTCATAAGAACACATGTTCAACAGAAAGAAAGTCTTCCAGGTCTGAGAACATGATGGAGAATATGAAACAATTTCAGTATTTAAACACTGCCTTTTCTTGACTTTAGCAAATCACTTAATCAGTGAAATTCACATACCTTAATAATTGGATAAATGTTGGACAAGAGTTTAAGTATTTAAAATGGTTTAGGATTTTTTTTTTTTTTTTAATGAGATTGATTAAATTCCAAATGATATGTTAAGTCTTTAGGTGTTAGAAGAATTAAGAAATACTTTAATGATAAATGTAATGCTGTGTGGTTATTTCATACAGCTAAAGGAAACTTAGTCATTACATTAACTTTTTTTTTGATAGTGAATTATTACAGTAGATCTTGAAAAATTCACACTACATTGCTAACAGTGGTTAATACTTTATTATACACCTGTGCAGATGAGCTTTGCTACAGTCATTAAACTTCTGATGTTTTTCTATAGTTTAATGAAACTAGACTTTTTATTTATTTATTTATTTATTTGCCAGACTCTTAAACTTATTTTAGATCTCTAGAAAACCTGAAATGCTGGGTAAGTGGGTAAATATTTTGCGATGAAGAATAACTACACTTCTTTGTGTTTCCTTAAAAGTTTTAGTATTTCCATTTTAAATATGCACTTTCAAGAATTTACACTCAGTATAAGAACACATTTATTTTATTGCAATTTGGCATTAACATACCAAACCAAGCAACCTGGTATGCTTTCTTTTTATATACATATACATATATATATGTATGTATACACACACACGGTATGTACAAATTATGCATAATACAGACAATATTTCATAGGTAAAAATTGCTATTTTTAACTAGAAGAAATACACCACCTATCGTTTAAGTTAAATTCACATGAAGAGAGAGGAAAAATATTTAGATTTCAGTGAGCTACTCAAGAGTTTAGAAGTCATTATTTCCAAATCTGTCTCCACATATACTTCCACTTTTGTTACTTTTGTCAGTTCTTTTTGCCTCAGCTGTAGATGCTTTTTTCCAAAAAAAAATCAGTTACATGGGCCTGTGCCTTCATCAGATCTCTCCAGTTAAGTAAGGTCAGCTCTGTTCTTCCTATGGCCAAGAGAAAAACACTGGTGCTGATTCACTCTTTCTTCTGAATCAATATTAAGCTCAGTGCAGTACTATTCTTTTTAAGGAGGTCAAACATAGAGCCTGAGTACTTCTGACTTAAGGAAGCCTTGATACATTTTGGACGTGCAAGGCTATGTTTCAAAGACATTAAAATTTGGACAAAAATTTCAGCTGCTGTAAATTATCCTTGAGGTATCCATGAGGGGGTTTATAATTAGATGATCTTTAAGGTCCCTTCTTTAAGGTCTCCTCTCCTCTCCTCTCCTCTCCTCTCCTCTCCTCTCCTCTCCTCTCCTCTCCTCTCCTCTCCTCTCCTCTCCTCTCCTCTCCTCTC
>CM021729.1:67027683-67052579 GCA_011074415.1 Stictonetta naevosa | reverse complement strand
CCTTCCTCCCTTCCTCCCTTCCTCCCTTCCTCCCTTCCTCCCTTTCTGCCTGCCTTTTCTTCTTCTTTCTTTTGTACACATAGCATTAGATTTTTCCTAAGTTGTAATATAGCACTATACACCACCTTGAAAAATAAAGAAAGTAGTGAAATAATCACATTTTTAGAGGGCATGATTTTTCAGTATTCATTCACTCTCCCAGACTTATGACGTTCTATGGGTAACTCTCCAGGAAACAGGTATCTTTTTAGTGCAATGTACTGTTCAGCAAGAGGTAGTAGCATGGTTCAAATGTGCAAAAAAGGAAAGTTTTACCATCTCCTTTTCTCTCTCTAAATTAGGTAAATGCATGGGGATAGGATATTCATATAAAATTTCTTTTCTGTCATAAACAATTCTTAAAGAACTCAAATTAGGACTCAATTAGTCCTACCAGGCAGCTAAGTAAGTGCCTGTTTGCGCATGGTGCTGGGCTGCTCACTTTGCAGTGGTTTCACTAAGACGGCTCAGCACCTTGTAAGACTCAACATTTTGCAGGATCAGTCTCTCAGTGCTTAAAACTAATCTTTGCAAGCACTTCTTACAACATTTCTTAGGGTGACAATGTGGTAAAAAATTACAGCCAGAAGTTATGTATTTTGCATATGATTCTGGGGAACTACTGGGGAGCTACACAATTTATCGTCAGAAAAGAAAAAGAAAAAAAAGGGTAAAAAAAAAAGCTTACAAAATATTTTTGGCAGCTTCTTCAAACTGTTTTAGAAGAATGCAAGGAAAGGTTAAATGCCTTAAAATGGGTATTTTTGACATTTGCCCTTTTATCTCACTGAAATTCTACCAACAGCTTTTTCATGTTTTTAACCTCTTGTGTCAACCATGCAATGGGAAGAAAAAAAAGCCCTGCAACGAACTCAAGATATGGCAAAGCCGTAGCCATGAGAGCAGCTGCTTTTTGAGGGGGTGTGTAGGTTTGCAGTCCTTTGGAGTGGGGAAAAAAAAAACAGTATTCCTCCATTGTTTTCAGCTACAAGCTGGATATGGTACTCAGTGTTTTTTTTAAGTGTGATTTCAGCAAGGTCTGTGTTCTGTCTGCGGTGATGTATCTCAGCGCAAACAGCTCACTGTTAGCCATTATGTACCTATTAGCACTGATTACTTTCTGATAGCTCCTCACCAGTTGGTTTCACTCACTTTGACAGATTTGGTGCTTTGTTTAACCTTTAAACTGGTGGGGCAATAACATTGCTGACAGAATTGGAGAAATAATTAAGGAAAACTTAGCCAAGGCATAAGAAAACAACAGTAACAAGGCAGGTCTTTCTGTTAGTTTTGAGAAGTTGTCAGAGGACACACAGGAAAAGGATGGAGCATCCTCCACAATTGTGATAGCACGGTATAGCATAATTATGTCCATTTCCAGCTTAATCTGTAGGAATGCAGTTTAAAGAGATTATTTGTGCTTTCCTAATCTTATTTTTTTGTCTCTTAAAGTACATAGTGTCTAGGACAGGAAATAATTTATTTCTGTGTTTGTTACAGAATGTGTAGCAGCAATGAGAATACTAATAGTTTAGAGAGAGCATTTCTGGTTTGATTTATAAGGGAAAAAGAAAAATTCAACATTTTAAAGTATTGTCTCTACAGCAGCTACAAGAAATAACACCAACCTAAAATCAAAGGTTTTATCTCCTAATGTTACAAACTAACTGGAAGATTACCACATATGAAAGAGAGCAGATTATAAAAATAATGTACTCTTCCACAAAACTCTCCACCCTCCCAACTCATTTACTGGCATTTGACAGACTTTTGGATGAAATGCCTTTGGATGATTTTTTTTTTTTTTTTTCCCCCCCCTGAGTTTTTACAGGGAACCAAAGTGTGAAGTCCTGAGCAGGAATTAATTGACGTTGGATCTATGAGGTTATTAATACCTAGACCACACACGAGAAACATCTCCCAGACTGCCTCAGTTAGGAGTTTGTTTTGTTATTGCAAATACGTACCAGCCTCAGTTTGTATCATTGCACCAAGCTGCAAACTGCAAACTGCAGCCATTGCACAGCTGCCTCCTGAGGAGCTGCAAGGGTAGAAGCCTTTGATAGGAACATGAGCTAGTGGGAAGCTGCACCCTGAAGTGGCCAGCTTTCACGTTGATGCCTAACCATCTCGCTTTAGTTTACTGACACTCAGAAGAACAACCCCTGACAGCACTGAAAGATTTGCATTGCTGGGCCAGCACAATCCTTGTGGTCCTTCTGGGATGCAACATCCTCAAAAAGGGCTTGTTCCTTGGGTGGTCCTTGCCTGCCACTAAGCCATGCTCTCTCTCTGCAGCCCTATAAATAGACCAGCAGGACTCCCAACATGGCTCAGAGATTGGTGTGGACAGTTATCACACTGCCCACCTCTATCAGACTTCTTTTAACAATTTTGGTGCTTTCCTCTTTTCATAAAAGTTAGGAATTTTCTTTTTGTTTCAAGGAGTATTTAGCATAGACACTGGAGAAAAAAAAAAAAAATGTATGGGAAAATAATGGCTGTTAACCCATGTAAATGCAGTGGGCTTTCACAGCAAGTGTTACACACCTTCAGCTACTTCAAAGAGTTTTCACATTGCCACTGTTCTCTTTTATTGAGAGTGATTCAACCTGTTTTGGAAGAAAGATAGTGCTCCCTTTTATGATCAGCATATGCTCAGGTTTATGATCAACATAATTTTCACAAAGCCCAGTGAAGAGGTAGAGTCCTGAAAGGCTGGTATTCTACACTTATTACAGCTCGTGAGATCCAGGCCTTTGTAGCCTGTGCAGGGCAGGCAACATAAAACAGAAGCCTATCAGGAAATCTGAGGTTTCATTTATTTATTTATTTATCTATTTATTTATCAATCTGTCTATTTATTTTCTGCATGTAGATTGAAATCTAAATAATATTCTAAAGTATTAGCCAAAATAGTCTATGTGATCATTAATAGCTGAAGAATTTGTAAGTCATTAAAATATAATGCATTCCTTATTGTCCTTGCGTTGACTAAAGCATTTCAGGTTGTGTATGCCTTTCTTGGTTTTCTTGCACTTTCTATGGCCATGATAATAACTAAAATAGACTACTTACCCTTTTTGTCAGATGTAAGATACTGACATCAAGGAAGTAGCGCAGTTGTATCTTAATTAAGTGTGGTAACCAGTCTAATTTAGTGTCCTTTCATCAGTCATTTATCATCATTTTTGCAGCTCATAGTATTATGCTAATTGCCAACTGTAATAATGCTCCTAAACTACACAACTGTATAAATGTTTCCTGTGAAAAGCGTTGAGCATTTCTCACAGCTCATTTCAAAAATTCCACAACAAAACATACTCAGCCCAGAGCATGGGTCACAACATCAAAAATAATGTGAATTTTTCTCTGTCCAGGTACACTTAGCACATCTTTTGGGTTCTGCACTTTGACAGCTTCAGTGATGAGAAAGGTCTAGAGGAGGGAGTTATTAAAGATAAGACACCCCCAGTGTCAAAATGGAGGTAAAGCCTGAGCTCCCCTGCCATTCTTTTACCACATGTGATTTTTTTAAGGCTATCTGGAAACTGGAAAAGCTTTTGGCATCACATTTTTCACCCCTCTGCATTAAAGTCCCTTGACAAATAGGACATCATGTAAAGGAAACGAGAATGATGTTTCCCTACTACAGTATGCGAATTTGAAATCATCTTTATCTCATTGCAAAGTGTACAACATGCTTGACACCTCAAGAGGGTGTGCTTATAATGAGGGTAGGGATAAAGATACCAAGAACTGTGTTAATTAGGGGATTACAGAGCAGTTCTTGCAACAAAAAGCAGCAATATGCAGAAACCATATATAGGACTGTATTAAAGAGAGCCTTATTATTAAAGATGCAGGTAGATGCATTGCTTGTGGTGAAAAATAATATTTTGCTAGAGCAGATCAGCAGGATTGCAGGAATAAATGGAATTGTGTTGTTATATGTAAACTGAAATCTCCTTCTCTAACTGCAAGGGTAGAACACTTATACATGAATTCATAAACCCCAGACCAAATGGATTGGTTAGAGATCAGCAGCCACATGAATTTCTCAGTAAATGTCTCTCACCCCATTGCCACTTTTTTCAGTACTCCATATGCTAGATTGCAAACTACAGATTTAGCCCTTTTGCCCAAAGGCATCCGAACCTGTGAAAAGCCTAGCTGAAGCACTGTCTATTGTTCATTGACAACTTGTCAATTTACTTCCAGGCAAAATAACTCATAAACATGATAAGTAAGGCAGATAAAACAAGAATTCTTTCACACTTTGCAACTTTACTGCAAAAATGCCTTATTTTTCATAAATGTGTGAAATCTCCCCTCAGAATTGTGACTGTGCATTGAACTTTAAAACTGTGTGGAAACCGTGCATGCATCTCACGATTCCTGTCTATAATAAGATGAATGTTAAATATTAAAGATGCATTAAAAGTGATAAAATATAAGATATTCAAAGGTTCAACAACATTCTCATATCACTAGCTGTTTTTCCCGAGTTAATAAAGGTTCATTTTAGGAAAAATCTCCAAAAGGCAAATGTTTGAATACCAGTCTCTAAGCTGACATTCGTACATTCCTTTAATGGTTATTATATAAATCTTTCAATTTCTGGAACCATATAAAACTCTTTTACTTCATAGAGAGTGGCAAAGAACATTAAATAGAAATCAATGACTTGCCAATTTAAAATATGTTCATACAGTTTGCTTTCCCTGTGTTCAATAATGATGATGGCACTTTTCACAAAGAATACTTAAATGATTAATTTTTTATGCGTTACCATACAGACAATTTCGCAAGCATACACTCAGCATTTAGCTGACTGCACATTTGTGCACACAGATTAGTTACTTGCAAGTAGAATTTTAGAACAAGTTGCCAAAAAACAGCAACAGAAATGATGTTATTGCACATGCCATTAGGCTGAGACCATGTTTATAACGCTAAAAACATTACTTTCTTCCCTCCACAAAGACTGCTGACGGTCCCCTCTTCTCCTTTTGTTCTGATTCTCTCTGTTTCCCAAGAAGCTCTACACTTGTAAGTCCTGGAGAGCAGAGACTGTCTTCTTCACCTGTGGGTGCAGAACCTGTAGCACACCATGCCTCTGACCTACCTCCCGTGGGTGGTGCCACAACTCCTGCAACAAGTACTGTAAAGCTGTGTGATTAAATACAGGAAATTTCGCTGCCGAATGCGTAGAGGGCTGCTGGTTGTTGTTGGCCTGGGGAAAAAGTGTTCTCGTGGCTGAGGGCATGTCTGGCTCAGGTAATCCAAAGGCTGTGGTGCTCCTAGCTAATTAGCTGGGCTGCAAAACGGAGCAGCTGGGAGGTGGTTGCTTTCTGCGTTGTTTCGACAGATGCCACTGCATCAAGCAGTCTTCGAAAAAGGGGTCAGGAAGCATTTTCTACTGAATTTCTGCTTTTGAGTGACCAAAACCCAAGGAAAAACACACAGTGTTGCTTTTTTATTTATTTTGTTGTTTTCCATTTGTACTATTTCACCTGTGACCATGAAATATCTCAAGCATTAAACTTTTATTTCAAGTAAGGAATTGGAGTTACCAAACATTAAAAATGCAAACAAATATTAGTGAAACATTTTCTCTTAACCCAGTCATAAAAAAGATTCCAACTTTAAAAACAGTATTTGCATTATGCATATCTTATTAATATTAGATGATTCTTTGCCACTTATAATTAGAAGAAAAAAAGGAAAACAGAATTATGAATACATCATCATCTATTGATTCATTACTGAAATTCACTTTCTGTTTACACATGCTTTCAGGTTTTTATTACACATTAATTTTAACCAATTACAACTATAATTATAATTTACACAGCATAGTTAATCCTTTGTTTTCAGTTTTATCTTTGGGTAGTGTAAATCATTTGCCATTGTTTTTCAAAGTACTTCATTTCACTACTGTAGGAATAATGGAAGAGCGATTTTTGGAAGCTGTGCTTCTAATAACTCTGATATATAGTATGTATAAAATTGTGGAGTGATTTAAACTTTAATGTTCTCTAATGTACAAACACCCACACATATTACGTTCCTGCATATATGCATTCACAAACACACCTGAATTATATAGTCATAATACTCATCACTTCCATATAAAACCGCACACAAAGTACTTTAAAATATATATATATATATTGTTAAGAAGCAGGAACTGCTACACATCACATACCAGACACAATTCCACAGCACTATGAAAAATGAAAAACCCTCTAAGAATGAGTATCCCTGCTTGTTGCTGCTAGCAGAAGTACCAAACACCTTAGCACATTCAGGATCATCTTACTGAACAACCTTTTCTTCACATAGCCTTTTACCAGGCTATTTTTTCCCCACTTCTAGTAATAATTATTTAAATGATGTGAGCACTTAGGGCTGGAGTATACTTTAGCATATTTTATTTACTCAATGGCAAACCAAGTACTAAATGTGATTTTTAATTAGTTTGGGTCAGAGCTTATGAACAATAGTTCATAAAAAAGCATTGAACTTCATACTGGTGACACTTACTGATCATTGGTCGTCACTCTAATACTGACTTAGACATAGTAAGCTAAATATTATTAATTCATAAATTTCACTGACAGTCCTTGAGATATCTTTCTGCATGGAGCTGAGCTTGCCACTCATTGAAAACAATTTCACCAACAGGAACATCTTTATTAAACTATTTACATGTGATCATGAGTAAAAATTATTTTATTAATAAGAGATTTTATTCTTTTACTTTATTATTATTTTTTTACCATCCCTCTCCACAAGTGATTAAAATGCATTGCCGTGGATGAATTGTGAATGAAAGAGTACAATATGTCTGTGAAAAATAGGAGGCAGATAGACTTATTTCAGAAGCAAGGAAAAAATCAGTAACTAACTGCTAAAAGAATCATTGATTTGCAAGCCATTAAAGGGATTCTGATGTTGAGATATTTTCTGAATGCTTTAATACAATCTTAAATGACAGCATGTTCTTTGCATAACTGGAAACTGCAAAATAAATGGGGAAGTTAACACTGCTCTTTTGTATAAGATAAAGAGTAATATAGCTTTTAATTAAAAGTAGTTGATTTGACATTTATACTCCACCAGTTCAGAAAACAAATGCATTTACTGTGAATTAAAAGATGTAATATTGATGACGTTATTTCTTTTTCCTTTTTAGTTCTGCCTTTCAGTGTCATTCCATAATGTTATGTTATTTGAAAACTGTTTCACTTTTTCCTGAAATATACTTCTTAATGTGATGGAACATGCATTTTCTTTCATTTATAATTTTTGATCAGTTCAGCAAAAGGAAATTAGACTATGTACCAATATATTCCTATGATAGGAATGGCTATTGGATAAATTCTATTAAAAGGGGAAGAAATGGATGGAACCAAGGTCTTTTTATTTTCTTTCTGGTCTGAATTCACTGGTTATACAGAGCTATGAGACCTTTCAACACATCTTTCCAGCACCAAGAAGCACTAGTGATTCCTTATACTAAAGATGTTTTAAAAGTTGGCCAAAGCTGCTGCTTTGTGAATAAGAAAGACAGAAGGTAGCTCTGGAAGACTTAGAGATGAACTTGTGTGAGAGGCCTGAGGTCTTCTGAAGCCAGCATAGCTTTGCACATCAGTGCCACCTGTGAGATCCTCTCGGATTCTCCACACAATTCTGCAGTTTTCAGCCACCTCTGAAGTGGGAGTAAAGGCAGATGAAAACATCTGAACTAATTACACTGAATTATGGTTTTGTACATTGGCATTTAGCATTTTTTTTTCCTTTAGTAAATTATTAGACTACCTTATTATGACTTCCAGTGTGAAGTATGATAGTTGACAGGTTAAGCTGCATAGGCTTGATGTTCTGTAGCAAACATCAATCCAACAGGAACTATGTTTCAGAAGAAATTTGTTTTTTACAGAGTTTCAGGTAATTTTAAGAGGCAGCAACTTTCTTTTTGCTCAGGATAGGGATAACATTGTCTGGAACCTGAACCTCGGAACAAATACTTTAAACACATTCATTCTTTTTATTTAGGTATCATGTTGCTTCTTTGTCTTCCATTTTCTTTGTGTTCAGGCACCTCAGCAACTGTATTTAACTACTTTCACAGCCATTTGAAAGAAAAATAACTGAGGAGCACAGAGAGCAGAGACTTAAAATTTTGTTAAAATATTATTTTCTAAAAATTCACATCTATATGATGTACATCTTTGATTCCTGCAAACAAGAAGTCTAAAATCAATAGTTGCAATGAGAGTCATGATAAAGGATTATTACTGGAAAATTTCTGCTGGCCACATCTTAAAATTCTTACTGAAACTTGGTCTGGGAAATATTGTGGCATGATTTTTACAGAAATGCTCTCCACTTAACTCAGTGCTAGCAAGGAGAAAAGGCAAGATACATCCCTTCCACAAAAGTGATTGAGTAAACAGTGAAGAGAAAGGGAAGACCTGGAAGGAGCCTATTGTACCCCCGTGTTTGACTTCAAAACCAACAGACTTTAGATCAATTTCTACCCCCACCTGCTCTATGATTCTACCCCCACTGTCCCTAACAGGGTAGCTTAATTGGAGAGCAGTTAAATATCTTCTAAAAACCCCAATATATTAGCCACTTATTAAAGTTTAGTTCAGAATGGGCGTTCTCAGAAATTCAACATGGTCAGCACTGCCTCCTAACAGGACACCTGTTTGTTTGAGTCTCACAATTCCTTCCGCACACACCCAGAACACAGGTAAACATTACATCTAGGCTATTAATTTCTTTCTTAAAATGTGCTTTATGGATGCATAGCCACCATTTCAGTAAAGAGAGAAATTTATGAACCAGGTCTATTTGGATTTAGTTTGTTATACAATTTAGCTAATCACCCAAAAACAGTACTGCCAGAGAAAAAACACTGGAACAAACCAGCTGTTTTTCACTCCACCTTTCTGTGCAAACTATTCCAACTGAACTGCATTATAAGACATTTAATTTGTAGAGTCGCACATTAGTTTTCAATATGAAATAAAGATCAGTGAGAAAAAGGAAATGGTGCTTGAAATCACAGGAGGTCCTTTATGCAATTGTCAAGTTAACAAACTCAAAGCTGTAAACACCGGCCAGGTAGTAAAGGGTCCTGTGAGCCTCCCCCTTTGCCCCACTGCTCCCCAGCTAATGTTAGCCTCAGCTGGTTCAGGTCAGAGCGTTTCTCGTTGTGCAGAGAACTAGTAGCAAAGGATCTGCTTTGCAGGCTCTCCCAGGTACCAGGAGCTCCTCTTGTCTTATCTCCAGCCGGTGTAAATCTTCTGGACACTTTGAAATCAATGAAGTTATGAGGCTTTACTATAGCTTACAATATACCTCTCTGTTTCTGATGCTGTTGAGATCACACAGTGAAGGAGCTTGAGATAACAGTGAAATGACTCTAAGCACTATTCCACATACTTGGTTCTTGATTTGTGCTTCTCTCCCATGCAACCCTGTGAGAATCAATGTAAATAAAGCAGTTCTGATGTAATTCCATGCATTATAGGTGGACTTTACCACCATCCCCCTTCCCCCAGATACCCTATCTCACATGTGTGGTAGAACTGGGAAGCTGAAAAAAAGTCCTCAGCAACTGGAGATTTGGGGATTTGGCTTTAGATCCTCTGCAGTGAGGGAAATAAGTAAAAATATTACTTTATTTAATAAATCATCAGTTTATCATTGTGCCAGATAAAAGGTGCAGGAATTAGCATAACACTGCTCCTACGTAATACCTCAAGGTTGCTTTGCAGCTTGGTATTTGAATCGGTGACGACGTCTCCCTCATAATACTGTCTATACCTTTACTAGATTATATTTTTGTGATAAATTCAAAAATATCAATTATCCTCATTTCTCTCTCTCTCTCTCTCTCTCTTAATATGGAACACATCAGGTTAAAAGGGCTTAGTTGTGTTGATTAACTATCCAAATGTTTAAGCAACACAGAAATAGCTAGGCACATTCTGCCTGTGAAAGACCTTGGAGAAGTCCCACTTGCTTTATTCCCCACCCCCAAGTGGGATATCAGTGAACTATTACATGGTCCTTGCATATCAATGCAGAGGGGCTTAGACAAATACAACACTAATGGATAATTGTGGGTCACCTTGTCAAAATATGTTAAACGCCCCCTAAGTATTTTTCTTTTTTGATTAAAAAAAATGACAGTAAACTGACCTTGCTGATATCATACAGCCTTTCAGGAAGCACATACTACCCATTCTGCAACCAGCTCATTGATTCATGGGTCAAAAATCCATTCCAACTAAATTATAAAAGACACATCCTGGTGTGTTGATACAACCCACAGTAACTGTCTGACAAAGTGTAAAACAATAGTACTCCTTAGTGCATGCAGCGCACATTTACTGACACTCATTCAGAAAGCACACGTTGAGGCCTCTGAGTGATTCGTGCGCCAAGCCTGTGCGTCCCTGGGCACAGCGGATGCTAATGCATGGCAAAGTCAGGGAAAGTTCATCTTGTGACCACGGCTCCTGGACCTGGGCCAGGAACACGCCATTTGCAGAGATGGCATTAACTGCAAGAGGGCCGTTGTGGGATTTGGATGCCTGCCCCTGTATTTATCTACTCACAATGTCATTAACACCCACATTGATCCTGAACTGCTGCCGGTGCTGAGGCTGCGCACGGGATTGCTTGTTTTCTGGTGTCACAAATCACGAACAAGAGAAAATCATTCTGATAAAGATAACAGCACTGCGGCTTAGCATTGTTATAAATGAGCCATAGGAGCCCTCCATACCTGCTAGTAATGCGCTGTAATGGTTTTGCTTAGCTATTATTTAGAAGCATTACCTTTGCTTTGGCTGGTAAAATTAGTATTAGGAGGACTGTAGAATGATTTGCACTGGGAATGTCACAATGCATCTGTCATTATCTTTCTGGTCTTGGTATAACGCCTAAGACAATACTGTAGGTTAAAACTGGCAACAAGGACAAAACATAATTAATTAGTTAAGTTTGGCCTTCATCATGAGGCTTGTTTTGAAAGGGTAAGCAAACCACACTAAATGGCACCAAATTTATTTTACTTTCTTATGTATCACACAACTTGAGTCGTCTGTATAATGCCACTAATTGTGTGTACAGATAGATGCATAAATAAATACATAGGTAGATAGCTGTGCATATACATACATGTGTATGTATAAAAATACATATGCTGTATATGTGCTTTTATGTTCATACACAAGCATGGATGCAATATTTACAAACAAATGATTATTCTATAGTCATAATTACATTAAACACACCAAGAAATCTCACCAGACTTACCTGTTTTGTGGCTGCACCACACCAAGTCAGAGCATCTAAAGCAGTACCTGGTAAAACAGTTGCTGCAGCTGCTATATAGACTTTCTAGTCTATATTGTGAGTGAAGAGCAGAGTAAAATGACTTGAGGACCACACAGTGAATCAGCAGGAGGGAAACAAAACCGTGTTGAGCACACTCCCAGACCAGTGCTACACCTCACACTTTTTCTGTCAAGAAACTAGCAGTTGGTGAGTGTGGGGTGGCTTATGAGCGGCAGTGGGTGTTCGCCCTCACTTTCCTGCACCAGCTTCAAACACTGGGAAATGCTTGCCTATGAAAGCTTTATGAGTAATAGTTAAACAGTCAATTGAGGCTTCAAAGAACCTGAGCCATGGGTAATAGTAGGCACTAAAAAGCTTAAATATTAGTACATGGAACATTATCCCTTCAAAATACTTTCTGTGTAAGGAACAGATGGAGGCCATGAGATGATTGTTTACACCTTTGACAAAAATTCCTCAAAGCAGTTAAAATCCTGCCTCAAGGCTAACATTGGCCATGGGTCTCCTCAGAGGTGACACTGCTCCCCAGTCCCAAGCAGTCCTCAGAGACAAGCACTGCTATCCATCACCAGGATGGGGATCCTGGGTAGGAAGCAAGGGAAGGCAGCAGTGTGAAGCAGTCCCTTTACATGGGCCTGAAGGTCAGCAGTTCCAAAACATGCATCTTCCGAGCACTGAAGAAAATATTCCCACAGACTGGCTTAATTTCACTCCAAGTCTGATATTTTCCTACCTTGTTTAGTCTTCTTGAAATATTCTTGCTAGTACAAGGGGGATAGCTTTGACCCGGGTAATGATTTCTGTTTAGTTTTTATCCAAGTGAAACAATGTTTTGATGACATTCTGTATTTTATACTTATTGCTAAGGCTTACTGTCTGTGAACACTTCTCAAAATAAAGGAAAACAAGGGGGGGAGTGGGTGTTACACCATATCTCTGAGCAACATTTCATCGCAAATTGCCAGCTACAAGCACTGATCTCTCTAGAGTCTTCATGAGCTCAGCAAATGCATTTAACTTCCTCTAAGGATCTGCTCATGGAATGATTTTTAAATAACAAGATCTCAGGCAATTCAAAGTGATCAGGCACTGAGTATGCTGAATGTTCTGAAAGTACAAACAGGTTACTGAAAGAAGATGAAAATTTGTAAAAAGAAATGCAAAAAAAAAAAAAAAAAAAAAAGGAAAAACCTTAAATGTTGTCCTCCCAGTGGTATCTAGAAGATTAGAAGATCCTGTTTAAGTACACTGAAATCCATGCTCATCTTCTGCTTACGTAAGTGAAGTATTTGACACTTTGAGGTTAAATGCTTCCTTCCCCACAGATGAAATGGAAGTTCTCTTATCCTTCTGTTATCATAATGTCTATGCCAGCAGTATCAATGCTCACAGTGGTCACTTCTCCCATGTTCCATGCCAAAGAAAACAAAATTTTGGTTGGATATTTCCAAATGGACCTTTATCTGGCGGCTATAGTTCATGGATATTTAACTAGTGAAAATAATAGGATTTGAGCCTCTTCTGCCTATTTTATTGTATACGCCAAGGAGAGTAAAAAGTGTCCTTTCAAACATCCTGGTTTCATACACTGTCTGTGAATCAGTTTGTGGATCTCTCTGCTTTGTCAGTGCCACACTGATCTTCTATTTGCAGTTTTTCTGACTTGCTTGTGGACTGTCAAGCTGGTCTATTCTCTTCTGTCTGGCACATAGCAGGAGAGTGTAAAATCCAACACCAATCTGAAAAATGCTCGTATAGAGAGGTTTTCCCTTAACCCCACAGTATTCAAGGTCCCCGAGGGTACAGAACCTTAAGAAAGCATCACAGAAAGGCATGCAAAAATACTTTCTAAAATCTTAAGTGTGAACTGTAGATATATCTTACAATGCATAGTCCTATGTTACTCATAGGACTATTATATACGAAAAATGTTTGTAATTGTTGCAAGGGAGATCTATTCCTTTTTTTTTTTTTTTTTTTTTTTTTTTTACTGAAAGAAGACAAGGTGATTGTCTGTCTTACTCGATATGCATCAATAAAGAAATGTTGAATCCTTTATCCCTTTATGAAATGAGAGAAAACCACATCAACTAAGTAAGGCTTCAAATAAATGTCTTTGATAGGTTATTCACAAATGTTCAGGCTCTAGTTAGTCTAGTATTCTGGCTGTTTCTTGCCTACAGCACTGAATGCACAGCTAGAGGGGTTCACAAACAATTTAAAGACATACTAACCTATTCACACACAGAAGGACATGAAAAAGCCCCTTTGTGTTCAGGACGACTGGTTCCCTACCATTGAAAAAGGGCTTTGTTGAGCATGTGACAAATGATAGACTCTGGATAGCTGATTATGTGAAGTCTCACTCCACTCAAATAGACACGGTACTGGAAAGGCAGTGAAATACAGCTGCTCACTGTGTCATATTTGCATAGCATCATGTTGCAAACATCTTGTGTGATCTCCACTGTAAGCTCTCACTGCTCTGATGAGCAGAAGCTTTCATCTGTGGGGTCTGTCTTTCTCACAGGCTTGGAAGATGTCAGAGATAGCTAAAAAATCACACGGTGGGATCTCATCTTTTACCATGAAGGTCTACATTACAACTGAATGGCGTACAATTGCATTCAGAGAAGAAGAATCATGCATACATTTAGACAACATGCCATATTAAAAATGTTAGTTGTTGTCCTTTCACAGGCATCAGTCTTCTGGTCCAAAGAAATATGTCAAGTTTTTCAAGGGTTGCACCAGTACACAATGTCTGTGCTTACCTTTCATTGTGGTATTAATCAGGAAGGGGAACAAGTATAGAACAAGTAGCAGACTAGGAAGAGAATCTTAAAAAATCTTTAATAGGAAAAGTGCCCTGAAGGTTTATTATTATTATTATTATTATTATTGTTGTTATTATTATTATTATTATTATTAGGAGGAGGAGGAGGAGGAGGAGACGTAGAAGAAGAAGTATTTGTTATTCATCTCTTTCAAATTTGCAGTTATATACAGCCTTTATTTAGTATGTCTGGAAAAGCAGTCAGTCAAAAGTGTGCCACAGAAAAAACTCTGGAAGACCTCACAGTTCACCTGGAATCTCCCATGGATTTCAATGTGATAAATGGAACTTCAGTCACACTTGGTAGCCACTCTTCAATACATGGTCTTCCTTGGTTTCAGCCTGATACCAGTCAGCCTGTCAGCAGTGAGCAGCCATTTCAGTGCTGTTCCTGCTGCAGCTCTACTGATAGGATTTGCCTGTTTTTCCTTTTGATATTTAGAAAATAACATCCATAAGAACTGGCTTTTTACTCTACCATTTACTCTACCATTTACTCTTCCCTTGTATGTATTCATACCTCTGATATGAATGCATAGTAGTATAAGCTCCTGCAGGATTTTCTTTGCTATTTCAAACTCTTCTACTCTACCGGTGACTTTGGATGACTCTATAGATATTATATAGTCTGTTCATCTTCCTTAAGTCTGAAAAGTGTACCAAGAAATTTCATTGTATCATCTTTTCTTGGGATATTTCTGTTAATTTCCAGGTTTGATTGTCACATGTGTGGAGATTCCCCGTCTTCTCTATTGTTACTTCTGCCTGGTTGTTACATCAGAGACCATAATGTTCAAATGTAGGGAAAGCCTAACAAAGGTGCATGCAACTTTTTGGAATCTCAGAAAATTTGTAGTATAGCTTTTCATCAGAAATTATTTGTGATACTCATATGCATGAGCTCTTAGGAAAAAAATGGCAGATCCCTTTAAATTCATCAACTGACATTGCATAGAATCAACAAATATCAACAAGTCATTCTGTGGCAGGGAAATGGCGAGTATCCTTATGGACAAGAAGGGATATAAATAGGTCTAAATTTCTTAGAATCAGGACAAACCTGTAATGGAGGACATGCATCAGCAGTGTTAGAGGGCAAAAGACAATTTACAGGGACTAATCGTATCTCCAAAGTATATCATATGACTATTGAATCATGAATAGACCATAATAGATCTCTGAAGAATGTCACATATCACAGATTAAGCACAGAGTATACTTCACCAGTGTTCACAGGGACTTGGTCACAAAACTTGTTTTAACACTGTTTTTCTAGGTATGCTGTGCAGAAAATTTCTGATTTTGCTTAAAAGGATGAAAAGGGATATAAGCAGAAGTGATGGCAGCACTAGGGAAACAAAATATGTCAGGTGAGATAAATACAAAAAGGTTAAGATTCTTCAGCCACAGGGAAGTTACTGAAAAGGTTAATATTTAGCAACAGTTACCCCATAGGCTGTGTGATAACACTTATTTCCTATTCTAAAAAGCTATAAAGTTCACAAAAGTACCATTAATTTTAATGTGGGCTATTCACATGCATCAAGGAATGCTAGTTGTTAAGCAGGAACTGAAAACATGTTGTTTGGCAATGTTTTCAATTATTAATGTATTTAACTAGGTGCTGTGATAGTTTTTGTGTTAATATTTTATCAATGGTGTTATAATTTTATATGGGCCCAAGGTTTGCAAACAGTTATGAGGTGCATTTTTACCTCATACTTAGGCGGGTGTCTGCTACATTGATTTGAAATCGTACCTTGGTATGGATATAGCTCCACAGATTTCAGTGAAATGACTCTTGAGATCTAGATAGCAGAATCAAATTCAAAATATATATTAAAAAAGCTGTCCAACTGTTGTGTCTGTGTGTGTTTAATTTTCACTTTCATTTCTGTTTTCATGTAAAACAAACATTTTTTTTGATAAGACTCTTTTAATTCATGGTATGTAATCTTTTTTGAAAAAGAATTAGACACTCCGTAAAATGCATATGATTTTTAAACCTTTTAAAGTTATCAAGAAAAAGAAACAAGAATAAGCAAACAGCTCAAAGGAAACCATGTCTTGATTTTCTGTGGCTCAATCCCATAGCCCAGTTGCATGTGATCACTATTTTCTGAGACACTGTTCTCAGCTGTGAGTGATAATGTCTGGTAACTCACTGAGGTGAAACATTGCCTTATTCAGAAAAATAATTTGGGCCACTGCTGTAGAAAATGAATGCTACATTCTTTACACGGAAAAAGAGCATGGGATATGATTTCCTATATAAGGAATGCTCTTCTGCAATACATCAAATCTCTTTTCTCCTGTGTGTGCAAATGCACTCTCCTTTGTTACATTATAAGAGGGTGCATAACTCCAAAAGAAATGGAGTTAGATGAAAAAGAGCCATTCCAAACTCTACTGATTAAAATAAATGTGGTCGTAAAAGAGACAGGAGAGTAAATTACTGCATCCCCAGAACAGCAGTAACTTATACACCAACAAGTTATTTTCAAGTTTGCCAGAGGAAATAATCTGCTATCAACAAGGGGTAATTGCCTGAGCAAACTAGTCTTTACATCTCGCACATGCTGTCACCTTGTGTAAGAAAGAAATACACCACATATCAATTCAGGGAAAAAAAAAAAAAAAAAGAAACATTCCTTTAAAGGCTGCTTCTCTCAACCGTTTGAAAAAGAGAGCATATACACAGCTTGGAACATATCTAATCTCTGCTCTTTTCTTATCACTTAAAAGTATCCGAACACACCAAAAAATTCATAACCTAAGCAGCCTAGGGCAAAATTAGAAAGGATCCATTTTAGATTGGAACAGAAATTTTAATCTGAGATTTACATGTGGCTGTCACAGGTGAAAGCAGGTTAGCGACAAAACCCTTCAGGAATAAATGAAGGAGCTATTAAGTAAAAAAAAAAAAAAAAAAAAAAAAATTATTCTGATTTTTAAACCAATATGGGCTGCTTAAAGAGCTAGATTCAGTTGGTGAATGTTCACAAACACACAATTCCTTTTGTGTCCCCATTGCACAAATATTCGTTTCATTAAAATTATCCTGACTCTGGGGTTCACAGAAAAAGGAGTTTTCAACATTTGCACAGATGAATTTTGGTCAAAAAAAGTGGAAGATTTGCCTGTACATAAGTAGTTAAAGAGCATTGTGCCATGTAAAGCATACTGCAAGATGAATTCAACAAATATAAGTAAAACAAACAGAAGATTTTCTTATTCATGAGAATATCAACCTTTTCTTTAAGACCTTATATTAAAAATACAACAACTATTCAAAACAAACAAAAAATGGTTTCCAATCTATTAATCTATGAAAAGACAGAGGAGATAGTTTTCATAGTTTTTTTTTTTTTTTTTTTTTTTTTTTTTTTTTTTAAACATGGAAGAATCTGATTCTTGCAAGACATCATGCCCCACTGTTTCTCTTGGAGTTATTTAACCTTAACTTAAATAGTGAACAATATTTTATTAACCAGAAAAACACATTTCCCTCTCTTCCTCCTCATCAGAGGAAACTATCACTGACTTAATTTCTTCTGCTCTGTCTCTTTGACCCTTATTTAATTAAATTAGCTCTTTTATGCTACCTTTAACATTACCAGTATGTGACCATGTATCTAAAAACTAGTAGGAAATAATAATTTTTATTTTTTTATTTTTTTATTTTTTAAAAAAAGCTTACGTGTTCTGGGATGGTCTTGTTTTGGAACCTGGTAGGAATGCTGGATCAAGACAGTAAGCAATGCAAAAATAAAGTCAGAACTTGAATTTCCCTACATTAAATATTACGGGGCATATGGGAGGATTTCTGTCTTCCATCCAACCCTTATGATGCTTTTCCAACAAAGAAAAATGGAAAGGTCTTCAAAGATTTTTGGCAGCATTCTGGCAAAAGATATAACCTACTGTCAAACATAGCATGGAAGAAAAAACAGCTCAGCTGACAGAAACAATATGCTTCAATTTTTCTGTTGGTCATGATTTAGTATTCCAATGATACTTTGAATTCCAAATTAATTGCTGTGGTTATTAAAGAAAAAAGAATCCTCCTTTAACTGTGGTAAAAGTCATGAATGAACTCTGTCATTGTAGTCAAAAATCAGTTCTTTGTTGTCTCTATCTGCTTGCACATACTGAACTGTGATTGGCAATGTGAGTTGTGCCCATGAAGTTTGGTCTGAAGTTTATTTCCACTAAACCAAACGCTGCCTCATTCCCTGAAAACAGAAAAATATGAAGAACCCTGCTGCATTTTTTCTGCAGCTCACTGTTAATACTACAGTTACAGAAGAGCTAATACTACACACTGGCATGGCTTTATTTCTAAAGCGTTGATATCAATTGGGCAAGATCAGATGATGCAGTTACAATTCCCCCTTCAGCTACAAATTAAATAAAAATAACAAGATTTAAATAAAAGCAAATGTAATCTTATGCAGAGTACGCAGACTGTCATTTTTCACTCCAAAAAATCAAGCTTGCTTTGTTTTTGATGCCAATTCATATGGGTTTGGTGTATTTTATCAATGATAATTCTTAATGCAGGAAATACACAACCTATAATGGATTGCTGCACACAAGAAAGAAATACATCACCAACACCTGTCCCCAGTATAGTCATAAAATGTTATAGATTTCAGAGATAAAAATATCATAATAAAATATGTTCTGTATGCAAATAATAAGACTACTTTTTGAATAGAAACAAATATGGAAACTGTTTTCTAAAGTGGAAAACTGGAGGATTAAAATTGAATCATTGTTGCTGTCCCCCAGATGAAAGTAAACAAAGGATTACAAATATAATTCAGCTTTTATTAGTGTACGGCAGTCACAAGAAATGGAACTATTCACCCTGGAAATGAAGCTGGTGATATTTCTGAGGAGTGAAAGTCCCACTTCATTGTACAACAATATTGATACTGAAGCCCATCTGAGTTACTACTATTCTCAGTTTGGTTTGAAGAGAGAAATGAATTGATAGACTTCCTTGCTGGTAAGGTGGTGAGGTCTTCCTATCTTCACCTGTCCTTACTAAATTCATCCCTGACCATTACAGATTATTTCACATGACTTTTCACAACCCACACCTCATCTAACCCAAGCAAAATATTTTTCTGTGTCTGAGTACTTCCCACAGATCATTAAATAACACAAAGACATATGCTCTCGTTACCTCAGGTTGTTTAAAAATCAGTCTTAATTACTGCAGAAGGATGAATAAGTTGCAATTGCCTCATCTAGCAATAGCTTGTGTTCAGAAACCTATGCCCAATAATGGATTGGTTTCCAGTCTTGTCAGCAGCTTTCAGAATATAAAGGAAGAACTCCTACTGCAGTGGGTGTTGGAAACTCACAGAAATGTGAGAGCACAGACATATTTGCTATGCCATATCATCTGAGAGGGAAAAAGACTTGCAAAAACTGAAGGGATACCATGAATTACAGTACCTTACACTTTAACGAGCTTTTTCCCACATTTGCTTACACTTTACATAATTGTTTCTAGAAATGTGAATGAGATGTACCTAAATAATATTCTAACAATTATGTCTCCTTATGAAAGAGCTGTATTTCAAAACATCTGAATATGTGTTAAAGATACCATAGGAGCCTTTTTAACAAGCAGGGAAGCCAGAACAAGGGATACAGATCAACCCAAACAGATGCTAGTGGGAGCCACATACCGCTTTCTTGTTTGCTGCTTGTCTCCAAACTATGGTTCAAAATATGACAGCAAGTGTTTATATATATATATAAATATATATATATGCATGCATATATATATATTTGTTGGGACTCTATCTTGTATTTCTCTGCATCAGATCTTTAAGACGCGGTCTCTTGGTTCACAGTTGAACCACTCTGCTCTGCATGCCTGGCTGACAGTCCTCTTTCCTTTGCCTGCAGCTCTGTTGGACTTTCTTTCTCAACAGCAGGAATCCCTGAGGACAGGAGCTCTGGAGGAGGTGTCCAGTTCAGGGTCCAGACCAGCAGCATCACGCCAAAGAGGTGGGAGTTATGTGAAGTTGGGGCTAATGTGAACTGAGACTAAGAGGAGCTATTGTGTTCCCCTCCATCTTCAGAAGGGACCTCCAGTGGGAATCTCTCTTCCTCGGTCTTTGCTGCCTACAAGTCTTGGGTTATTTGTTTATCCTCTGCTTACCAGCACTAAGACCCACTGCAGTGTGTGCTGCTCTGTACGGCACTTAGAGAGGCACAATTATGTCATTCTGTACTTCTGCCCCTCTCATGTCTTTTATCGTTAGAAAAGCTGGGAACATGGCACAAAAGATAAATGAGGACGGTGCTTGATGACGTCAGTTAATCAGTCAGCTATTTTTGAGTACAGACTGACTAGTCACTAAATTGCAGGATAAAAAGTCCTCTCTCACAGAAATGTACCAATCTGACTGACATACTCCTGCTGTTGAATGCCATAGCATTTGAAAGCACTTGAGAACTATGTAACTAATTTAATAGTTTCATCCTTATCAAGATTTTACTTAAAAAATAACAGGAAGCATCATGAAGGACCTCAAGAGAGACTGAAGTAAACATCTGGTTATAATTCTGAAAATGTGCTCCAAAACATGCATTTCAAAATTTTAGGCCAGTGCAAAATACTCCAGCTTTGCACCTGGTTTAAGCAAAATTAGAGGGATGTAAATTAAAAAACTGTACAACTTTACAACTGCAATAATTATTTATCTAAGTTCTAGCCCACCTGAAAAGATTTTTATCTCCAAGCTTGCTCTAGTCAAAATAATGTCAGATGAGATAAAGATGGATATAACCTTACGACTTCTACAAGCCCCTATTTATAAAGTAAATCATAAATACATATTGCAAAAATATTACCAGTGGGAGGGGAAAAATCAATAAAAAATAAAAAAGAAAAGTGCACATTATAAAAAAGATTTCCATGAGTTGAAATACCTTCTGTTAAATGTACATATAACATATATCACATATAAAAGCTATTAATCCAATTTAACAACATTCAATGCATTTATGCTAAGAAACTGCTAAAAAGCACTAAATGGAATTTACTGAGATGAATAAAAAGCACAATTACCAACTAGACTTTGGAGATTCCAGTTAGTAAATGAGGCTGTGAAATTGCTTTGTGTTAAAAGAGTATTAATGGCTATGCTAGCACTTGACTAATATTTTATTGCACAGCCTGTTACTAAATTAGACTCTTTCCATGCCTTTCTGTAAAGTCACTTAGTTATACTTAGAATACATTTCTTTTTACAATGTTTTTAAGAGGTTGCTGTATTTTGGAAGTTCCTGATCCTGATGACTTTGCTCGAAGTTGAATTTACCTATGCTACCTGTTCCTTGTGGAGATGTTGGTAGCAAAACAATGCTGAAGCTGAAGTCTTGCTTCTCTTTTGACAAGTGGTGGAGGCATCAGCTAACCCAAAGAAAATCACATGAGGTACATCACGTACAATAACATAACCAAGTGTTTTGGTGTATCAGCATTGAGAAGAAATGGTGTGAATTGAGAATCAAATTTGAGCTTGGGAAACTGTGACGTGTAAATTTTCTTCCCTGATTTTGGCTTCTTTCCAAAGCTGAGACTGCAAAGATGCTGTTTAACAGGTCTTCTGTGACTAGTCGTGTGAAGGCAAAGAATCATTTCCTGTTCTGAATACTACTTGTGCTCCAGGTTTCAGCTTTGACAAGCTTTCACCTGGTCTCTTGCAGACTTCAAATTTCATAGGAACAAAAAATATGAAGAAATCAACGTTTATTAGCTGTCCATAAGTGACAATGTGCTGGCACTTCTATTTGGAAAATATCAGAAATTAGGAGTATATGATGGTAGAAACATAAAAATTATCTTTTTCTTTTTTCTTTTTTCTTTTTTTTTTTTTTTAAATAAAAATAATCATAATTGTGGAGGAATGCAATATACCTTGCTTCAACATTTTCCTTCACTCATCATAACCTTCTAAAATATTGCATACATATATGAGAAAATCTCTTGAAAAAATAGATACCAAAAATGTGCTAATGTGCTCACAATTGCTCAAGTATTTAAGTCAGACAATGTGAAATTATACATATACAATCTCTTCATCTGTGTATTTAAATAATTTACAGATAAAGTTCTTATAACATTGGAGAGCAATGGATATCATTAGTAAAAGTGATCAATGAGAAAAACCAAATGCCCTCTGAATGAGGTTTATAATGTTTTATGAAGCTATATTTCAGTACAATTCAAAAGATGCAGCCCTTCTGCTTTCTGGACACAGCAAACCTGTTCCATAACAGGATGGGGTCTCAACATTAGACTTTTACGTGTCCACACAAAGGCCAGAAATTCAAATTAGCCATGTTAAAAACTAACTAAAATACAAATTCTCTTCTCAATTAAACCTGACCTGACGTAGTAACATTCCATGGAGCATACATTCTTCCTTGGTAAGGATGATTTGCAGACCACAATAAGGAGAGCAACAAGCAGAACAGAAAACCCAGCTGTGGGCAACATTAGCCACATGACAGCCTCTAAACAGGACTTGGAAAAAAAAAAAAATCCACCATAATGTGCTGCATCATTATTGCTAACAGAAGCATAGCTCTTCTGTAGGAGTGGTAACATTTGTCTCAACTGGGGAAACACAGCAGGAAGCTCACAGAGTGATCTTCCAGCATGCTGGGGAATGATCCCTGGTGAGCACCCAAATGCGGCTTGAAACATCAGAAGTGCTGGTACTCAGATCATGTGAGGCACCAGTTACAAATGTATTACCAGGTTGTACATGCTCTGAGCTGCTGTTACATGAAGCATGTCATCTGGATAGCCCAGAGGAGAAGAACTAAATTGTGCAGACCTAGTTAGAAATGAATGAATGCGCTAATACTCTGAGCTGAGAAGGGTGAAATGCAGTTGTGAGCAGTCAGCAAGGAAATGAGCTTTGGCCTTTCCTGGGACTCTTCTACATCCTAGAATGAATCCAGATTGCCACCACTGGTCAAGCTGGTTACAATGTGGGAGCGCTGAACCCCAAGAGCAGAGAGAGGCCAGCTGAATTGCTTGAATCTAACTTTACGAATGGTGATAAACAAACCCAGCGTAATGAGGGGAGCTGGGGCTCCAGCTTTCCACTATAGAAAGTTCTTGTGTCTATAAAACCTCCACGTCTGGAGCCAGCAGATAGACTCCCGGACGGGAGAAGTGCTCTTCTATACATTGCATGAAATCCCTTTCAGGTTTGTCTGCCATATGAATAGCTGATAATTGCCACTTCCTTTCCCTTGCTTGATTTCCATGGGAAAACACAGGTGGCTGCCAACCCTGCTGCAGGCGAGCGAGACGGGCAGTGGTGGCAGCAGCTGCAGGCGGCACGGCTGTCCCAGCCAGGGCACCTGTACAGACATGTGTCGGCACGGGGACACCACAGCAAGCGGGTGAAAGTCAAGCCCTTAGAGAACAGGCAATGTGCTGCTGACCACTGGGTGCACAGCTCCATTGTCCTTTTGTGCCGATGGACTGAAAATGATATGGAGCTATTTGGTCACACTTTTCAAAAAAAACTCCCCTTTCACCAGTAAGCAGATACAGTGGCCATGCCAGAAGTCCAAATTGAGTTACAAGGGCAACAAGACACACAGCATTTCATGCCTCGCAGATTTCATTCGCTTAACTGAACACAGTTACATTTGCAAGGCTAACACAAGGGGATTTGTAATTAATATATGTATTTCCACATATGCACATCTAGGCACATATAGATGTAAATGTTTGGATGATCTTAGGCAACAAACAACGTCTGCTGTGCAAAGCACTGGAAATGGGTTATTCACTTCACCAGGGCAGTTTATAAGATAGCTTAATATAGATGTACAGCAATGATTTAATATAATTATTACAGCATGGGTATTGCATGATAAAAAAGGTGTATAGAAAGTATCTTACACAAAAGCCTAATGGCACAGTTTCTGCTCAAGCAAAATTTCCACTAATGCTTTCAAAACCAGAGGGAGGCATTGACCCATTACTGCTTATCACTAACACAGCTTCAAGGAACAATTGTGGGTCTTGGCCATTGTACAGCACTCTCCATCCCACCAAATCCCCTGCTGCTTCCCAGATTACACCTATTTACGGGTTAGATGGGTAATACTTTACAATACTTTATCCACAGCCATCCTAGAGACCCACTGGGTAGGATGCACTCTGGATCAGCACACACTTCCATGCCAGTGGAGGCATGTGGAGCTCGATAACCTTTATTTATTTATTTATTTATTACCAAAAAACAAGCCTTTGAGGAACATCTGCAGTGCCTGCTGGATGTGACATCACTGTGCAGGGATGTTCCCTGGTCTGTTGTCAAGCACATCAGTGGGAGCCTGGGTTTCCCTCCAGGTTGTGTCAGCCAGCTGCTGGGTAGGACAGACACCGTGGTTATGAGATCTGACAAGATATCAACCCAAGGTGACTCTCCAGTAAAAACACTCGTGAGCTAGAGCTACTGCTTGTGCGGCCTATATCCATTCAGGGTGAGATCATGGTAAAAATCTCAATGAAATCAATAAGATAACCTGTGGCATTATATATATATATATGTATATATATATATATATATAT
>CM021729.1:66995573-67016247 GCA_011074415.1 Stictonetta naevosa | reverse complement strand
ATCCCTCTATATCTCTGAGCTGCTGTACCTTAGAACATAATTTTAGGGGAAGGAGGGTTGTTAGTGAGTTTGTTCCTGAATGCTGTGTGTGGAGAGCAGAACAGTTCTTTGTAAACATCTGCCGTTGCTTCTTACGTGGATGAATGCATAATACTTACAAGTACACAAATCACATTTTAGATTTAGATCTCATTTACATAATACATAAGAATGCAGAAAATGTCCCAGAGGGCAAGTAAACACTTTGAGCATAAAATGGAAAGAAATTTTGAGATCTTTTTCCTTGTTGGTTTCTTTAGCATGTTTTAAAACCAAAGAGATGGTTATCATAGAAAAAAAAATATGTTGTTTTAAATCTGTCTGCATGTTAAGGTTGCTTTGGTGAAAATAGCATCTGGTCCCACTATTGCTCATGCTACCACAGAAACATCCTTCACACAGGTGAATTTCAGGATGTTGTTCCCAGTGACATGTGCCTGGTTATATGCATAAAAACAGCCACGTAGCTACAAATGCAATAAAATTAGTTGTCTGAAGTTTCCAAGTCACTTGTTAAACAGGAGGACCTCAGCTCCTGCTCTGTTAAGCTGAGAACATTGTTTGATATTTGCTGAAGAAGGGTACTTTACATTTTTCTTGTTTTGATTTTCTTGTTGTGATTGTCTTAACATTTGTCTTAAAAATACTGTTTCTGGCACTTGAGCCCACAACAGAGCTATCTAGTGGATGCAATAACTTGACAGTCTTTTCGTCAGCTGGAGAATGATGGAAACCAGAAGAAAGAACAGTTAAGATTAAATTCTCAAGCAAGTAGTGACAAACTCCTTGTCCTTGAAGCTTATATAAATAACTTTCTTGTGTTTTTTTAACCTGTTCCCCCCTCTCCCCAGCCACCCCAGCAGTGAGGCATGTCACTCTGATGGTTCACATCCATCTCCTTTTATTGATGTCCACTTTGGTATCTGCACAGGTCATCAATTTTGCTGCCTCTCTGGCAGCCGCTGGGAAGGCTGGGGCAGCGTAGCAGGACGTGGTGTGCGGGGGGAGGCTTGGCTCTGTCAGACTCGCGGTTCCAGTCGGATGCCGGTACCGGGGCCTCATAAATCTTGTAGGTGACCCAGGTGAACTCTGAGGCTCAGAGCTCACTGAAAACTGATCAGGCCTCTGTTTAGTTTAACAGGCCCTTTTCAGTGACAAGTGAAGGGTTCAACAAATGCACAAAACAGATATATATTAGTTGAAAAATTAATGGCTTTTAAAAGAATGTTTGACAATTGTTTAGGGCTGTCTGTAGATCCATTATACTGATAAACGACCAACTTGGTCTAAGCCAAACTGGAGATGGGCAGCAAGAAAACAACCTTGATTTTTATTTTATTTTTTTCTCCTCTGCTTGCTCTCATACTCTCTGTCTATTTAGTTGGCTTCATAAGAGCCACATGTTCTGTGGTGGTCAGGAAGACTTAAAGAAGGCGTCAAAGGGTACCTGTGCAGCTTATATTTAACCTTGCAATCCAACTGGAATTAAGCAACACTGCAGATGCCCTCAGTGACCTGCTATTGACCGCCTGAACTTCTAAGTTAGGGTCAGTGGGGGCCCAGAATAGGAGGTCAAAAGCTGGTCAGTGCTCTTCAGCTCCAGCATGTTGAATAGAAAGACTTTATTGCTGTGATTTATGCAATTTGCACAGACAGGTTAAGGAGACCTTAAAACATGCCACAGTGCTCACTTACACTGGGTACACCATCTACTTGGAAAATAAATTCCGATTATCTGTATGAAATCTCTTGTGGATACGCCTTGAAGTATTTTACCCTCTGTACTCTAAAGATTCATTCCCACACTCGACCCCTGAACGTGACAAGGTTAGTGTTTCCAGATTTATTTAAACAATACGAATGCACCAAATGAAGCACTTTACAAAGCTGATTAATTGCAAAGGCAGAATAACAATTGGTCATGAGGTTTTCTTTCTTCTTTTTTTTTTTTTTTTTTTGGGTACAGCTAAACTAGAAAAATTGAGCTCTTGAATCAGTCACAATGGCAATTTGAACACAATGGAGACTAATTTTTAACCAACAAACACACATAAAATTTTTGTGTTTCCTTGTCAATTATTACATGTGTTCATCTATGTAGCTGAAATTCTAGAGCTGATGGGAAATTATCTGATTGATTAAACTATTAAATAATTTACTGAAATAAAAACATGGGAGCTTTTATCACTCTACAATGAAAAGCCTTTTCCTGTTTTTCTTGGCGAAGTTTAATATGGACAAAGTTAGAGTTAGCTTCTCCTCCAAATATAGATTCAACATCTGTGCTACCTGCTGCTCAAGTTCTAGGTCTTTCTTGAGCAGAAACTGCCAGTCATGGTGTAGGTTTTCTGACAGACTCCTCTCACACCACCAGACTTGTTTTCACTTGTGATCAAAGAACGAAACTCAACCCAGGTCTTCCAAGGTGAAAGGCGTTTTAAAAACCTTTTAGTGCTACCTCTTCTTCATTGCTGTAGTTCATAATTCTTTGCTGTGTGTTGCTGTAAACCTTGTATTACTTAGATTTAATAAGTCTAGTATAACAAGATATTAGTCCACATTAGGGTATTATTGCATCCAACATAATGAAAGGGTAAAAATGTAGAATTTGCCACGTTCTTCTGAAAAAATCAATTTTGTAAATGTCTAGCTCCTCACTTTCACAGATATTTTAAGGATACAGTTTTTATAAGCATACTCAATGTCCTAAATTATATTTACAGGAAAGACAAAAATTGCTGAGCATGAACTGTTTGAATCTGTCAGTAAATGCACCATTATTAATAAATATATTTATAACCAGCTATAGAGCAGAGCAGCCCTGGTGGATAAATAATTTTTTTTTTTTTTTTTTGTAAAATAATTTATACATATTATTTAAAGTGATAGACTAGTCTGTCATAAGCATAATGCATAGATTTAATGCTGCCAAAATATGTATGTATTTGAAAGCCTGGAACAGATCCAAAATGCACTTCTCAAGTCAATAACACACCACAACCACCAATAGAAATATAATTCTTTTCTAATGAAATATAAGAAAAGCTATCACCTCCTTTCTCATTTCTTTTAACTCACAGATAAGCGATACAATGCTGACCACTGATTTACATGTAAAAGGGTCCACAAATAAGTAGCAGGTGTAGAATATGATCCCCCACCAATCTGCAGACCTAGCACTAACAGCTGTGATCTTGTTTTAGCTTTCTGTGTACACTTACTCAAAAGCAAGGCAGGCAGACTTCCCAAAGTGTAGAAGCATGTTATTTTACCATAAGTTTCTGTGGGTCCCACTTAACTTGTCTCAGACTGAAGAACAAAAGTTTGTCACATGTATCACAGTCGATCGATAGGCATTTTCAAAGGCAACAACACAGTCTTGATGGTTTTATGTTTTGGTCTCTACTGTTTAACAGAGAGCGATTATTGACTAGATTCCTGAATGGTTAGAGAATTACCACAAAATAGACACTGGGAATAAATTAGGGATTAAGAAAGTGAGACACCTAGTATTCCATTTCTAACTATAGGATAGTCAAAGTTTAATGTAGTATAGTATAGAGAGTAATAGCATTTCTCACTATTTCTTTCTTTGTGAAGATGCCTGGTAGAGTCTTTGTCCACCCAAATTCCTGGTTTATTTTTTTATGCCATATTAAGTCTTCTCAGGAAGAAGAACTAGTGGGAGATTCCACTGCCTATATGTCATGGTCAAAACCTATTTTGGTTGGTTTCATATTGTGGTTTTCTCTTGGGAAGTTGGTCCCATATTTCTAAAGAATCTGTGACAGAAACCTAAGAAAACTGAATCTTATTTGCCAAGTAGGTCTAAATTTGTTTTCAACATGTATGTAAACTAGGAAAGGTTGAAAGCCATCAATATAAAAGTAAAAGATTTTTGGAGGTTCAGTTCAGGAAAAGCCTCGAAACCAATTTGAAACCCTTCCAATTCTATCTAACCTTTCTAATTCCATCTAAAAATTGAGCTAAATTTCTCCCAGGAACATGCTCTTTCAATGTATTTCTGAAGTTTGACTCCAGATAGAATTGCAAACATGGCAATAATGCTGGATAATTCTTTGTGCATTGATAGTTATGCAAAATTGAACAATCCCAAAAGGAAAAACAAAGCCCTCCACCAACACTCCAAACTGTTTTGTTTGTGATGGGTACAACATGCATGTTTCTTTCAACTTTTGTATTTCCTAAGTGTAAGAATTTCTAGATTAGCGCAGAGAATAGTGAGGAGAATTTCAGAGTGGTAATAGGCAAACTTGGTCTTGAAAATATATTGAATGGAAAGTAGCATTTTCAGAAGAGTTTGTTATCTAAAATAATCACAATGATGACAAAAAGAAAAGAAAAGAAAAAAAAAAAGTACTTCTGATGCCAGATGGCCAGACTTAGATCAATGCGCTTCCAAATCACTGAAAATTTTATGATTTATAAAGCGGGAATTTTAAATATAACCGTGACTTCAATTAAAGAAGCCTGTTTCTGAACAATTGGAAACAAGAGATTAATAGAGCCACAGGTCAGATAAACATTATTTTCTGTTTAAGTTGTATTGAAGCAGTCCTTCCAGAGGTAGTTCATGAATTTTGGTTCATGCTACTACTTCTAGTGCCAAAGCCTTTGGAATCTTCTTGTTTTCACCATGGACCAGGACAACCTCAATCAACCCTAAGATTTAGGATGGCACTCTGCCCTTATCGTAATGTATTGAGATGAGTTTTGGTGCCTCTGAGGTCCGAGCTGGTGAAAAGTGAATGAAAATTTGAATGGATGTGTATACCTTTATATTTTGTAAGAAAACTAAAAGAAAAATGGTAATCAACAGTTAGAATTTGGTGCAAGTGGCAAGTTTCAGTCCCAGAACAGATCAAGACTAATCCTGCATAAGAAAAAAATAGGTCCAAAGTAAGGGTCAATCAGGCTTTTAATAATCTAGTATTAATGCTGTGTCATAGAAACATAACATGCCTTTCATCTTTGTGTGAACAAAGGGCAAGATCAAAAGGATTTTTGTGCTTAACGTTCCCCCAAGTGCAACATTTATAAGAACCTGGCACCTAACCCTAAAAACCAAAACTGCACATGAAATTCCTCTTTTTTATTTATTTATTTATTTTAATCTTCTTTCTACAAAGAAGCCCCAGCTTGACTTATTGACATGTCATCTCACCTTTGACAACAGACCATAAATGCAGACTGTTGAGCACTTTGCTTATACTTTCCTTACTAAAAAGCAAATTCTTAACCTGCAAATTCCTAAGCAGTTGGATTCCCCCCCTCTCCCTCCCCCCCAGGTGATCACAACTGTGTACTCATCCACCGAGAAAAGGAGTTTAGTGTTTTCAGTCAATTTTATGATTCTATTGCTGAGGCTGGCATTCAGATATAGTCAGCTTTCCTGTCCTCTACCAAGAAATTTGGAAACGGACCTAATCTTCATTATCTCACACAAGGAAGGCTATTTATTATATTTGATTTCCCGTATTAATACTTTAAATGTTTCATCACCATGCTAGGATTGCAGTGGTACTCAGACTGATGAACACAGAGGAATCCTAAAACTCTGGCAATATGAAACATATTATTCAGTGGCTTCTATAAGGTGATGCTCTAAATAACTATATTTGTATCTAGGCTTTACATTTTAATGTGAAAACAGGTGGCTTCTTAGTTTTGTCTTCTGGGAATATGCTGTGGAACAGACGGAGGTTGACTTTTGGCTTTGTGACTTGCAGAGTCATCTCACAGACATCAGATAAGGGTAGATGTGGTGGCTTTACCTTCCTTTAAATAATGAAATCTATAACCCAAACTCAGGTATTTACCTTTCTTTCTCAAGACTAATTATAACTTGTGTTTAAGAGCCTTATGAGAAGTCAGGTTAGAAACAAAATTGCTATCTTTATTTAAGCAGAGCGTGAAACCCCATCTAAGGTCAAAACTGAGGTCATAAAGAGGATAATATGGGTTTAGCCTGAAGTGCAGCTGCTGTATGCTGTATTTAGCCATTGAATAAAAAAGGAGCTTTTGTTTCCACTAATGTTACTCCCTGCATCTTTCTAAGTCATTTCTCCCCTCTGACAACAGGGAAATTTAATGTATATGTATGTGGCAGCCAGTTTTTATATGTTAATGTGCCTGATTTCACATATAAAGCAAACAGGAATGATATAATTTTAATCTGTTGAGTTTTTTTTTTGGGGGGGGGGGTGGGGGGGGAGCGGGGCGTGAAAGTGCTTATGAAGGTGCGTGTTCTTACAGTGGCAAAAACATTTTATTGGTGGCATGGATCCCACCATATGTTACAATGGCATTATATTGTGCTGTATAAGAGGAATCAATAACAGAACAAATTCTGATATATATATTAGGAGAGAGGATCTAAAGAAACAAGTATAGTTTGTAAAGTGCTGAAGAAATTACAGTAGAGAGACAAATAAATAATGCTTCAATGCCTCCTCTGACTTCACAGGGACCAACCAGAGAGCAACGCAGTGACTAGATTTTTAGTGATGAACACCAGGAAAAAGTTTGAAAATGCACATTCCAAAATGAATGTAGAGGACTGCATGGATTTAATCCACTAAACAGAACTATGGAAAAAATCTAATTCCATTATTCAGAGGCCGTGAGTGTATTTTACCTTAGGGAAATGTACTTCTACTCATTTTCAGTAACTCTATAGTCCATTTCAGCCTCTATGCTTGAAAATTAACAGCACGTTAACAGGACTATTGCCTGTACTTGTGGAACTGTCTGTTTAGGATTAGGCCATTAAATATTGATGGAGATAATTGTTCCTGCACTTGAACAGCAGAAGGATAGAACCGAAAGTAGTTTAACTGGCATTTGCATTTATGCTTGGTAAACAGAGATGAGTTTGAAAGCACTGAACATTCAGTATTACCTTGTACACAGTTCACATTCCAAAGCATCACCGATCAGAAAGATCAGTTTGATAAAATATTGTAGCAAAGGTTAAATCAAACCATTTCAGCAGTAATTTATCACCTCTAAATAAACAAATTCAATGGCAATACATACATCTAATTGTCCTTCGGTAATTATATTTTCTTTTTTTGGAAGGCTCATCAGTCACAATTTCTCATGATTTTAGTATTAAGAGTCACCTTTTGTCACATACTTTTCAAATTCTTTTTAGTTTGAACAGCAAGATTTTTAAGGCCAGATATTCGGTAGAGGAGAACTGTCTTTTAATTTCTTGTCAGTTTTCCATTAACTGCGCTTTTTAACCCTTGTTCCTGAATCAGAAAATTTGTAAATTACTCTTTGTGATATACATTATCCAGGAGGAAATAGTTGCTCACACCCAGCATTCTACTTCACTAGGTAATACAATTTATCATGCAGTTAGTCAATGAGATAAGGAGGACTTTATCCTATGACCAAAGTCATAGAGTCCCCTGCATCAGTTTAGTCAGTTATTCCCTAAAAAAAAAACAACACAACAATACCAAATTTTTGCCAATGTGTTGTGGGCAGGATGCATTGATGTGAAAAGATTGGCAGTTCAGCTCAAAAGGTTATTTAAGTGAAGTGTACAGTACATCTTGAGGGAAGGCTGTCCTAACAGGGTGACACTTAAGGTGCATTAAAGAAATGAAAGAACAGCTCTGTTCACTGCAAACTGCTTTATGCCTGGTGTTCTTGTGATTTGGACAGGTGCATGATGCATATAAAACAATTCAATTCACTAATCTGAATTACTTCTGTCTTGATGAATGACTGCTAAAAATTCTCTCTATAGGAACTACACTTACGTGAAAGTGAGCAAAGTGTCTAGAAGTTATATCAAATTAAAAATCGTGCTATGGCTGTTAATGAAGGGCCTCCTGCACTGACTCTAAATATGATGCCCATATATCAAAGACCTCTGACATTGCCTGCCACTTGATCTGGACACAGGAAATACAGAATTCCAGGCAGATGAGAGCTGAAACTGAAGCTCCAAAAACCTTCCTTGTGCAAATGATTAGGCACAGCTGTTTCGCTTCACATTTCGGAGCACTTGAACTCTGCAATCTGCCACATTTTACAGGACTGCATGTACAGAGGGTAAAAAAACGGTATCATGCCCTGGCTAGACAGCAGATGTGGGGATAAAGAAATGTCTCCATTAAGAGAAAAAATATATGGAAAAAAAATGCTGGAAAAAAAAAGAATAGGGAGGAAAGAAGAAGAAATTAAAGGGAGACTATTGGAAAAAGTAGAAGAAATCAATCTGTTTTCACAAGATCAAAGGGGTTACTTTTGCAGAGATTTACCACAAACAGCAATATATTTACTGTTAAAAACATCTTTGCATTTCTACAGCTGCTCCAAAATACAACATTTTACCCCTAGTTTAGAAACTCAGCTGCCACCTCCAACTTTACCCATTTTGTGTAACAAAACAGCATTCTTAACATGATTTCAGTATGAAGACTCCTTCAGTTCAGATCAATAATACGTAAATACTAGGCTAGATAATAGAAATGGCAAGAAAAAGCCCAGCCTAACATTTTCACAAACTCCCTTGGTGCTCTTAATTTTCCTAGCTCCACGTCTTTACTGTAAGAGGACCACAAAATGATGAGGTTCAGAGAAGTATCTTCCATAAATTGATGAAAGCTCTTTATTACACAGTTTGCTCAAATAGCTATTTAAAGCCTGCTCCTGTAGCACAGAAGCCTATGGGACATTTTCCCACTTACTCCAATAAACCAAGGATCAGTGTTTTCTGTGCCAACTTCTTACTGAAGTGAAAAGAAAACTGATGGCAGCTCAGCCTTTTTTCTTCTCTTTTTTTTTTTTTTTTGATTATTAAAGAGGCCACAGATAGATTTAATGAAGGAATATAGCAGTGTGATGTCAAAAAGAATCTCAAATATAGTAAAGAAAATACACACATACACAAAAATACACACATATACAAAAATAAAAAACACATATATACACTTATACACACATATACAAAATACAAAATACACACAGTAAAGAAAATAAACACATATACAAAAATATGTAGAAGTGGTATAACAGACTTAAAGAGAAGTTTAGTGTCTCTACTGTCCACCAGCAGAGAGCTTTATCAAGAAAGTAAAAATCTCTTTGGGTTCTTCCTGTTGACTATTTTGTCATTAAAAGGCATGAGTAGAGGAGTTTCTCTGATCACTGTGCAATTCAAATAAAACCTCGTGACACAACTGGACTGTCCTGGGTGTCCTGACATGTTTCTGATCATGTCAGAAAACAGTCTCTTGACTCCCTGGCCAGGCAAGCTACTAGGAAACAGGTCAGCTTTCCACAAAAGGTGCAGATTGTCTCCATCACAAGAACTCAAGAATGTCCTGGAGGAGAGGTCACATTGATGAGCTTCCCAGTTGCAGAAAAGCCTCATCAGGAATTAATACTCAAAGGATTTATCTTCACTGCTACAAGGGATGTTTTTTTCCCTTCAGCATAACAGACACTGTCTATCACTGTGTGAAAATAACAGTCTGCCATGAAATACATGGCACTCTCATTCTACCTGAAGTAGGAATAGTGTGGGAGAGAGGACAGATTTCATCTACCGCTGTTTAAAAGTTGTGATTACAGAGCCCTCCTTTCACTCCCACGTTTTACTCAGTGAAGACAAAGCCCCAGGGGTTTTCCACATCAGAAGATAAACCTGACCTCTCTTATATTTCATAATAATGTAAAGGGAAGTGTTTTCCTATGCCTTGCTTACAGTGGAGCAGAGTTTCAACTGGTTAAAACCTACTGCTGTTGATAGGAGGAAAAAAACAAAAATTGTGAGACAAGGGCATGAGTGAGGTGAGTGAAGTTCTTGTCTTGTGAAAGAAAGAATGGTTTTATCTCATTTCATGCAGTTTTAGGGGCTCACCTGGGAGGAAGCAGTTCATCATACTTTATATGTTTCTTGAGACCTCAAATGCCAGAATAAAATTAGAGCAACGCATCCTCAACTGAAAAACAAGTAATAATAATGACATGCTTAAAAGTAACCTCAAATAATGACCCAAGAAGATAAGATGAAAGCATTGGGGGATTTTTGATTCTTTTCCTAAGATATACCTTTGGTTTAAAACAAACTTGATTTGAAAGGTTGGGGAAGGGACAGAAAAGGGAGGGAGACAGCACAGAGGAGGAGGAAGAAGTCAGCAGGTAGAACACAGGAAATGATTCTTCTTAAGAGGGAAAATTTGGTTGTAGGCCAAAAGAGCAGCTGTAGGAATGAAGTCTTGTAAAACCAGTTTCAGTAAAATCATATATATATAAAATTATATGACCCAGTGAGAAAGAAAAATAAATGAGGGATAATTCTAATTATCTGGAATTAGCAAGAAAAATTCAATTCAGAGTAAAACACTTTAGTTAAACAAAATATTATCCTTAACTAAAACTGGTAAGCCATTTCTGCAGATTCATATTCCATCAAAATTTCTCAGACATGATAAGGAGAACAAAGCAATTTTCTTTCCATGAGATATACAGTGGAAGAGAAAAGAGATGATATACTAATAGTAACTAGTCAAACACGGTGTCATAAGGAGTTGAAACCCAATAGACAGTACGAACAGTAAAAACACCCTATAGACATTAAGAAAATGAAATTCAAGGAGGCAGACTTTAATAGAAAGATGACAACCAATAGGATTTAAATGGAAAATTTGACATTTTGAAGGAAACATGTGACAAATACAGAAAATACACAAGTGGCTGCACAGACATCTAGCCACAGGACACCATGACAGTCTGAGGGAGCTTTGAATCAATTTTCTAAACACCTTTGAGGAATAAGAGTTTCTCCACATTACTGCACGACAGTGAGGATTTTTGACTCATATCTCAAAAATATACAGATAGGACAGGAACATGGCAAAGGCTCATAAAATGTTTGGAAGAGTACAGAGACATCTCTTCTCTGTTGTTCATCTTCTCACACACTTTTTGAAATTCGTCACCACCTGATGTCCAGAGGGGACAATTTCCCCGGCAGATGTGGAGGAAGGTTACATACTGAATAGTAAAAGAGAGAAAAAAAGGGAATCCTTTAAATAGAGTAGCAGAAGACTGTGGAAGCTATAAAGGAAGTCTGCTCATGGATAAAAGAGTGGTGAGAAGGCAGTAAGAAGGCAGATGAATCATGTGAAGTGTTCAGCATCCTGGTGTAGGACGTTCTAAAATGGTGACTCAGGCCCCCGACAGAGCCACAAAATGAAGAAAAGCCTCTTAGCTTCCCAGGGCTTGTTTAATTTCAGAATTTGTTGTGAAATATCACACTGAAGTTTTCTTTCCCACAGAAGGTCTGCAAATCTCAGTGTTGATCAGGAACCATCATTTTAGCACTTGTACCTTTTATAACTAAATTGAAAATTGGATATACATGAAGACAGACAAAGAGTAGAAGAGTGTGTAAGTGAGAAGGAAAAGCCCCACTTCTCTCCAAACCCCTCAGATTCATCTTTCTTTTATTACAATATTTCTCCTTTCTTCCTCTGTGTCATTTCTGTCTTTTCTTTCTTGATTGCTTCTTTCCCCTTTCCACTGTTTCTTTTTCTTTGCCCTGAGCATTTTTTTTCCCACTATTCTGTTCTAGCTGCATATTAGTGTCTGAAATACCTCTTCTCCACCTTTCCTACCTCTTTCTTCTCTATTGATTTTTTTTTTCTGTTTGCTTTCTTTTGCCTTTTCACTATTTTCTTCATGCCAGAACTTCAACAAAAGATCAAAAGTGAAAATCCAGCAAAACAAATTAGAGATCTGATGGCAACCAAGTGTAACTAAATAAAAATGCTTCTGCATTAGCCACAGTTACTAATAGTTTTTAATAGTAGGTGATTGGTAGTTTTTACTAGGTGAATAAGAGGTTGCAAAGCATAAGCAGGCATACAAGACAGCACAGTAAAAATTGAAATTCCTCTTACAAGTCTGTCCAAAACAGCACAGATTTTTTTTTTTTTTTTAATCTCTCTCATTTTTTTTTTTTTTCTCTTAAGTATGAAGTGAAAGATTAAAACACATTTCTTTCAAAATATGGCTTGAGATGCAAGTTACCTGAATTTGTATTCCTCCCTGCCCTGAATAAATAATCTCATTTCACTTTCTGTCACTAAAAGGCAGAAGTGAGAACTACATTAACTGATTAGAGAATTAAAACTATTGCATACGGCTTGTTTTAAAGGATGCAATCACCCAGATGTTGCTGCTGTCAGTAGCACTGCAATACTATGCATGTTCACACTTCTGTATGCATTAAAAGCATAGTTTATAAATGTATGAGATGCATAACACTATGTCTGTATGAAAATACTATTCTAACATACATTAATTGTATTCAATAATCACATTTTATAACCTTTTAATTGACTAGTATTTAGTGTTTGGCAATTAAATGATTGTAATCAACCATCCACTGAAGTTAATTATCTGTAGATTGTGCCGGTCACTTTAAGTATTTCTTTTACTATGTTCAAGATGTGGCATTTATCCAGTTTCTTAATGGGCTACATTTAGAAAGGGAACCTCAGCAATCCCGATATCTGTACCGGGTGTATTACAGAAGAATAACTCACATGACAGCAATCTTTTAAGGGACTGTTATGAACAACATTCACCACCAGCCATATCTTAAACTGTCAGTGTAGTTACTCTGATTTACACCAGCTGAGGATTAGGACACATGTATGATTACAAAGAGTGGTAACTCCTTTAGATGCATCAAATCTTTCAAGATAAGAATGTCAACATAAAGCATAGCTGAGTTAAAAACCAATGTGTCTGAGAACAGTGGAGTTTCATAACAATCCCTTAAAAAAAGTTAATGCTAGATCCTTTACATTTATCTCTGTGTAGCACTCAATTTTGTCCTATAAAAAAGGAACAGTAATGAGGTTCTGAAGGCATTTCATTAGTGCAAAAATACGGCCTGAAACTTAAAAAAAAAAAAAAAATTGCTTGTGTCAAGTAGTTCTCTATGTTCAGAGTGTAATAGAAAACTAACTTGATGAAATAAAGTCCTGAAACTTATCCCCTCTATATTTAAATATTTCCCTGTGCTAAGCAAGCATGGCATACAAACCTCAGTCCCTTGACAACATGCTGTTGTCAGCTTTCACAGAAATACAGGAAGATAATAGAATCTGAGTCTACAAATTTTGCAGGGTCACTGGGGAAGACAGCACTCTAGTTTCCTATACCAGAGGTAGCCAAACCATGGGTTTTGATCTGTGTGTGATTTTGACCTTTATATGTGCAGCCTATGCTGCCACTACACTGTACGTTCCCCAGCAGCCTGGTGCTTGAATGGGCACAGAGAGATGCTGGTCCTATTGTGTGATGGAGCTGTGATGCACCTCACCACTGTGAGCACTCTTTCCTGCTCCCCTCTGCAGAGGCCATCTGATAGATAAGATTCAGGTTTTGTGGCTCTTAACAACATCAGACTTTTGATATGGGTTCTACAGGAACTAGTGGTTTATTCTGTACTAATATATACTCTTGAAACTTCAACTCAAAAATTAACATTTTTCTATATAGCTTTAGGCTTTTACTGTGTACTTTATTGATGATGTCAAGCTCTCACTCGGTAGTTTGATCCATTATTGTTATTTGCAATTCTATAAAATAGCAAGATTGCAACTTCACAGCAGAAAGCATGAGCCCACCAGAACACTTGCTATCACATTCAGGATAGAAAACTTTCAGACTGAATCCTCAAGAGATGTTAAAATAGATATGTACAAATAACTGCAGCAGAACAGTAATTTTTGAGATTTTGAAGAACTCTAGGAAGACCCAGCAGACGGATCTAAACAAGTTGGATCATTGGGCAGAGGCGAATGGGATGAGGTTCAAAATGGCTAAGTGCTGGCTCCTGCTCTTTGGCCACAATAACCCCATGCAGCACTACAGGCTTGGTGCAGAGTAGCTCGAAAGCTGTGCAGAGGAAAAGGATCTGGGGGTATTGGTTGACACTCACCTGAACATGAGCTGGAAGTGTGCCCAGGTGGCCAAGAAGGCCAACAAAATCCTAGCTTGTATCAGGAATAGTGCAGCCAGCAGGAGCAGGGAGGGGATTGTCCCCCTGTACTCTACTCTGGTGAGACTGCACCTCAAGTACTGTGTTCAGTTTTGGGACCCTCACTATGAGCATGACATCAAGGCCCTGGAGCATGTCTGGAAAATGGCTACAAAGCTGATGAAGGGTCTGGAACACAAACAAGTCCTGTGAGAAGCAGCTGAGGGAACTGGGGTTGTTTAGTCTGGAGAAGAGAAGGCTCAGGGGACACCTCTACAACTACCTGAAAGGGAGGTGTGGGGAGCTGGGGATCAGCCTCTTCTCACAGATAACTAGTGATAGGACTAGAGGAAATGGCCTCAAGTTGTACCAGGGGAGGTTTAGGTTGGAAATTAGGAGACATTTCTTCTCTGAAAGAGCTGTCAGGCATTCGAACAGGTTGCCCAGGGAGGTGGTGGAGTCACCATCCCTGGGGGTGTTTAAGGAAAGTTTGGATGTGGTGTTTATGTTTAGTGGGTGATATTGGTCGTAGGGGGATAGTTGGACCAGATGATCTTAGAGGACTTTTCCTACCTTAATGATTCTATTATTTTATGATTATGATTCTTTGCTTTCACATCTGCTTTCTTCTCCCGTAGCTGAATCTTGAACTACATTTAGTCATGCTTGATGTCTTGTGATATGCTGCTTAGAAACTAATCACCCAATCACTTAAACAGATATATGTAAGTTTTCTCCAGGAGCTGGCCTAAATGCAAGTTGTGTCTATACACCTCAGCAGATAGGATCAGAGATGGGATGGGAACATTTGTTTCATTTTTTTTCTGATGCACAGAAATGGGCACAAGACCATAGCTATTAGATAGCCAGATCAACACCAGTGATTTTGCTTCCCTTTCTGTCTGTATTTATAATAGATTTTGATCTTAACCACAAAATAGGTAGGTTACCAACATACTACCAACACCTTCTCTCTCATCAGCACAGAGAAAACCAGCTCTCACTGTGCTTTGCGATGAGCCCTGATCTTTGGACATGTTGCCAGAACAGGCCCAGGTCAGCGAGACCTTTCAGTGTGATCAGCAGAAACATGCTGTTTAGGGTAGAAAAGAAAGGCCAAGTATGTCATGTGGTCTGCTTTCCGAGGCTGGAGAGTTTCTATGCATGGTTAAAACAGGAATAGGTTTTGGTGTCAAGGAGCTATTCCTGCTGATAACTGAATCATCACCAGAAACAGGTACTTCTAGAGTTAAGTTTTATGTTAGCTGTGCAGAGAGGTATTTACAATAGCAGGGACCACAGTCTCAGTCAACCTCACTTTGGGAATATAAAACTCTTTTCCATGATTTACTAAAATCCTCATGCAAGAAGAAGCAGTGGCTGTTATGCTGAGTCTCCTTTCACTATTTGGAAAAGATTAAATGAAAATTTTTGCAAACAAAATATGCTTAAAAATTCTTTTTCCAATAACATTTTGTTTGTTCCTACAGTAGGAAACCTGCAGCATGCATACTTATATGTATAGTGTTAAAATATTTTTTAATAATTGGTAATGGATAGAGCAAAATTATCCTTTATTTATTTATTTATTTATTGTGAATAATGGTGATTTGTTGTCTCAGTTTATTTTGTTGTCTCCCATTGGAAGGATTTAACAGGAAAAGCAAAAAGAATCTATTTCCAGAGAAATTTTTGGCATTCTGGAGAAAGAAATCCTTTGATAAATATGGAAAAGAGCAAAGTAGGTTGAAAGATAATATTCACTGGGCTGTTCTAGTTTAAAGGAAACTCAAGAATGCAAACAAATATCTTTCTAACAAGAGGGTAAGAAGATCATTCACGGATTGCAGTAATGAATAAAGCTCCACTAACATCTCAAAACTTTATGAACCACTAGCAGCAATTTTAAGCAATAAATTCTGATCAAGCTGTTCCTAATGTTTCAGATGCCAACTACTGTTTGAAAATAAACCTATACAGTCACAATATCTAAAACTCTGAAACAGTGAAGAAGATATCTGCTCCTCTTTTTTTTTTTTTTTTTTTTTTTTTCAGCTGAACATTGCTTAAGGGAACAAGGAGTTTAATGCCTTGTTTATAAAATTACATGTGAAGAAAGAGCCATGCCAGACTTAATAGCTCTTTAATGTAAAGTTATTTGATCAAAAAACAATCAGAATTTTTAGGTCTCATATTGAATGCCAACAAATGGCACACAGCCTACACCCTCTTGAAGAGAGTCTCCAACCTCCTTGCACACTTTTCTTGCTCACAAAGTATATACAGTTCTTTCAACAGGTCTGCAATTTTAACAGTGAAATAGGAGGTGAAAAATTTTCAAACTACACATCCCATCCATTTGACTATGTCTCTTATGGACAACTGTTTCAACAAATGCAAGCCAAGCTGAAAAAAGGTGTTTGACCTCTATAATGCCTCTTATAGTTGTTTGAGGCTGAGTACTGTGTCGAGTTGTGGATTTGTTTTCACAAACTTTTGTCTGTATTATGTTATCCTGGTTACATATCTATGTCCTATCAGTTATCAATGTGTCCCAATGTTAATGAAATTGTGGCTGTGTACAGAACTCTTTAAAGATCTCTGACCTCATCCTTGTGATGGAAGGTTTTCTCCAAAGAAAAAAAGAGGGCTGCATTTCAAGCTTCAGCATCATACACATAAATGATCACTTTTCATTGCACAGTCAACTTATTTCTTCAGGCTGTATGCATCTGTCACAGAACTGTTTTTGCCAGGTTAATGTCTGTCACTAATGATAGCCTGGAACAACTACCCAAAGAAATGAGACCTGACTGCTTCTGCCCAGATCAAAACTCCTACATTAACTGGGTACAAATGGAGTCTACTTACCACAGGTCTAGGTACAAGGTGGTTCATTCATTCTAAGAAGTGGAAGGAATGGTAATCATGACTAACTGGCTAATGAACTAAAAATTCCTTGAAAATCCATCTTACTTTTCTAAACATCTACTTCGGTGTAATCAGCAAAAACATAGAAGAGCAGATGCCACACACATGAAGTAAGTTACTATGGCTTGCCTGCGGTAATAAAAAAACTTCAGTGGTGATGCTAGCACTTAAGCCACTCTGGATTTCTTAATTTCATCTGATTATACATGGGATGAATCTTGTTTATTTCCATATAAGATGGCTGAAAAAAACTTCAGCAATATTTACCTTTAAGACAGTTGTTACTTTCCTACTTCAAGAATATTTTGGGGGGTATGTTTCACAATAGTTACTGTTATATTCTCATTTATGCTGAGTTGCTGGCGTACATATCCAAACACATCCAAATATTAGATACTAGCTTGCTTTGCTCTTCTGAATGACTGTTGAAGTTATTTCAGTGGAAAATTATCTGCAATTTACTCTTTTAATGCTATGCAGAGCTCTAATAAATGCAATGCTTATTACACAAGCGTTAACAGCAGTTGTCTATGTAAATTCTCTAATGGTGTCAAAATCTTTTGTCTCATTTCAGCAGAACAGTCTCTGATGGGTATTTTATTTCATTGTTTATTGCATGTCTTTAGGACCATGACAAGGTTTGTCCTTAATAGAAACCATGATACATATATATTTTTATATAAGTGGAAGTTTAAGACTTCCAAGCTGGTGATTAACACGTTCAAGGCATGAGTAGGAAACAAACAAACAAAAAAGTTATATGTAACTACCAGTAAGTTTCATATAACAAGCTCATGCATATACAAGAAAGCTGGAAGAAGTCTGAACTGTGGAAGTTCATATAGGCTGTTAGGAAGATATCAGTCTGCACCTGGCTGTGCTCAGTAAGTGAGGGCATTCTAATGCCAGCAAGGCACTTTGCCTGAGAAAGTAATGAAGACGTGCTTATTTTGCTTTCTAGCATCATTGAATTTGCAACAGTTGGTTCTGCCCAGTTAACTGTTTCAATAATGCTGTACTAGTTAAAGATTCCCATGGTTTCCCACCCCATCCCACCCCCCTCACATTCACATGCACTGGGAAGGAAGTGTGAGCAGGAATGTACTACCAGCCCTGGGGCTGTGTTGTTTCAGGTATACAAAGCTATCCGGTCTAACACATTAACATGGGAAATTTCTAGAGTGCCTTTCCTTTTTAAGATCCAAAGAAATCTTTATCAATTTATTTTAATTATTATTATTATTATTTTATTTTTTATTTTTTATTTATTTTTAATTATTATTATTTTTTCTTCAACAATATTAAAACTGCTTCCAAAATAATCGCATTATGGATATGTTTACATGATGTAAGCAGGAAGTGAAAATGTACAGCATACAAGACTTCAGTTTCCTAAAAGCCAACATTTCTAGATGTCATGGCTTCCCTCCAGTATGTTACACAGAAGTTATGTTGCAAATGCATCTATCCTACCCTATTATAGCAATACTCTCCAAGTTCTTTGATTCTTGAAGAACAGGTAGTGTCATGAGACAGCAATGTTATAAACAGAAGTATGCTAGTCCTGTGCCACACAAAATTAAGTACTTAGAAGATTCTGGTGTTTGTCCTGCTCTTAATTACAAGCCTGTGAGAAACGGATCATGTATAATGCACAGAACTCCAAGGGCAGCTTTGTTGGTTTATTAATCCTAATGCAGTATCAGATCATAAAAGTAATTTGAATGATTTGGTAATGTGATTTGGTAATGTTCTGATTAATGCATTACCATGAACCGAAGAGACAGATTAACCATACCGTGAATTGTAACACACTAATTCTTTGCCGTAACTCTAACAACTGAGTCACATGCAGTTTCAATTATTTTATATGTTTGGCAGCCATTCTTCCCAATGGAACAATAAGCATTAACACAATAATCTGAAAGAAGCTTATAAAAACATGGTTGACATAAGTTCTCTCTATTAAGAAATATTTGACATTACAATGCCAGTTTTGTTTTAAACATGCAAACTCATACAATTGAAAGATCTTGATCTGAATGACTTGAAAATACATTCAAATTTGTCATGCTCCACTAATATGTCAAATCATTGATAGTCCAATAAATCAGTGTTATTTCAAGAGAAACTCATGAAAAACAATGGGCAGCAGGGGTTAACGTGCTCTGATGAGAAAGAGCTCTTCTGAATTGAGCAGTGCTTTAAATTGGAGACATTCAGTAGAACGATGTTACAACTGCTGCTGCTTTTAAGAATGCCTCATGCTTCACACAGAGCTCTAACCCTTTACAGAGGCTGTAAATATCATACTTATATTTTGCAGATTTCATATGGAGAAGCTAAATCTGAGAAGTGAATTGACCAAAGAAAGAAAAAGAATCAGTGTCAGAAGTGGGATTAAAAGTTCTGTCTCTTCTGTCCATGCTATGCAAACTAGATTTAATAAATAAATAAGTAAATAAAATTGTGAAAAGACATGCTTTCATTTGTTTCATCATTAATATTTTAACCCAGCTTGGTCTTCTATTCCATCCATTATGCTAAACACTGTCCTATGCCAAGCTACTAATGAATGAACCTAGAATCTGGACAACTTGTTCAACTCCATTACTTCACCTGGGTGAAAAAGCTATGTAAGATCAAGAGACACACCATGTAGGTTTTAGAGTGAAAGATGTCATGTTCCCTCAACAAAAGGCAGAAATTGGTAGTTATCTTTCCTCAGCTTCCTTGTGAAGAAACTCTCTCCTACAGTGGGACTGCAGCTTCTTGGAAAGGGTAGCCATTTATCACAGCCCAAAATGAAAGCATTCCTTGGACACAAATGTCTTTTTCTTCCTTTGTCTAATTACTGAGGAGAAAAGTGAGAAGGAAATGTCAAAACAGTGAAACAGTGGTGTATAGAGAGCAGTCACTTTGGAGCTCAACCAGCTTTTGTGAAGGCCTGGGCGATTTGTCAAATGGTTGTGGCATAAGTCAAGCCCTGAGGTTGAAAGGTCTTGACCTAAGGAGTGCTGAAATCAGGCAGTATAAGCAAGAGGGCTGCTAGAAGTTTCAGCTGTAGTGGAGATGAACAATGATGGGTGCTGGACACAACAAAACCTCATCTGCATAATTCAGGTAAGGAATTTTATTGAATCTGACAAGTATGTGACAGGCTGAGAAAGAGAAAAGAACATGCTCTTGCTGGGAACCTTTAAAGCTCTTCAGTTAAGGTATGTGGAAATAAATGACAGCTAATCTCTTCACTAAAAAAAACTGTAAACAATGCCATTTTACACAGGGCTCACCCGTGACCTTTTCATAGATCAGGCTACCCACTTTCAGGCCAGGCCACAGAACTTATCACAAACAATGCTGCAAATTCGGATTGCGCAATAAGAGACTTACCTCTTGCGGCTACTTCACATAGAGCTGCTACTTGCTTCAGCAAGTATGTATCAGCAGAAAGATCATGACTTAAATCGAGTCCAGAACCCCTCATGGCAAATGGAAAATCCATGTGGAGACTTTTCAGTGAAAGATTTTTTTTTTTTTTGTCCTGTCATAAGGTGACAGGACAACTGTTCTGTACTGTTGATACCATTGAAGTAACCAGTGTTTTAAGATCTCTCATTAATTTCAACATGTCAAGTTTCATATATATATATATATATATAT
>CM021729.1:66962603-66977183 GCA_011074415.1 Stictonetta naevosa | reverse complement strand
TCAAAACGTCTGAGACTCCTTAATATGTATGTCAGGTTGCTTGATTTTTATCATTCTTGTAAGTTGAGGTGACGGTTAGTGCTTTACAACATCATCAATGATCATTCCTGCAGAGAGCAGAAAAATGAAAAGTCAGTTACAATTTCCAGGGTTCTAAACACTTTATTATTATTATTATTATTATTTATTTTGCAGTAGAACCCAAGAGCCCTGACTGAAATCATGGAGTTTCCAAGCATATACAGGTAACCAGACAAACATGAAGAAGAAATCACCAATAAGACTAAGAGTGAATCCCCCCAAAATAAATACATGAGTAAGTAAATAAGAAAAATATTTGAGAGTTATGAAGGAAATTTGCTTATATGTCCTCTGACCTACAAGACAAGTAAAATCAGAATCATTTTACTATTTTCAGTATCATACGTGTGTTATTTTGAAGGTTTTTCAGCACTCTGTGGTTATGGTTCATTTTTCCATTCGACTGTTCTGTGGAAGAGGTACTGTGTCCAGATTTTTTAAACTAAGTTAGGCACCTAAAGAAGTGAACAGCAGCTGGAGACACTTCACTTAGAAAGCAAATAGATGCCTGACCTCTTTGGAAATAGCCCACTGAAGGCTCCTGTACTGTTAGGACCTTTACAAGTATCACATACAGTCTTACTTGGATTGAAAATGATCAAAATATTGAAAGAAATATATGACACAGAATCTGAATACATTCAAAATGAAGTTATAAAATAGTCTCTTCAGTGGGATGAAGAGACTGGAGAAGCTCACCTCTTAAATGTATTTGAGGAAGTGGTATGAACAGGAAGATGCAGAGTAGAAAAAATGACTGTGTGTTGTGGGTTAACCCTGATAGGCGGCTAAGTCTCACACAACACTTTAATAAGATGATTGATTCATAAAATTAATATATATACACATAAATATGGTTATAGTCCAGAATTTCTTCTAAATTGATTATCAGTTTGAATAACCGGCCTGAAGCATCTGGAAAGTGCTGTCTTCTCTGAAATTACTTGCCCTCTAAAAAGAGTTGTGGAAAAAAAATAACAGTTGAAAAAGGAACAAATGAAAAAGCTTTGAACAAACGTGCTAAGCACATGGCTTGTTTACATGTCTTGCTACTAATTACATATCTTAAAAAATATAATTTGTGAATTTAATGTCTAGAAGGCTGCTGTTCCAATAATGTGGTGTATGTGTGCATCAGGTCTGCTGCAAGGTCTATGGTTGAAAATATTAGATTTAAACATGCTTTGCTTGCTTTAGTGGAAATCATGCACAAAATATTAACAAAATATTATCAGAATATTCTGATATAGGAGAATAAACAAGATCACTGATTTGCTGGTGACAGCCATTAGCTGGAATCAGCTGTACAAGATCACCTCAGCTCCTATTGCCTTTGTCCAACAGGAGCCAGCACCCTTTGCTTGGCTGGAGGGTTGCAACCTAGGTCCAAAGGAGGTGGCTTTCAGGATTTCTATTTCTGCTGTTTGGAAACAGTCATTTTTGCTGTCTGACCTCTCTCTGAAAGTTGAAGCTCTGCAGGTCTGTGTTGGGAAAACCAGTCAATAGCTGGAGAACTGCAGAGGAAATGAAAAATCTCATCCAAAGTTGGAGAGACAGGAAACGACTAGAACAGAAAATACTTCTCAAAAAATGCTAATTATATAACACACTGGTGTATAATAAATGGACCCACCCTCTATGATGGTCTTACATAGCTGGGCCTGTACAGGCAGGGGAAGGCCATACTAAAAAAGTCACAAAGTGTGGTGACACCATGAGGGGTGTCTGAGACTCTCTGGAAAGAGTGGCATCTCACATACACGCCATTAGGGTCTCCTTGCAGCTTCATGTTTCAGGACAAGACAAAAACAGCTCCCTTTTCCTTTCCGAGTGGAGGGGAAAAAGAGCGACATCCTAGAGCAGGCCAGGTTAATTCAACTGCCCCATGGTTACAGGAAGCATGCAATTTTGGAAATATTTTTCAAATATAATTAAGTTGAGGTAAAACATCTTTTCTGAAATACTGCTCAACAATGAAATGTTTCTGTCCTCTTCAAACTGTTAGGCCTGAAATCCTGCCAACAATACCCTTTGCAGCTGTTTGTATTGGTTCAGTTCCCTTCCTGTTATCCATTTATTTGTTCTGTGCTTGTTAGCATTTTGTGTTAGTTCTAATTTCCTCTCTCTATCTAATCTATGCCGTTGACTCAGTTCAACTGTCAGATTCCTCCTTTTTTTTTTTTTTTTTTTTTTTTTTTGCATGTGTGTTTCTTTTTCTTTTTTTTTTTTTTTTTCATCTTAAGGTTCACATGTTGTTTTAACTCCTCTTTAACTTACGAAAAACCTAGTATCTCTGTGTTAAATATTGAGAGAAATGTGCTTCATTTGCTTGCAAAGCAAAGCAGTTTTTTGCCTTTCTATGGATGTATGAAGAGTCTTTGGGATTGTGATTCCCACTAATGATAATTGAAATTGCATATGTAAGCTCCTGCGTTACCTAAAGTCCCCATTTATTTGTTTAGTAACTAGCATAAAACCAAATAATCAGATTGAACGTTCAGCTTTTTGCAGATTTTGCTGTGGAAAATACATCAGTCTGTCACATTTTTACACTAAACTCTAGGATCACTGTAGTTGACGTTTAAAACACATAAATTTGTACCTAGAGATGTTCTCAGATTCTTACTCCATTCCTACTCTGGCAAAACTAAAAAAGAGTTCAGTAAGAGTTCAGCCTTCAATGAGTTGCATAAAGCTAGTTAAAGAATACAGGATTTGTCAATGCATTTTTAATACACACTTGAATATTACAGAAAAGTCCATTGATTCATTGTGACTCCATAATAAATGCTCACATATCCACCAGTTTCCCCAGACAAAAGAGAACAGTACACAGAGGGGTTAATTATGCAGAAGTGACACCAGTGCTCATACCTGTGGTTATCGTACCCTGGCCTGTTTTGAGCAAACTCCCTAGCTTGCTTCACCAGGAGCATTATCCAGGGCACAAAGAAATCAACAGCAGTAGTATCCCAGAGCAGCTCAGGGAGCTTCCAGGCCAGCACAAATGCAATTGAAATGAAGTTGTCAAAGGGCTTTGCAAAACGGCTGCTCCTGCACTGAAAGAGCATGAGCTGGTTTTGGCAGTGGAAGTGGTTCGCTAGCAGAGTCAGTGCTTTGTTTTCCAGGCAAAGTCATTTATAAAAGTGAAAACTATTGTCAGTATTTAACACTTGGGTATGTCTGGCTTTATAAACTTAAAAGGAGGCAAAGCAATGAAAGTGTCTCTATTTCTAAATGGGTGTTATAGAGCCTCCAACAGGTGTGGTGAGTTTACACACCCCCTGCATTTCATTATGAAAGAACATGTGAAGCACAAATGTCCATGCTCTTTGAATATCTAGCAAGATATTCCAGCACATGCATATAGCAATATATGAACATCTAGCAACAGTCCTGTGATTCTATGAATACTGTTTAGTGATGGTATTAGTGGCTGTCCACAAGTAAGTTCTGAATTCCCAAATGAACACTTTTTTTTTTTTTTTTTTTTTTGATCCCTCAAAAACTTTCTGTCTCTAGAGAAATTAGACCTCCATATCTACCAAAACTGACAGCAAGTGGTAGGTGAAGGTGCTGAGTAGGATACAAATAAACAAAGTCATTGAAAATCAGAGCCCAGGACACTGCTTTTTCAACCCTAAAAACTGTTAGAGTAAAAAGCTATCAGGCTGTTTGGAAAGTTAGTTATGAGCACGAATCTGAGAGAAAGCTAAAAGATGTATCTTCCTGGGCACAGAGCCGACTGCAGCATCATATGTGGGTGCTCTGGGCTGGGAAAACACCCTTTGATGCTCATTACAAGTGTGGAAGGAGGACTTCCAGACATGTTTAGTAAATAACCAGGAGTGTACTAAGTAATGTACCTGACTCAGAAAATCAATTTTTAATAGTTTGTTTTAATGATTTATTTAGATAGTAATTTCCTGAATTATTCTGTGTTCCATGTTGCCTGTGTTTACTCTGCAGTTAGCAAGCCAGCCCAGCTTAGTGAAACACTTCCTCCTAAGGCTCTGACAGTGGTGGGGGATCCAAAAGCGACGTTCTGCTGCTTTCTGGAGAGAGGGAGCATGCACTCGATACTTATCTCATCTCTTTGAAAAGCCAAATTAAATCTCTTGCAAAGAAAATGAAATGTGGCATTAGGATCCAAGCTTGGGTGAGCTCTTACCAAAATGATTGCTCATGGTTCAGCTCACAATGGAAAACACAGAAGCTGGTATCGTTGCTGCAAATGCTAGGGAGCAGCTAGGTCAAGAGTGTGATAGGCAGCTGATGTCAGTTTACCACTGAAATCGTGTGTGATGTTCTGTACTGTCTTCTCACTGCTCGTGGGAGAGCATGAGAACATATGGCTTCTCTGGAGCAGCCTATGTGGTGAATTAACAGTGTATAATCTCAGAGACAAATATGCTGCCTTGGTCTCGCTTGGCTCTGGGGAGCCAGGCTGGCCACCCGCTAGCCAGCAATTCTTGTGCTCCTTGGGGTCAGTAACAAGTTTTGTTTTCTTTTTCCATGATTTTAACTTATTTTCTGTGAAGAGGCCAGAGATGTGTGGCTTATGATACAACAGACTCACAGATTCTGGAGTGCGGGGATGCCTGCTCTTGAGTAGCTCAACCAAGCTGAAATTCTTTGCAGACACTGTAGGGCTGCATGCCAATAATACCTCACATGTGTCATCAGTCTTCTTTAAATGGGATGTCTTGACAGAGCACTTGTTTCAAGGGAGATCTCCCCAGGATATGAAAGACGGTGAAGGAGTGCCTCATGATATAGGCCATTTATTGCATACATGCTTAGACAATATGGCATGTTCAGTGGGGAAATATATTTATAATTAATTTGAAAAGTTATAGTGAATCCTCCGATGAAACAGTGGAAATATCTAAATGCTCTAGTCAGAGCAGTATTTTGTATTTGTGAGTGCTTTTGTCTGTACTGGCCACTGCTGGACCAAGATCCATGCTGCACGCTACATTTTTTGCCCTACATCTAGCACAAAACCATTTCCACCCTTTAGGATGAACCACAAGTCAAAATAACTGGATTGAATAAAAGTTGCCATATTTTCTTACATATTTTCTCACATTCAAAGTGGATCTTACCTCTCTGAATATTTGCAAAGTTTTGAGCATACTATCATCTTGCATCTGGACTGCATGCCATCATATGCTAATAATAGTCATTGACTGTTTCACCTCTGTGCTGTCTGAGGCCCACCAAAATCTGGGTCACCTCCTCCTCTGATTTAAGATCTCTCTCCCTCTCTTACATTTAAGATATCTCAAAGAGGAAGCTTTTAAATATGTGTCTCCCAAGTGGAGCAACGAATATGGCTGAGCACATACTACCTGAAGATGTGGTGCCTCCCAAAACACAAGTAGGCATTATTACCCCACCACCTTGCTCTGTGTTTGCTTGACCTCTGGCATAGAGAAATACTCACTTCACAGACGCATGGAATTCCAGCAGTTTAACACAAATGGAATTGCATCCAGGAGGCTTTATCCCACCAACTGGGGATGCTCCAGTGACAGGCTTATCACCTGAATCAGTAACTCCTCTGTGAAACTTGTTTTGGCATCTTTCATTAGAGGAAGTGGCTTGAGGCACAATGAATGCAAAGGTCTGAGCACCTTTCTTCAGCTTAATTAAATAGGATTCCTTCTGTTTTCTTAGTCTGTTGAACAGTCAAGGGAATTCTTGAACTAAGTTAATTTGATCTCATTCAAGATTTGAAACTGATTTATTTCTTTCCTTGCCTTACAGGTTAACAACAGACTTCAAAGTATTTATATTTTATTTTTTATTTTTTTAATGTGCTTTTGTGCAATGCACAGGGTACAGCTCTTGTAGCATTTTAACTGTCTGTGAAGGTTTTTTTTTTATTATTTTTTTAATTATTTTTTATTATTTTTTTTCCAAAGAACTCTTTTCTGAGAAAGTTTCAGCATTTCACACAGTTCTCTGCAAATTCCTAAAAGCAGGTGTGACATCAGTCACCATGTCAAACTCAAGGAGACAGAGGTCTATTTTGCTTTCAAGGCCTCCTCTGCACAGCTGAAACTGCTGGTGTGCATTTAGTTTTATATAAGTAACGTTCTGGATTGGGTATGTATATGAGCATTCTGCTCTTGACAGTGCAGACTGAAGTGAAGCAGCTTCTGAAAAGTCAAGAAAAATACCTTCCATCATCCGAAATTATTGTAACCCATACTCCAGTGATCATTGCTGTCACTAATAGACAGATTTCATCCTGCAGAGGCGTTAGCTGGCTGGGATTGGACCAATAACCTTGCAGAGGGAAAAATGTTGAGCATGAGCTTTTTGTACGAGTGCAAAACAGCATAGCAAACTGAAATGTAAGACCAGTGACCAGTGCTATTTTATCCAATTATCTGTGTGCTGAATCTTTAACTTCCTCTGCATAACAGCATACCATGGTTATAGATGTGGTAGGCAAGGCACAAGTAGAGAGTACAGAGAAAGGAACTATCTAAAGAACTTAACATTTAAGTCACTCATTGTGCAATCCAAGAAGTAGGACTACACACCTTTCCCTGACATGCAGAGTTGTGTGAATATTGTGAAACATGAAATGAAACATGACACTGCATTTTCTCTTCACATAAAACTATGCAGGGTATTTTCAATCAACAAGTAGAACGATGAAATTTATTGTATTTACATTTTACCTGTAGAGAGACAGCACTGGACTGATCACAAACAGTAACTACTACAAATCTGTCCCTTTGAAATCTCCACAAAACATGCGCATTTCAAAAAGATGCAAATATTAATAAATAATGAATAATTTTGGTAATAATGATCTATTTTATCCATTTAAGGAAACCCATTATAAATGTAAACAATAGTGCAATTCAACATTTATGAAGTCCTTGTTTTCTCTTCTTATGTAATTTATTTAACAGACATCACTAGAACTATCCATTATTAATCATCTTTTAAAATTTAATGAATATAGATATGAAAATTTTTAAAAACTGAAATACAGAAAATGTCTCATTATCACATTGATGAATCTGGACTGAAAGTTCAAATCCACAAATGAAAATGAGTTTGCTGGTCTAAGCTACAGACTATTTGTCTACTAAATAGTTTGAGGAATTAATTCATCACAGACAACAGTCTTTAAAAAATAATGTATTCCAAAGTCAAGACTGTGAAATGTACTCATTGTGAGAAGAAAATTAGTTTAAAAAGATGAACTAACTAGAACTCTTGTCTAAAATCCCATTCAAATGATTTTAAATGAGCTAAATAAAGTAAAGCACTTCACAATCTTTTCTGTGTTTCTGAACCAAATTGCTTATGTGGACAAGATGGGGCAGTACAAAATTAGCTTTAAAAGAAACCAAAGAACAGCTCTTATTTTTGATGTGGTCAAAACGGGGATTTTTCAAAGAGAGAACCTTACAATCTGCTCTTCTAACATATGATGGTAGATTTCAAGATTTCAAAGTCAGTAAGCTTTGGGTAAGCAACCAGACAACAATCTTGCTTTTTAAACTAAATTTTAGCAGAGCTTTGTGAGGACACTTGCCAGAAATAAATTATAGTTAGTTGATCAATGCAGCATTTCAAGACAAATTTAAGCTCTAACATTCCAATAACTCTTTTCAAGATATGTTAGGTGAGAAACTAATTAAAATATCAGACTGAATTTTTACCTCTCCCATAATTACAGATGGTGACAGGACATTCTTTTCCTGCAAAAGACTAGCTGTTTCTAGTGCCTGTGAAGATCTGCATTATTAGGAGTGTTTTTTTTTTTTTTTTTTTTTTTTTAATATATATATATACATATTTAATAAATATTCTGTGTAAGTAGTCTTACAACTTTGGATGGTGTCAGAACGCAGGAGGAAAAAGAAGCATATGAAACAGCAAGAGTTTCCAATCACTACAAAGTATTGCATCTAAGAGTGAAAAAACAGACATTAGTAGAAGAGCAAAACTTACTATATTAAAAAAAAAAAAAAAAAAAAAAACAAAAAACCAACAAAAACTAAAGTGTTGAAAAATAAAAGGCATTGTGCAGCTTACAGTTCTTGCCAGGAAACCATCTATCAGGAGACTACTAAAGAGGTATCATTTTTGGGATTTTGCCAATAGGACCTGATGATATGCCAAAACAGGTGTCTTAACATTAGGACAAAAGATAAAAGCTCAGACACTTCAATAGTTTTCAACACTGGAATCTGAGGAGAAAGACTCTACTCCTAAGAGGGACTTTTCCTTCTTTCCCTTGGCAAAAGGAAAGAACAGAAGGGTACAGCACAAATTTTAATCAATGTGAGACCATATCAGAGCAACATAAAACCACATAAACCAGTGTCTTTGGAAGGGTTGTTACTGGGATGCTAAAATAATATAGTTTTAAAGCCTGTGATTCTATATTTATTTAAATTACTCCTCCAAAACCAGCAAAATATTATCCAGCAAATTCTCTCCCCCCCTTTAAATATATATATATTATATATAGTGATTATACTATTCAGCTCCTAGTTTGCCACACAGAGGATGACTTCATGTCTATGGCTTGAAAGCTCTTGCTGTGCCCATGTTTCCAGGTGGTTGCCTTCTGCAGCTTGGTCTGGTTTTCCAGCCCAAATCCACACACCACAGCTCCCTTCTGCTTTGCACATCCGTGTTTTTTCCCTGAGGAAACCTGAAGATAAGCCTACGTGGGAGTGCACGCCTGAGTCCTGCCAGGAGGTGAGCTGACATGTGGCCACGCGCTACCAGAGCTGGGAGGCATTCGTAGCTCCCCCTGTGTGGGATGATCTCCATTGTCTCAGGTCCCAGAGTCATTACATGTTCTTTCTTTTTCTGTGTGCTAGGAGGCATCCGCAAGTACTTGTGAGGCTCACATATGCTACAGTAATAGGTCTTAAAAATAGGCAAAAGGCAGATTTATAAGATGCTCATCAAAGAAAATGTCAAATGTTTTTGACTTCTCTAAATTGGTCTCTTCTTCCTGGTACAAGAATAATTTTTAGCAATGTGAATCAGAAAAAGCCTTTGCTGGAAGTGATTTGAACTGATTCATTTGGCTGCAGCACAGGATGTATTACCTATGAATAGTTGTATATCCACTGAGTACCTGGTCAACTAAAGTGAAGTATTTCACACAATGAGATAAGTACACAAGGACTTATTCAAAGTAGATCTCCCCCTACAGAAACCTCTGCGCTTTCCACTGCCACGTAGGAAGAAACATCTGTCTGTTTGCTCAGAAATAGCATATTACAGATCTTTTTGTGGGTAAGATTACAGCTTTTGATTAATTCACCGGTCTCTGTGTGTTACTTTTCCTAACAAGGTAGGGGACTGTCTACCATAATCATCATTACAAGGTTAGAATAATGGTGGCATATATCTTTGGTCTCTACCCAAATGCAGCATGTTTTAGTATCAAGACTCCTTAATTAAAAGGCTATAGAGTGACAAGCAAACTAACAGCACTTCACATTAAGCTGAATTATAATACCCAAACACTTTACTGTATTTCTGCCAGTTCCAGTAACTCTATAATTGCATCCGCATTCTGACATGCTTCTGCTGATATCACAAATGCGTTGTGGCATCTGATCTTGAAACACACCCTGCATTTTGCTAAGCTGAGAACAAAAGGGTAGCACATGTGAGAAAATATTGGCTCTGAACACAGAGGAAATATGGCTGGGTAAAACACCACTGCACCACAAAATGCATGCCCCGCATGTCACAGCACTAAAATAACGAGCCTGCAAGACTGTGTCTGACCGTGTGATGACGCCGGTGCTTCTTGACCAGTTTGTGTCTCCATATCACACACTGGCAGTGCATAGCCTCCTTCCCCATCCTTTGCCCAAAGTCAAGCCCCTCTCGCTCAGGCCTGCCCCTTCTGCTCCTTCTCCACCCTGGTCTTTGGTGTGCCTGCCACGGTCCCATGGGAGATTACCCCAGTCTGGCTGCTGCCTGTATGTCAGTGGGGATCCTGTGATCCTGGTGGTTTTCCTTGGCATGAGGGATGGCCTGCAGGATGCTGAAACCCTTTGCAGGTTACCGGCCATGTGGACACACAGGGAGAGCATGGGGACACACATAGGACACACCTGGGAGAACAGGGGGCCTGGTCTCTCAGAAGCTTCACAGAAGAATGCCCAGACACCAGGAGAGGGGCACAGAGCTCCCCAAATGCATCCTCCCATGCTCTGTGGGGTGCTGTGGGACTCGTGCTCCACTCGCCCCCAGGTGTTTCCCTTCGGTTTTAACTCTTCTCCTGAAATGGCTGTGCATCTCCTAAGACTGCAGCTGTGGGAGAGCTAATGGTGCATTAACAGCTCAAAAGGAAAATGGGAGAGAAAGGCTGGAGGAGGGGTGGAAAAAGGGAAGGAAACACTGTTAGCAAGTCCACAGAAAATTATGGGTAAGTGGTGTCTCGGTTTGACCCGCAGATCAGGTATATAGAGCACTTTTTCTTAGGGAAGCAATGACAGGTACTTACCCAAACTCTGTCAGTTGTAAGTCTCTCATGTTGGGTATAAAAGCCCTGCTGCAGAAAAAGGCCACTTATCTTCTGCTCACGACAGTCCAAAAAAGAAATGGCAGTTAGCAAGAACACCTCTTCAGGTTTTACTGCGCACTGGATCAGCCTCATAAATGCCTAAACTCATATATAAAAATGTTAATGTTTTCCAATTGCTGTTCTGAATTTATATTTATTGCGATACAACGTATCCATTAGCACATCTATCACTGGTAAATTTGTTACTGCTTCAAATATACAGTACATAACGTTGCAGCAATTTCATTTTACAAGCTAATAATGTACTGTAATGTAGCTTACAATATCATGTAGATGTATTTGATTAGGGAGGTTCAACAGTCAGTCAGGTTGAATAGTGGATTATATGAGAATCAAGTTTTTAACTTATTTACTGTACAAATGAACAGCTTTGGTGCACAATAAATGTGTTAATTTAACAGGTGTGTCGTTTTATTTCCTCAAATATTCACTGAAGAGGAACAAATGGTATTTTGACTCAAACTGAAGCACAGCAGACTTAGAATGTTTTTTGACACTTGACATGTTTATTCCTTAAAAGAGAGTCATAATCGTATTTAATTGTTTTCTGAATTTATTTAACTGCCACATTCCACTGACTGCAGTAGCTTCCCAAGAGCAAGAGATATGACTAAAGTGTTTTCCTGAAATGTTATAAAATTACTGCGTAGGCCTTTTTCAAACCAACGAAAGCTTAAAAAATGTACTTCCTAGGAGGCGATTTTGGGGAAAGGTTTGACATTTTCTGATAACAGAAAAAATGTTTCTCCTGCACGGTTTTATCAAAAATTCTGCCTGTGTATTACTGCAGAGGGGCAATCCCCTTTGTGTCCCCTGCCAGGCATGGGGTGAGGCAGGTATGTCCTTGCTCACCTTTCTTTCTGCAGACCCTCAGGGTGGGACACCTCCAGGAGGCAGGGCAGGAGCCTTGAAATGATGCTTGGCTTCCTATGCCACCATGCACTTTTGGGTGAAGATTTTCAGGACTGAGTTTTAAGAAAGGTGCCTGCCAGGATTCCAAAAGTGAGAAAGTTGAAAATTTGGAAATTTGCTTTTGAAAGTCTGTCATTTTGAAAAAGCATAGGTGCATTGGGATGAATCTGTACATCCTCACAGGGACTAACCTGCACCCTCTGGAGCCAAAATGACTTAAGCAGACCTAAAACAAACAAACAAACAAACAAACAAACAAAAACCACTCCCCTGTTTCTTTTTGCCTATATGAGAAAAAGGGAGAAGAAAACATACCTGATTCATAGGCGTCTTGTGTGCAGTCAGATAAATCATGGCAAATACATTCAGAAGGACATATTGTAGAACTGCATGTAGGCACTGTTTTTTTAAGTCATGTCTGAAGACATTGCCTTTGGATTTATTATTTATATTAAGTTTTACGGCTTAGGTAAGCATACTTGATTAAGAACTTAGAAGTTTTACTAGGCTAAATTAACCACTGGTAAAATTAAATGTTCTGCGTTGTGTTTGTACATCCTTAAAAATATGAAGAGGCATTTTAGCTCCCTAATCCACCCCTGCTCCTGGCAGCACATTCCAGCTGAGAAATGGGACACAACAGGAAATAGTTTACAGTTTTTTAATGTGAAAGGGGACTATAACTGTCACTTCTGTTTAGCTTATAGTTTCCCGAGTTTTGCCAGTCTTTTAGCCCATTCAGATAGGATAGCTTTTAATTTAGCTGTCGTCATTCATAAACTACCCACTTGAGTATTGGGGCAGGGAAAAATTACACGAATGACTTCTGGAAACACTGACTTCCTAAGGATTGTTATGAGAAGTAATATTACGTTATATCTGCAGTTGTGTTTGGTGCAAGGGATCAGCAGAGAGCTAAGAGAAAGAATTTGACACACAGCAGAGTTACTGGAAAGGGGAGCTAACTTATACAGTGTTAACGAAGAGAAGTATTTTCCCTTTGTGATAAATTGAAGTGACATATAAGGGTGGCCCTTAAAAATCCCTCATTTACTCCCCTAGGGCAAAATCTTTTAATGGGCTAGTTCCAATTTCACTAAAGGCGATAGAGATTCTTAATTGGCTGCAATAGGGTTTGGAACAAGGCCGCAGAAGTCATATAGATCAAAATATTTTCTGCTATCTAGAAGGATGGCAAGAAGTGGCTGTGGTGGTGATGCTTGTGCAAACAGTTTGTGTTTTTATTCTGCTATTTCATTGTGAGGAAAAAACATGTTTGTTGTTTATTTCTGTGTCCAATAGACATCTACAGCTTTCTAATGTAATACAGAGGATACTAATACAATGTATTATGCATGCTATCTATGTTCTCTTATGTCATTGGCTTTCACCTCGCCTCATTTGTCTATTGAGTCTAGAAGGTGGTTGAGGGGTGATGAGAAGGGAAATACCCTAAATCTGTCAGAATTACTTAGACATGTTGATATGTTTTGAAAAAAAATGAGTATTCATTGCTGTGCATTGCTTTTCCAAGGTAAATTTGTGAACTGGCACATGCTAGATCCTTTAAACATGCACAATTGCATTGATCAGCCTCAGCTTTATTATTTTTCTAGGTATGATAAAAATAATGTGTTATTAACCAATGCTTATTTAAAAACAAACAAACAAACAAACAAACAAAAAACCACTAACAATCTTAGGAAAATATGCTCTACTTACCCTGATCTACTTTTCCTGTTTCTGATTTTTGCTTGAATATTTATTTCATATTCCATCTATGCTGTCTATGCTTTATTAGTGTAGTTCTACCATGAGATAAAATGGTACGGTAGGAATACACTACCTAGCCCTTTGTAACTACAGAACACAAAACCCTGTCCACTGTGGTATTGGCACTGCCCACACAGTACCATGTGTGTTCTCTGAAACGGAGACAATACTTTATATGAAAATACCCCCTCTGTTCTGGGTCTTACTCATGCAATTTACTGAATGGTATTATTCTGAGTTTCTTCATGCCTCTATACTTTGTCTGCTGCTGAAAAAGTAAAGGGAAAGGCTTACTTAAAAAAAAAAGAAAAAAAAAAAGGTGACAGCTTTTATTAAGATGTTGAGAAGAACAGGAGCTGCTGACTATTAGGCTGAATGATTAATAACTAGTACAATTTAACCTGAGATAGGGAAACAAGATTTTCTGAAATCCTTGATTGCTTAAAGGTCTTAGACCCTTACTGTTCAATGATTTTTATTACATTTCATATCACAGAATAGCATAACTTTCATTTTACTATTACACTTTATTTCACAGAACTTCTCTACTTTTATGTAAGGAAAAATACTTGTTTGATACAGTATTTTTAGGTATTTTTCTAATTAAAGAATATGCCTATTGATTCATGAAATTCCTAAAACTGTTTGAATTTGCAAATTAAAAAACAAACAAACAAAAAATCACTATGGAAATTAGCACATTCTGAACATCCAGTTATAATTTCAGAAAATGAAATGAGTACTATGAGTAAATGAGTACTTCATTTCAGAAATGAAATGAGTAGTAAATTCAGTACTACCCTGTCTAATTTGTAATGTCAAGATATCACCAGACATTAGGTTTTCAAGTTGCTTGTTTGCATCAACTCTTTTTAGACTCAAGCAGCAGTCACTCATGCTATAAACACCATTTCCCCTGTTTCCAAACTCTTGTAAATCAATAAAATAGAACTCACATTCCTTTGCCAGTAAAACACAGAACACAAATAAACTCTCCAAAGGCTCTATATCCTCTGGTCTGAAATAAGGAGATAAAACAATTAATTTAATTAGGACTCAAAATAAAATCTGAAAAATATCCTCTATGAACTGGTCCAAAGGATAAAGCAGAGAAAAACAAAGAATACAATGGAGACAACATTTTTTCCTTGCTATGTGTATCTTTCCAAATGGAAGACAAGAGGAAATAGAACACTTGCAAAGCATAATAGTGCCAC
>CM021729.1:66950069-66962503 GCA_011074415.1 Stictonetta naevosa | reverse complement strand
TGTGTATCTTTTGTTTTCTTTTTATGCAAAAACAAATGATGAACTTTGGATGTACTCTAGCCTGTTTTTTTTTTTTTTTTTTTTTTTTTTTTTTTTTTTTTCCCAGACTCCATCATATCCCCTGCTTCCTGTGAAATGAACAGGGTGCTACAGATTGTCCTAATACAAACCAATACCATGTTGATCCTTTGGAGAGGGACTGAAAAACAGACAGAAATAAACCAACACATGGTCAAATCAACTGCAGATAGGTACATAGCAGAACGGAAAGTAAATTCTCTCTTCTTCCACAGTTCTGTCTCTCATATGCACAGACAAATCTACACACTTGATTTATTTGTGAAACGGTGTCTTCTAAACACAGAATTTTGCATAGCGGAAAGGCAATTAAACAGAACAGCTTGAAGCTGCCAATCACTCCAACTACCAACAAAAGCATCTACTATCAAAGCAAATAATGTAAATGTACAAAAAATACATTCTATCAAAGCAAATAATGTAAGCATGCAAGTAAAAATAAACTTGTTTATCAGATGTCATAGGAAAGTATAAATTTTTTAGCCATGCTCCCATCAGAATACGTCCTTTTTTATTTCATTATGTTAATTTGTCCATGTATTTCACTTGGAAGGTAAGGAATAATAACAAAAGTTAGCTCTTTTTCATGCTTTTCTGTTGGGGAAGCACACCACTATTATTGCAGGTTGGTTCTTTTATTTTTTTTTTGGCTTCTAGTGTACAAATAAATTGACAGTCACAGCTTATCATCACTTAAAGATGCATGCGCATGCTGGAGTTTACTGAAACATGATTGGCTGCTACATAAATCAATCTGATAGAGATCGGTCCCATGAAAAAAAGATAAATCATTAGCCTGTGCTTTTGGAACGTAATTCATTTTAGATAGTGATTATTGATGATTTCATTCCACTGGTACATGTACATGTCTAGACCATGTTTTTGTACAAAATGTTAAAAACAATGGAATGTATTCATTTCAGAAAAGACCATGAAGAATGTGTGATTAAAACCTTGTTATTGTAACACTCCAAACATAAAATTTTCATGCAGAAAAGTTTATATATATATATATATTTCTTTAGTGAAATTCAAGTCTCTTTTAGCAATTCAGCTTTCTACCTTGCAGGCAACATTTTCTTGTATATTGCACAATGTTTTTCTCCACCAGCATACAGATTCTGTATGAGCATGTTCAGTGTGGCCTGATTATGATGTTCCCTATGTCTGACTAAGCTGATCTTTTAAGTATTCACAAATTGTACTGGTTAACCCAAATCATCTTTGGGTTAACCCTTGTTACCAAGGGCAATTTCTTTGCTTATGCAGTCATTTGATTTCATATTAGTTTGCAGATAAACATGTATTTCTTATTTATTTTTTCTATAGCATTAATCATGATGATCATAACAAAACAGATTTTTAAACCATCTTGTATGGTTACCTCATGCCTCCTTATAGTACCGTGGTGAAGTAGGTGAGCACTGTAACACTGTCTTGCAGACATGGAATATGAGTCAGAGAACACTAGTGATTTATCCAGAACACGTAGCTAGTCATTGATGGAAGGGTATTTCTGAAACATAATCCTGATCTCTTCCTTCTTTTCAGCACGTTTTAAATACTCAGTCACATGCATGTTCTATGTCAGCTGAAATTCAGTCCCTGAACAAGGAAAATGATACGTTTTTAATATTTTTAATGCAATTTTTACTTGGTTTCAGATTCCTTTTTCTCTTCCCCTCTCTTTTTCAAATTTAACAAAGCATGCATTCCTTTTAGAAAACAATCTCTTCTAAAATAAATCAGATTTGAGATTTTCTAAGCCAAAAAAAAAAAAAAAAAAAGAATCCGCATCCTGACAAACATCTTAAAATATGAAAAACATTTTATTACATGCATAGCTAATTCAAAATCAGCCAAAGAGAATCTTACCAAACTTTCCAGAAGAATTTACCCTCAGGCTGGGAACAAGCAAGGGAAATTCAGGGCAGTTCTTCAAATGTTTACACTTACTGATCTCACCTCCCTGTGGAAAGCATGGGGGGGTCAATGAAAGATAGATGAGCTCTGTGCTCTCACAGTGGAGGAGATCTTAGTCTCTTGAGGAACGTTCACGGCAGAGGTGCTGAGTAGAACTGAGTTGGGGAAAACTCCCAAGTTCACAGCAAAAAAAAAAAATAATTCTGAAACTGTTTCCTCTGGAGGCTATGGATTTTGAAGTTTGCACATTCTGAGGAGATACTTTCTGAATATGCATGCCTGTCTTTCTGTCCATCCATCTCCTTCTTTAGCAGACTACTCTGAGAAGACATTTTTTACTTCCCAGTAACCTGGCTGCTGCCGGCAGATTTCTCTGCTGTGTCCTTGCCAGTGGCACACTGAAGGCCCATAAAGGAAGTTCTCCCACGGCAGCATTTTTCACTTACTCACTCACTCACTCACTCACTCACTCACGGAAATCCTCCAGTTTTGCTGCAGATGTTTTTCTACCACTTCTTTGCATCCCCACTCTCTGCTTATTCTGCAGAATTTTCATTGGTTTCCAATGACTGGAGTGCTGGAGGAAACAGGATAGGAAAAGGAAGAGGCAAAGAAAGAGGCAAGGCAAGGAAATTTCAGAGGGAAAATCTACAATTTTCTGCAATCCCTAACAGGCAGTGACAGCAGAGTAATATTATTATTATTATTTTTTCATGGCCTTGGGGACACTTGCATTTGAGCAATCACCTTCTTCTTGAAAATCTTCTGAGACAGTCAGGTTGTTTAAATTGGCTTGTTTTGAGTGGGTATAAATTTAACACCACTTACACAGAGTCTGGGTATTAGCCCAAGGACACCTTGCTTTTGTATCATTGGTTCTGTCATTTTCAGACTTTCTAAAGATTACAGGATTGTTTGCTATTTTGACAGAAAGCCGACACAATATCCGTTTCTTCCCAATGAAAAAAAGAAACAAATATAGCTCTGTTGTAGCTATATAAAAATAAGGTTATTTTAGGAACTAATTGATCATACAATATGTCCAATTTCATTATATTTGAATCTGACCCTGCTGAAAAAGATTATACTAACCATTAGTAGGTTGTTAATGTGTTTAGAGTGAAATACTAAGCAATATTCTTGGAAAATATGTTTGTGTAGATATGTTTTGCAGGGGGAGGGTAAAATCAAACTTGATTGTTCTAAGTTCTGCAATCAAAATTAACTTCCTCTTTGCTGGGCACTAGGTTTGTGAAAGTCTTTGAATGCTGCAAACTTCTTCCAAGTGATGTTTTACAGAATTGCTTTTAAAAACCCCAGAGGGTAAATAGTATTCTCAGAATAAACAGAAAAATGCTGACCTTGTCAGATTTAGCTGCTGAAAGCCAAGCTGTTTTAAGACTTGGAGGATCAAGGGTCATGGTTATAAACAACAAAGATAAAAAGAAAGAAAGGAAGGAAAAAGAAAGAAAGCTAGAAGTAAAAAAGGACTACATGGTGAATATAACTAAAAAATACGTTGACCTTGACAAGAAGAGAACGAGATATTTATGCAAAAGGGGGAGGGGGGTGGAGGGGGGAGGGGGGGGGGGGAAGAAGAGAAGGAAAAGAGAGGAAGAAAAGTGCACAAACTGTACTTGGAAAAAATGTTTCTTAGAGCTTGTTTAAAGCCGGAAATGACTCACTTTAGCTTCATATGTTTTTGGTTTCAAAAGGGGAGAAAGGTCAAAGCTTCTTTGTTTTAAATAAGCTGGTCACTACTTCTGAAGTGTAACATGATAGGCTTCAAGAGTCTTAATGAAACTGGTATTTCCCTGACACCCTGGGCTGCAGCACCTCAGCAGTTGCATGGTCATGTATTGTAAGCCCAGGGAGTTTTATAAACAAAGGCACGGCAGAGCGTGACTTTGCTCATGACCTTCATACCCTGGTGCTCCTGTGGCAGCCATATGGGCAGTGTGATGGCTAAATTTGCCACCACTTATATACTTTCACAAATTGCAGCTGCACACATGGCCCTCCACCATCACGCTCAGAAATGTGAACTGAAGCTATTAGCCTCAGCTCTGCACAACACCTCTTTCCAAAAAGATTCTAATCGGGTGAAAAGTTTTGCAGGAAACAAAATGCTAAAGATGCCTGAAGTGACACCAGAAATTAAAATGGCCATTGCAAAGAAATGGCGCAGGAAAGCCACCGAGGTGGTGGTGGGGAAGCAACCCCCCAAAAAGCAGCGTAGGTTCAAACCAGACTTTCCCTGGAAGTGAGCTTGTTGAAGTTCAGCACTTTCCAGAAATATCACTGCTGGATCTACCAGGACACAATGAATGATAGCTTGCTTATAGCTTCCCACTTCTACACCTACAGTACCCAGATACACCCATCTCTCACTGCAAGCCAAGAAAGAAGAGCAGAAGGAAGAGGGGTGACAGCAAAAAGGTCAGGTGGCTGAATGTCATAGGCAAAACCTTCAGCACTGTCTTGCAATGCAGGGTGTGGTGTTAAAGGACTGTCTTTGGGTTGCCAGAGCAAAGAAGGGGAATAGAAATGTCCTGCATCAGATTAGAAGTGAAAAGAAAATCCCACGAGCAGGATGGACAGCAGAGAACAGACTCCACCAAATATAAATCTCTTTTCCCATTGTTCAAATTACACTTCTTACTGCTTAAACTCTCACTTCCATGTTCGGTGCACAAATGTCACACTTATCCTTCCTCGTCTCAACCACCACCACTCTCTCCTTCCTGAAATTGTTTCCTGACGTGCTTCCAGCAACACCCCCCTTCCAAGTGCAGTATTCCTTCTCATTTTCTCTCCCCTTTCATGCTACTACTTGTGCTTAATGTAAGATATCATGCCATATCTGTTGTTTATCCATCCTTTCTTTTTTGATCATTTTCCAAGTTTCACCTCTTGGATATACCCTTTAAGTCCATACAGAATAACATCCATCTGAAACTTCTTTCCCGATATCGGTCCTGTAATTATTTTAGTATTAGACTAAATGTTCTTTAGGAGAGTCATTTCTTCTGCTGGCGTTCATAATGTATCTGCTGTAAAAGGCCATCTGTTCCCAGAACACTAGGAACAACAATGGAAGAGCACACTCACACAATAATGCGGGGATATGTATCACTGGCAGCAAAATTGAAAGGCAATTATGGTAATGAAAATTGTGAACTTTGAAAATGACCAGCTTTATTATTTTTTTTGTGGCATCAATCCCCAGCTGGGACAATTACTCAGTTTACAGTAGAACTAAATAAAAGGTGACTCACTGGACATTAGCTCCTTCAGAACTAGCTTCATGTTTGCTGTTGGAAGTAGCACTTGAAGTGGCATATTATGCAGAAGCACCCCAAGAGTCTGGATTTCCGACACTGACCTTGCTTCAACATTCAGATCTGTATTGTTTTGCCTTCTCCTTTCTTTCAAGCCTTCAATCAATTTGCCATTCATTCAAACTTGCCAATAATCAGAGCTAACCTTTCACATGTACCTGCTTGACTCTCCCTCTTACCTTTCTATCCTCTCTTGTCTGTCCCACAGTTGTCTCCGCTGGTGCCTGAAAGAAGTCAGCCTGCCTATGGCTGCCACAATACCGAGACACCTGAATCTCTGGATGTGCACTGGTCATGCAAATGCCATACACATGAGACAAGATCATTCAGCATTTGGTGTTGAGAGATAGTACCCATAGCCAGTCCTACAAACACAGAATGAGCCTATAGTTTTGCAGAAACCAGGGGAAAAAAACGTGATTATGGCAACCTGTTTCTTGAGTATGGGACAGACAGCTCACAGTTCTCCAGCATTCCCTGATTTCTAACAGACGGAAGGGATTTTTGATCTGAAACCACCCATATGTGAATTCTATGCTGTATTGGTGGCACGGGGGGGGGGCGGGCGGGGGGGTTGGCCTTTATTCTGTTCAGTGAGCCAGGCTGAAACACTGCTTTCTTATCTTGAAACACTTTATGATCATCTTCAAATAAATTGATGTTGACAAAGCATCACTAAGTCATGTTATCTTACTTATCTACTTGTTGGAAAAAAAAAAAAAATGAACTAAATGAGAAAATATTTGGAACTAAGACAAGCTTTGCCAGACACTGAAAGTGGATGAGTATTAATCTGCGGTCTTTTTTTTTTTTTTTTTTTTTTTTTTTTCCAATAGAAAACAAGAGAAATGCAATGTAAAATACGAGCTTACTTTTTCCCTCAAGCCAAAAAACAATGCACTTCTTGCAGGTTCAGAGAGTCTTCAAATATGTCATTGATCTCTCTGAATTTCTATACCTTTTGAAAGTTTATTTCTTATTGAAAAGTCATCAGTTTAAAACCTAAATTGAAGAAGGATGTTCCTGTGAGTTAAAGCATTGGACTGGGACTGAGAGACTCACATTTCAAGCCTTGGATCTGCTACAGATTTTGGTTGTGATCCAGCAATGCACTTAAATTAGTGTTTAATTTAAAACCCTGGAGTAGTCCCATGAAAACTAAGCACAAACTTAAGTCTTTGTTGAATGGGAGATTTAGCCTGTCTGAGCTCATTTCTCTAGCTGTAAAATGGGTATGCTGTGTACGTTCTGCCACAGAATATTTTTACAGAAGGTGTTCTGGTGCAAAAACTTTATTCTGGTCTGTGCAACACTGACAACAGTGATACAGACCAACTGATGTCAGCTGCAACCTGCAAAAATTATTATGCTGCAAAGCAATGATAGTCAATAAATTAGCTTCTACTTATCCTCTAAAAGCAGTGCAGTTCTGTGAAAATACCATTTGCACAGAGACTTCACGGAGAGGGGAGAAAGGAGCGTTTGCCAGGCTCTCCTAGCCTGTAACCTTGTGTCTCGAATGCCCTTCTCTGCCTGGCTGCTGTCCTGCCGCTTGTGGCTGCTCCTTCAGCAGCCAGCGGCAACTGCTGCAGCATGAGGCAGCTGGCCGACTAACGTACCTACGCTGATGCTTTGGCCTGCAGCTCAAGGGAGGAAACAGGATGAGTCTGCAATCTTTTGTCTTGTATGTTAATATTTTACAATTTCTTTTGATAAGTCTCCTTGCCCCTTATGCCGTGTGGCGTGGGGCCTCCTACTGTCTTATTTATTATTTGACAGGTCTATGCATGCTTCAGACAATAGATTGTGAAGTTGTTATACTTTTCCAAACACAGTTAGAGTTTTTATTGTTGTTGTTCATGGCTTTTTTTTTTTCTTTTTTTTTTTTTTTTTTTTTTTGAGTGAGAAAAAGTGCTCAGACTTCAGAAGGATGATTAATTTCCACAGCAGCACTAAGAGTATGTAAGCAATGCAAATAATCAGTATTTTACTTTAATTTAAGGCTCAGCTGAATCTTTAAGTGTCCTTTGAATGCAGTTACTATTTATGTGAGAAACTGTACATTCATTGCATTAAAAAAAAAAAAATAAATGTCTTTTCCCCATAAGATTCTTTACATATGCAGAGAGATCAGAGAGAGAAATCCCCTTTCTGCCTGTGTGTGAGACAGCCTACCTGAAATCTCTCAGACAGGCCTGAGGTCCCTAAGACCCCCAACCTTTCTCTTGTTCTCCTCATTCATCACAAAGCCCATAGTCTAGCTTCTGCGTTTGGATGACAAGCAGGAGATTGCCAATTGTCTTGGAAATGTAAAATAAACACTTTTTCTACATATGTTAATGTCATTGTTTATTGACTACTTACTCAGCTTGGATGTAATTGGGGTCATTAGGGAAACATAAGCAGCTCAGTGCCTGTCAATACCTGACCTTTAAAATATTCAGTACATTCAGTGTTACATGATGTTTAACAAGCTGGCCTTTTCATGTGAATGCAGCTGTTGTTGCCATGCAAGCAGGAATGAAGGTGCTGTTCCTCCTCGCAAACTTTTTAAACGGGTTTTTCTTCATCTGTGGTGTTGAAATAATTGGGAACAAAATTAATCTGTTTGAAAAACGTAGTTTGGATCCACAGTCACTGGAAAAAAGGGAAGACCAGTTTCCTCTGAAACAAAACCAAAAACAAACAAAGAAATAAACAACAAAATAAAACCAACAAAATGTAACTCCAAACCAAAGCAGCAAAGTGAAAAAGAGTCAGGATGAGAAATTGAACTGAGAGCATTTTCATGCGTTTGGCAAATGTAAATCAAGCCACCTTCAGGATGTTACTGGCAAAATTTTCAACAGTGGTTCTGATGACTGAGGGACTGCTGAAGAATCTCTCATCAGCAGACCATAAAGAGTAAAGCAAAAGCTATCACTAACATGCAGATGTTATCAGGATGTGACTTCAGCACAGCTATGCATCCCGATGGAGAGACAAAACTGCAGATGTTTAACGCATTATTGTGGAAACTAACTGCAAACTATTCTATTTTAATTATTTAAATTTTACACATAAGAGATACTCTATGTCTTTTGCCTCTATTGCCAGAGTGCAAGTTCCTGTAAATAAAAACAACTTTTTCACCAGGCTAATTAAAGCTGTTAATATTTCTGAGCAGGCTGATAGATAAATGTTTCCATTTCAAATCACTTTTTGAAAGAAAAAAACAAACAAACAAAAAGAAAAGCTGAGACATCCTGCATTCAAAGAAGGAAATAAAAAATGCTATCCTATTTTAACAGAGAAGCAATGAGAAACGAGAGTATGTTCACATAATGGGGACATTTTCACAATGTAGATCAGGAAGGAAAACAAAATAAAAAGACAAAGTAGCAAAAACGAGTTTAGAAGATAAAAGTTGAATTTGAAATCAACATTATTGTGAAATGAAACAGAAACAGACACAGAAAGCAACCAGTTGTGCAAACTTTAGCTCTTGTGGGTAATTTTACCTACTGAGCATAATTTCTCTGGATGGATCTTTCCACAGTTTTCAGCAGCCTGAGAAACTTCTGAGCCTGGGGTTGCAATGAAACTTGTTAGGGAAAGATTGCAAGCACAAGGCAAAATACCAGGACTGCATATTCCTTGTAGCAAGTATAAATTTTCACTTCTCTTACCAGCTTTTCACTTCAGTGGCTTTTACTTGCTACGTTTTAAAAAGCTGTAAGTCAAAAAAGCCGTAGTAGCATTCCTACATGACAGGATCTCTTTAATAATTAAATAAAATAAAATAAAAATTAAATAATAAAATAAAAGAAGATAAAAATAAAATAAAAATAAAAGAAGATAGAATAACACAAAATGAAACAAAATTAAATAAAATATCTTCGGTGATATTGCCTCGTCAAATAGCGTTATTGCCTTCAATATTCAATCAATTTTTTTTGTTCTGTAACCAGCTCAGAGTGTGAGTTGTGGTTGAAATAGGTCAGTTTACTAGTGCCCTCTTCTGCTTTACACTGGTCTCTGCTGCCCTCCTCTAACCTCTGCTCTCCCTCTAGCAGTTTCTGTTCTTTCACTCACTGATCCAGCAGGACCTTGGCCCCCTCAGGTCCCTCATGTCAAACAAGCAGGCATCTACTGCATTACACGGCCTGAAGGTGACTGCACAGGGAGAGGGGGGAGGAAGAGAGAGAAAGAAAGTCCTTGGAAAAGCAGGATGGCATCCCTGAGCAAAAATACATCAATCACACTAGTCCAGCTATCTCAATTAACCCTTAGTTAAGCTGGGACCTCCTGGAGAAACTGAAAAGAGTTTGAGGGAATAAGAGATGCTATCTGCCACAAGGATTACCACTCTACATGCGGATCAAAGACAATTCCACATTTTACCCTGGTGATTAGCTGTAATTAAATAAAGTAAGTCTGTTTAAACTTCATTAGCAGCAAGACGTTTGCTACAGCAGAGTGGGCACAAATCATCCATTCTTAATTAAAAGATAATCCACAGGATGACCATAATCTTCTTCTAAAAATACACCATTTCCCCCTGAAAGATTTCTTCATCAAATAAGGATAAATAACACTTTCTCTGTGTTTAAGCTATGAAGGAATGGATGCTCCTTCCCATTTGCTTGAGTGAGTGCTGAATGTGCCTGATAACATCACTTTGGCATGCTATTATCTAAAATGGTAGAATACCTCACTTCAGCAAAGTCTGACATAAATCTTTGAAAACAAAGACATTGCATATGTATGAGCTGAAATAGATATGACAGTGTTGGCACATTAATATTCCTGTCACTGGGGGGTTTCAAACTTTTAAGGAGATGATATCAATGAATTCAAGCTGTAGCTGATGGAAGAGGGCAATGTATTGTAGGACAATTATTAATTAGGTACAGACAAACATATTGAAAAACATATAATAATGTCCAAAGAAGTGCAGCACAGACCTTCAAGAACAATTAAGAGGGAGAGAAATCAAAAGACCTCTGAATGTTACTGCTATTCAGTTTTGGGAGGATCAGTCCTAATCAATAACCAGAGAACATCTCCCTCTCTGCTCTTCTAGTCACTTTGGTGCTGCATGGACAACATATGTTTTCAATTATCCCCTAACAACCCTCATTAAAAGTAACTGCAAAGCATAACTGAACAGTCCTCTGCCTAGTTGCATGTGGTTGAAAAGTGGTCCTAACATAGCATGATACAGGAATTTTTATCTATCTATTTATTTATTTATTTTTGCTTGATGTGGAAGATACCCACTTCCGTCTGAGGTAAGTGGTAGTTGAGCATGTAGAAGCACATGTTAAGAAAAACAGCAACATACCATCTATGTAGCAACAACAAAATGTAAGAATTCCTAATTCATCCTGAGAAGCAAGAAAATAAGGGAAAAGCCTCTTTATACCCTCTCTTGGCTGTTCTATACATGGCTTTGTAAGCCGTGTCCCTTCTAACTGGAGACTGGACCTGGACAAAGTCCAAGGCTCTGAAGCTTTTGATTGTAAGGTCTGTGGGGCATAGGCTGTTCCTTCAATAAAGTGCCTGCCATGTTGTTTGATTCATAAAAACAAATGAGGAACATCAAAACCACTTAATCAGCAGAGGAAAATTCATGCTAGAATCAAACCCAGTACCCAAACCCTTGCTTGAATCTGAATATAATCCTACAAATGGCTCTTTTCATGTTTCATTTTAATTTAATACAGAAAGACTTGCAGGCCGTGACCGCATCTCATCACTGCCCGCACTAGTCCTGTTATGTGCCGACCTTCAGATTTAGGATAGAAGGAAGCTTTTCCTTGTACAGCTTTTGCTTTTTGGGTCTCTATTTTTTTTTTTTCTCCCTCCTTTTTTTCTTTTTTTTTTTTTTTTTTTTTTTTTTTTCCCCTCCTATTTTCCTGCTTTCCTCTTTTTCCACAGTTACAGTTCTGCATCTGTGGCAGGCTGGTCTGAGCCCTGATACCTGACATTCAATAGCCTCTCAGCAGTCATGGACAAAGGCCTAAAAAAATTCCTCTTTCACAAACAGGCATGAAACTAGCTCTAGATAAAGGCATCTCAAACACACTTGATGACAAGTCAGCTCTTTTAGGCTATTACAAGAGAGCACTGCTCACCTCCAAATATTTTTAGACTTTACTAATAAAATCCTGCAGAGGTGCTTAGGTCAGTGCTTTCAAAACAACTAGAAATACATCTGTGCTTTGGTTTTGATTTAACTCTTTTATTACACTAATGCTATCTGTCATTTCCTGCGTGTGTCAGCATTGCTTCTGAATGGCAAAAACGTCACGGATACACCATGCAAAAAAGAAAGAATCTTGTACCCTGCTATGATAAGCAACACTGCTTTGAAAAGAAAAGAAAAAAAATTACACGTTGATAGATTATCTGAACTGCAAGGTATTATATTTGCCATGGTCTCACACCAAGGCAGTGGAAGTAGACAGCATGAATGACATTGCTTATATAGCTCCCACCCATCCTTCCAGTTAATTTCTAATTCCTTTGCAGTTCTAGGAGCTGACTTTGAAATAAATTTAGATCAATGCTGGAAATTCTTGCATGAATACCGTGTATCAATGGACCAGGTTATGCCATATTACTTTAAATGAAGTAGCATTTTGTGTTTCCAGGAAACAAGGCACATGTGTTGAGTCATCAAAGCCAAAGGGACCACTGCTTGGGCTTAACATTATGTACTTGCATGTACACCTTCCTGAACCAAGGCTTTACATATTAATCCATGCAAGAAGAGGTGACACATTATGACTGTGTGAGCATTACAGTGTCTTGGCAAAAATATTTTTTCCCCGTTGCTTGAGTGCTTCACTCCTCAGTGACAACAGCAACTTCTAATGGAACTTCAAGAGCTATCCTTAAAAAACAGCAGATTTTAAAACAGAACAGCTGAAAAACACTACTGTTCACTATCAGTAAAGGACAGACCAATAGAAATAAATAAATAAATAATAAAATAAAATAAAATAAAATAAAATAAAATAATAAAAAAAAACCAACCTGGTTTTCTTTTTGACCAAAAATCAACCTATTGTTTATCAAAGAATTCATTCTACATTAACTAGGAAA
>CM021729.1:66934426-66949969 GCA_011074415.1 Stictonetta naevosa | reverse complement strand
TAGAAATAAATAAATAAATAATAAAATAATAAAAAAAAACCAAACTGGTTTTCTTTTTGACCAAAAATCAACCTATTGTTTATCAAAGAATTCATTCTACATTAACTAGGAAAAATATCCTTGGTATGGAACCATTGATATTCAGCGAGCAAAGAAAATGAAGTCACTGGATCCTTTAAAATGTAGTCTTTCATGTCAGTTCATTGCAAAAAATAATGAGTTACAGCTTTTTCTTCTTCTTCCCAGTGCATTTTTAGGATAGTTTACATGACTCTGGAATGGCTGAAATGCTTCACCGCCTACTGTAGAATGCTCTTGTGGAAAGACACACACACACACAAAGACATTCACTTTCAAAGTTTGATTGCATGGATTTCATACTGCCATTCAGGACCAAGAAGAATGTAAACTCTGCTTAAGGAAAATCAATAATATGTTACAAAACATTTATATAATGCAAAAGTTACATGGAAAATATCTAATCAGATAAAAAGAGAAATCCAGTCCATATGTATGGTTTTAGTGCAGTATGAAGATTCTCCAAATCCTCTGGTAAAGACAAACTAATAAAGTTGGCTTGTAAAGTGAACTGCAGATAAGGATGTATCTATTTTCCTTGTAAACATTACTTCTGATGGTTTGCACCTATAGAAATGATATCTACATATCCTGTTTAAATAGCTGTTATGACTAGCTCAGTGCCTATATATGCTTTGGATTTCATTCTGACAAGTAAAACGTATCTTTTGCCTGTTTGATTTATGAGACTGGATTTATTATTATTATTGTGATATCATTTTCTCTCTCTCTCTCTTTTTTTTCTCCCCTTTCTTCACCCTCCCATGCCATATTCCCCCTCTCCCCCCCCCCCTCCCCCAAATGGGGATTAAGCATGAGAGGTCACAATTTACAGAAACTATAATTGCTGGGCATCCTTTCTACTTGTGCTTATAATATGCTTCTGGGTCTGCAACACATTCCATTGTTGCTGTTTTTAAGATACATTTTAAGATATATTACTTAAAAATAGTATAAAATTATTGGAGCAGCAACTGCTGCTTTCTGTTTTGATTTTACTAAGCTCATGTGCCTACATTATTTATTTTATTTGATCATTAAGGCCTAGATCTTACTGCATAAATAAATCTGCTGGTCTTCTGCAGAATATTGTTGAAGTCATTCGGGTTTCACATATGGGAAGAACTTTATCTGTGCCAATCACACTGTAAATCTAGGCAAGATACTGCAACAATTTTCTCAATCAGATAAATCATATATAAATTAAAACAATATGATTATGATTGTGTTTTTATACATTTTGTAGATTGTATCTCTATCTTGTAAATAGATGAATAATCTTAAATATTTGGAAAAGCAAGTATGTATACAGGAGATGCAGAGAGAGAAATATAAATACAGATGTATGAGTATAATTTCATATGACAGTAAACAATTAAACATAATAATGATAACATTTAAACACTACATCTTCTGGCAAATACATTTTTTCATTTTATTGATGGATTCCTAAGAAATATGGATTTTTATTAGTACTAGGGAAAGAAGCACTAAATGTATTCACCTGAATAGAGTAGCATATGTCTGTGCTTCAAGAGAGTTTTTAAAAAAAGTCCTGTCTGGCTTAAAATAGTCTTGAAAGATGACTTGCCTGGATCAACCATTTCTGACAATCTTAAATTCTGATTTGCAATGCAATTTTTTTTAAAGTTGTTATACTGCAATGTCTTCTTGCTCCTAGGAGACAGTTCAGAGTGTCTCAGCTGCCACCAAAGTTGCAATGATTCTTTATAGTAAAAAGTAATACTGCATATATAAAAATGTAATATATAATGTAGAGTCATAAGTAACTATCACAGCAGAGGAGTTTTTCATTTTAGCATTTGGGTGGTATTTATCAGCTTACTATCTGCAGATAAATTGTTTTCAGTGGAACTATGATGATTAGCAAGTCTTCTATTAACAAGTCAATTCCAGTTCCAACAAAGCATCAATAGCAAGAGAAATGTGGATATGTACTGTGTCTTTACACTCCCAATCCTATTTATTTATGATACCAAGATATTTAACAACATCTGTTGTTCTAGTAGTATGGAACACTGTGAAGGCAACTGGAAATCAGGGCTTTGGGCTTACTAGGAGCAGGATTTTGCTCAATACCAGGAAAACTGTTGAAGCACTTTGCTGTGGTTGTGAGGGATGAAGAACACAAACAGGACAGACTTGTAGGTGTGGTGGTTTTACCATGCTAGGCAAGTGAACACCACAACCCCTCTCTCACTCCCCCTCCTCAGATGAGGAGAGGAAGAAGTAAAGGAAAGGACAACTCATGGGTTGAGATAAGGATAATTTAATTAAAGAGAAAAAAAATATTAAGGAAATATTATTATTAAATAACAATTCAACTGAAGGGAAAAAAAGGGAAAGGGAAAGAGGGAAGGGGAAAGGGAATAACAAAACAAAACAAGTAAAGGCTATGTGGAAGTACAGAGGAAAGAAATTGCTCTCTACTTCCCACAAAAGAGCGATGCTTGACCCCGTCCTTGAAGCAGGGCCTCAATGCACGTAGCCGGAGTTCGGGAGGAGGACAGACGTTTTCTCAACGAGAGCCCACCCCTCCCCTCTTCTTCCTTTTCCACCTTTTATTGCTGAGTGTGACATCATATGGTATGGAATATCCCTTTAGTTGGTTTAGGTCAGCTGCCCTGGTGATGTTTCTTTCTCACTGTTTTGCCCACCCCCTAGGAGGGTGAGAGAGTGTCCTGATGCTGTGCCAGCACTGCTCAGCAGCAGACACAACACCGGTGTGATACCACTGCTGTTCTAGCTACAAGTGCAGAGCACAGCACTGTATGGGCTGCTGCAGGGAAAGTTAACATCCCAGCCAGACCCAGTGCAGTAGGTAAAGGCAACTCCTTTTGGCACATAAAGTGGCAGCCATTTTGTAGGACACCTGCAGGAAATCATCTGATCTGAGTAAATTTTTTTCCTTGCCAACAACTTTTTTCTTTATAAGGTTATTGGAAGGAACTAAAATTTATACTCCTATTGGATACAAGGAGAACATGGATTCAAGAGTTACTGGTTTTATGGTACTTTACAACCTCCATTGTAATGTATCACAATGCATTAAGTAATGCATTAAGGTTTTTTTTCTTTCTTGACCAAGAGAGGACTCTCCCCTCAGCATCCTTGATGTTATCCCAATGCCACAGGTGAAGGTCTTGTAGATGTATGGCATATTCACCTTCAAGTTTGACCTTAGGAATGGTTATGCTTGCAGTATGAGCACAAGCTATACTGACATCCCATCCCAATATATTATATTACTCCTGTAATATATTAATGAGCCCTGGTGTACTGAGCTAGATGAGCTATCCACAGAAACATCTCTATGTTGGTAAATGTTGCTTGGTAGTATATATCTGTAGGTACAGCCTAACCCCAAATGTGTCTCAGGGTCACATGCGATGAGCTACCAAGCACCTTAGCTGTAGGAGTAGTCACCCAGAAAGGAGGACACTGAGACCAAGCAGAATGAAAGACCATGAAGAATACTCCATTTGCCCAACCTGGTAGCCTGCTACAGGCCAAAGGAATAGTAAAATCATATAGTCAAGAGCTAAACATGTAACGTATTGCCAGTAAGGAACTTGACAAAACAAGGAGCAAGGGGACTGGTTTGAACTCCAGAAGTCACGAAGGCAATGAGACCTAACAGACCACAGTGAGACAGATGTGAAAGTCACATCCTTATGGCCCACTGTGTGGAAGAAATATTGACCCTTAAAAGCCAGCAAAACTTTTTATTAATTCAAAAAGAAAACAACAAGGACAGAAGCTGGAGGCAAGAGTGCAGCTTGTTGAGAAAGGGGAGAGGCAGGAGAAATCCATCTGTGCTTACATGGTTGGGGTGCTGGCTACAGTTGCAATGTCTTGTGGATGCTTTTCCTTCCAAAGAAATCTGGAGGAGAATGGGTCTGCAATCCCCTCAGTCAGATCAGGCTGTGCACTCCACGAAGGGCTGGGTATGGCAAAAAGACACTAATTAGAAGAATAGAGACAAAGCACTCTGATAGGACACTTGATAGGTGAAAAAGGGGCAGAAAGACATAAATGGTGGCAAGAGGGTCGAGTATGAATCTCATGAGAAAGAGGTCTGTAGTATAGGAATCTGTGTGGAGTGCAGACTGATGGGAAACTATATTCTACTATGTCTGTCTGTCTTTGAAACATCTCAATTACTTATGAGGAAAAGATGAATCTTCCATTTCCACTGCTAACCTTTTCCACTTCTTTCTCATTACAGTAAGTAAACAACATTAAATGTCAAATCCTACGATTCACAGAGTACAGTACACTGCTGAGCTGTCTTTAAGAAAATACAGTACAAGTGTATTAGCCAGCAAATATCCCTAACAGTGCCTAGATTTTTTCTCTCTTATGCAGTTCTCCAAGTTATGAAGTATATTGGCAAGTCTCAGTCAACAAGTAAGGCTGCAAAAGTCTTCTTTTTCCCAATACTGAGCTTTTAGTCTAATTGCTTATTTGCAGTCTCAGCAAGCCAGAGAGAAGAATTTTATCCTCTTTGGCTTGTTTCTGAATACTAACTAGCCAGCCCAGTCAAGCCTCTCTAAAGAGTGAAACTGCATGAGAGACACACTGCATTTGACACAGTCAGGAGGCAAAAGAAAGAGCAAAACAAAAGTCTATTCACAGGGCTGAATCCTCTGATATACTTCCCCATCCCCCACCTCCTTTAAAAATAAAGAGAAAGGGGAAAACTCATGAATCCATGCCTGAATGCCTGAGGTTGTCAGAAGAAAGGACAATGAATGACAGCTGACTGTCAGCACAATTCTCAGAGTCTGAGTTATCACTTTTTGGCATTGTTCAAATAGGAGAAAAATTGTGTGTGCTTAACAAGGAAATATTGAAGGAGTGCTTTATGAGGGACTGCGCTCAGACACGCTGAAACAGCCGAGGAAGCTGCTAGATCCACACGGATTTTTCCCTTACGAGTATAATGCTCTCTGAAATCTTCCCAACTGAACTCATTAAAAACTTTTCTAAGCACGCTGGCATTAAATGATGCCTTAAGACAACAGGGGTCAGGCAACTATTTTCCTTTAAGGAAATCACATACAGGGCAGACATACCTAAAGTTAGGAAAACATATGTACAGGACACCATTATCTACCTGTTGGTTACTGAAAAAAACAAAACAAAACAAACAACAACAAAAAAAAACCATGATGGCCAATCTTTAAACATTTCCTGCATGTTCAACTTGTTTGGGTTTCCTCTCAAGCTGATTTTTTCTCCTGCAGATTTGCCTACACTTTCATCTTCACTGACTGCCTTAATCCTCCGATCTTTGTTGTTCCAATGCACGATCAGCTTGTTTTTAAGTCACATCTACCCACATTTGTTAGTGCTGAAACATTACTTTAGGCTTTTACATCTCCATAAATCCATACAAATGATGCACAGGTTTTCCTGAGAAAGGTTGAAAAAGCTAAAGCAGAGAAGATTTTAGGGTTATTTAAATAATGTATTTTAAGTTGGCAGACATTTAACTGCCTGGTTTATGTACTAAGAAGAACTACCTGAGCTGAGCGACAGCTCATGACAAGGAGACCCTGGAATGACACGGTTTTTAGTAATTAAAGTAGATCTGGCCTGCGCTCAAAGCATTAGCTCACATAAGCCTGTTGACCATCTGTACTAGAGAGACAATGATTTATCCTCAGCTCCATGGGTCTGCTAGGGTCCACAACTGCAAACAGGACCAGGTTCCTAGGTCCACGCCCCACTAGGCATGAGGGCTGCTCTGGAGTGTGGTTGTCTCTGAGAGGGAGCCAGTCACTGCAAACTGGGCAGTGAGAAGGACGGAGACATTCAACTGTGTCGCCCTGAACATCAGCAGAGCGCCATCATGGGAAAGCTCAAACTGCTGTTACCACCCCAGCAGGTGTTACTGCACATTATGAATCTTTAGAGAGAAATGAAGAAATGGAGGAGGGAGTATAAGTGAAATGCCACAAGAAAAACAGGAGGAAGTTATTTTGCAGACTCTTGTGTTTTTTCTAGCTAACAGAGAGATTTCTGTAGCTGACAGAGATGGTATTTAGAAGTTTCAGGCTTTGCCAGTAACCAGTAAACACAATCAGAGGATATTTGTACATAAGGTTTTAGAGAAAGCTCTCTATATATTTGCATAATCTATTTGCTCTCTAAAAAAAAAAAAAAAAAAAAAATAGTTCCCCCTTTCAGGGAAGGGGACAAAAACTGTGCAAGACCTTTGCAGGGAGCTGCTGCTGAACTTTGCAACTTTCTTTCAGTGTCTGTGCTGATGTCACACACATCTGTGGATGTATAAATGCTAAGTATATAAACGCTACTTTATTATGAAGAATACCTTTAAAAAAAAACAACCACAACAAAAACAATTTGCAGTAACAACTATTTATAAAAAACAGTGTCCAATCTTTCCAGATAGGTGCAATGATTTGAAAACACTTTTTGAGAGCTTGATTATATGGAAGGCATGCCGAAAAGGATTTTCTACAGGCAGCCTAGTGTTGTTATACAATTGCTCATGAACAAGTTCTGTCAGGCCAGCTGGGCAATTACTCAGAGCTATAGGGTGCACTCTCCAGAAGTCATGTAAGAGGGTTCCAGAGAATAAAGAAGGAAATGAACCAAGATTTCCAATGCAAATACACAAATTTATTTTTTAAATTGTAAGAACTTTATCTTAAAAGACAAGTTATTTTTTCCTGGCCCTTTTATAACTGTATGCAACCATCTGAGGTAAGAGCTGTTGCTGTAGTCTTACATTTTCAGTATTTATCTTACTTTTGTGATTTATTTTGAAATAATGGAATGCCTCCTAAACATATCAACCATTATGGATTTCAGCACAAAGAAATACATGAGAAATTAATAGAAGAAGGAAACATAAATGTGAACTGGGCTCAACCTTTTGTGAACAGCCACATGGAAAGAAATTCAATGAATAAACTTGCTACAAGTCCTGTGAAGGCAAAAGAAGCTCTGCCTCTCCTGCTCATCTTGGCATGTACAGGATGGCAAATGGTATAGTAGTTTGCCACGTTACTGGCCCTTCCAGTTTAAGCATGCAAGCTGATTACCTATTACCTGTAGCTATCCTCTTCAGTCATTAGATAGGCTTTCCCAATGGCACATGTAACATGTTTGATTTGAAATGGCCTTTCACAAGAGACATTTTCTCCCAATTTAAACACCCAGAAGTAGAATTTTTTGCACTTAAACACTTATTAGTGTTTGGGGCTAAAGTGTTATGATGTAAATTGCTGCCTAGTTGTTTAATAAATCTGCTAATTTTCCTATTTTTTTTTATTTATTTTTTAATTTTTTTTGGTAAGTGGAAGGCGGGAGTGGTGTTGCTGCTGGTGTTTACCACAGAGCAAAGAGCCTGAGGTCCTCCCACCCTCAACAGATACTTCTTTCATCTTCTGAAGTGATGAAGCAATGTCCCCAAAATCCTTGGAAGCATAGAGTTCTGGTAATATCTGATGAATGCATATATATCTGTGGTAGCAGGGACATAAAGCTGTTAATCTGCATGCAAACAATTGTACTTTATAGAGTGAATGCCTCACCTTGTACAGAATGTGCAAACTAGTTCACCGTTGGGGTCTCTAACCTCAATGAACTTTTTAGATCTCTGGATGGTCTCACAGAGACTGCAAATATGGTCGCCAGTCTTTAGAGAAAAATTAATCTGTAGCCTCTAATTCAAAATGAACCAAGTTTTGACTCCTAGGTAGCTAGTCCCCATAAACTTGCTGGATTACTGAACTTCCACTATAAATGTGAGAATAGTGATGAAAACCACTGGGGATATAAACTCTGAAGAGTTTCAGTTGGTCTTGCTTGCTTTCAAATCAAAGTCCTTATAATCACAGTTAACGGTACTATACACATATTGTTTTCAATACTGACAGCAAGAATATACTGTATGCTCTTGAAATTTTACCCCTTCTACATGGGTACCCTGATGATAAACATGCAATCATGGGAGATTTCTGCTGAAGTATCTTAATCCTATGGGATTTGTTGATTTTATTTATTTATTTTTATTTTCCAGGAGTTATGTGAAAAATATGGGAACAAGAAATGAAATCTCAGTTCAGAGAACTAACAGGGACACTTCAGCAAGCATGCTGCGTACTTTGTAACTTTTGTCTGCACTTTCTAGTGCATTGAAAGGATATTAACAGCTCCAGAAATTGACTACTTTGCCACTGGAATACGAATGGATCTTAAGACTAAAGAAGCTAACTTAAGGCATTCAGGAAACATTTCAGAAGATATTATTCTGAGAATTAGAAAACAGATAGATCTCTTGAGATCCTGTCTGGTGAGAAAGTCTGAGAAAAATATCTGGATATAAATCGGCTTCTTTCCTTTGCCTTTGCTTTGGGAATATAGTTAGTAATCAAGATATATTTTCTGTTTTGTTGTAGCTTCCTGATTACTGTAGGCACATTGATCATCTATGCCAAACCAGTTCGCTCCGTTTCTTCAAGACTTACTGTCTAATAACCTTCAGAACAGGATTAGAGCTTCCTAGGCTACAAGAAGCTTTAACTTACTTCTGCCGAGCAGAGTATTTTACAAGTTATGCTTAATCTCTGGAGAGTGGAAGAAATACCCAGTCAATCTTTGAAACATCTGTTTCCAGGATATATGGAGTGCATACTTGTAGCTTTACATCTCTAAGGCTAGACTGGCCTCTCCTGTGGAAAAATCCTCAGCTTCCCAAGAGACAGAGACAGAGGCCCTGATGCACAAGTGTAATCAGGTGAAGCTAGGCTCCCAAAATTCCTGTTAATAATTGTATTATATATATCATTTACTACTTCCTAAAGCACATGGTTTTACCTTCCTGAATGCCTTGCTGCATTTGGTAGGTCACTCTCATGCTTGCGTCTACATAGACTGACCAAAGGAAAGCCAAAGGTCAAAGTCATAAAAGACTGTTGGGCCTTTGGATGTCAGAGGGAGAAAACTATTTCTAGACAGAGAACTTATATTGTTTTCCTTTCAGACCAGAGAATTCAACTCAAGATGTGCAGAATTCCCACTCTTTTATTGACCATAGCTGGAGCATAAAAGTCCATATATGTCACAAGCTATTGAAGACCTCATAGGATCAGCCCAGCATGAGAATATGTCTCTGATAAAAAATTTTCTCTGAGTACCAATTCTTTAAGAGGCTACAAAAAAAGAGCATGGATAAAGACAAATGGAACTGGGGAGTAGGGATCATTGTAGACTACATCTGCAAAAATGAAGTTTCTTAATATGGCTATATTTTATTTGTTGGTGGAAAAATAACAGTTTGAGACCTTTTGTGTTTTAATGGCCTAAGTGAGGCAAATGAGAAAATTATGGCTAATGATTATTATTTTATTAATCTAATGAGGAAGAGTAGATATAGAAGAAACACAAGTTTTGAATACCCTTTTGTAAAATTCATTCCTGACTGTAAAATATATATTTACAAATATTATTTAGAAGCATCATCAAAAGGGAATTTTTTGCTGTGAGAGTACTAACACATTCTAGCACCTACTTTCAGTCTGTGATTCCAACAAAAAATAAACATGTACTGAATATCTTTTACAGCATCTAATACCTTGTTTGAAAGTAATGATAACATAGCTCTATTAAACTGATAGAGGCCTATGCTTACACTCCAGTATGACAGGAAGATCCACAATTACCTCTGTTACTTTGATGTAAAAAGAAACAGTTTTTTTTTTTTTTTTTTTTTTTTTTTTTCCCTCTCTATTTTTTCCTCCCAAATCTGCAAAACCTGTAAAGCAGAGCTACTAGGTATGATTTTCTAATAAATAGTCATTTTTCTACCCTGTGTTATTAAAATGGGAGATGAGCGGTTGGTTAATATTTGTTAACAAAACATATAAGAAATCTTTCCCTGTTTCAATATTTGTGAAGTATCATCTGTTCAGCAGGGAACAGAAGTCCAGGAAGTAGAAGCATGTATCCGTAGAGGAAAACAGGGATTGTCTATAAAACAAATCCCAATGCTAGAAGAAAAGACACAAAAGAGAATAGAAGATTCTTACAAACTGAAGAAAAGCTGTGATAGATGAATATTTTACCTTCTTCAAAACAAAATGTTAAAATAGGCTAGACTGCAAACTTTGTCAAATTAATGGCATCCAAAGATACCTGGATGGAAGACAGGTTAAACAAAGACTTTTAGAGACACTACTGTGACCAAGTGAGTGCTGATATGCCCTCTTGGCCCTAGTACTCTTGTTCAAATGAATGGTGAAAACAGGTGAAAATATTCTTCCTCATGTGGAACAAAGTATTTTGTTGTCCCATTTTCTAATTGTTCAGTTTTGAATTTCCCATTGTTTTCAAGTTTTTTTTGTTTGTTTCTTTGTTTTTTTTAAGGAATATATTTTTTGAGAAAGTAAGTTATTTTTATTAAGATGGAGAACCAAATTCAGGACTAGATTTAATCAATCTTCCTTGCTGGATGAATTTTAATGTCAAACGCCAAGCCAGTCTTCTCCAGGCAGATTTGTTTGTCCTCACAAGGATAACAGTGAAAGAGATTCATAAGATTAAATGAGAACAGAACACCATCCCATCAGCTCTCCAAGGGAGTGGATCCACATAATGTGGTAACTGAAGTGAGGACATCAACAAGTAAGCTTTTTGCTATCTCTTACTTATATTTTTTCAATTTTTGGTGTAAAGTTAATCTTGGTGGAAACCTCTAGGCAGACTTCCCTGGGCAGTCACTTTTTTTTAAAAAAAAAAATTTAATTTTTATTATTTTTTTATTTTTTTCCCCACAAATAAAATCCATGGTCAACTTACAACTTACAGTTGCACTACAATTATTGCATGTCAATATATCCAGCCATGGGAGCAGACTCAGACCATCAAGCTCATCATTTTCTGTGGTTGCTAAACAGCTATTAGATGGTAGCAACTTTTCAACAGGCAACCTCAGAAAAATTGGAAATGGCAGCCTAGCTGTGAAAGACCTGTATCTTGTCATCAACTGCCAGTATGATCTATCCCTGCAATTTTGCTTGCCATCAGGTCCATCTTAAGAAATAAGGCAGTGTTCTTCTGGTCACTATCTTCTTCCTCAAGTAAAGAATAAAGTTAAAAAGAAGCTTGAAAATATGAGGAAACATTTTTCCCTGTGGTATAATGATTATACATCTGGCAGCCAGTGAGCAGTGCATAGAGGACATGTTGACAGTCAGATATGGTTCTCTGTGATAAACATTTGAATGCTGGGACATGCTCAGTCCATAAGTGGTTTATGTTTTGGTGAGAAAAGAAATAAGAGTGAGTTTTCCCCTTGGGAGTCTTATTTCATATTTTGGTATAATTTGCCAGTTTTGTGTTTTCCAATGTGAATAGCCAGTAGACAGCCATTAGGGACACAGGCTCATCAAACAGGCAATAACAACAATAAATTTTATGTATCTTGGCTGTCATCTACTCCAAAACCTGTGGAGTTCTCTGCTGGAATAAAGGACCTGCAATAGGAAATAGAACAATTAACTTTTAGGGACTTGCCTGTTGAAAAGTTTGTAGAAAACTTGTTTTTTTAAGGGCAGCATGAAGGAGGGGAAAGAATGAATGGATTACGCGGACTGTACAGAATATCATATGCAAAATCTCATGCTCCAGAAATGGACATTCTAGAATCCAAACCATTTTGTTTTTGTGAGAGAGAAAAAAAAAAAAGAAAAAGTAATAAACCAACCAAACAAACAAAACCACACACATACACACACACAAAACTATTTCCTTTTGTTGGGTCTTTGACATGTTAGTAGCATGCTAGTATTGTCCTTTTTTACTGCCTTACTATTCAAAATAAATGGGTTGAATTCTCATTAGATAATGTGTAGTATTTTTCAGGAAGCACCCAAATATTTCATTAACTATTCATCATTTTAAAGGGTCTTTTTTAACCTATATTTTACATCCTGTGTCAAAGGTTAAGTAAAGATGGATAGGCTTTTTTGAACTCACAAAGAAAAATCCATGTGTCTTATTTGATGCTTCCATGTAACATCATAACAATATTCTAACAGTGTGTTCAGTCCCAGATGAATTATGGCACTTCAAGCTTGTCTTCCTTCTACAAACATACATACAAGCATGCTTATATTACTATATATATTCTTATTCAAAAGAATACAAATATTTTTTTATGTATATAAATGAATATCTGGAAAATATGTATATTTATCGAGTGCAAAATGGAAAACAACCTATTGAATACAGAAATTAAATTCAAAACAATGGTAATGACTAAGTTAAATAGATATTTACCTATACATTCCTTTCCTTTCAATTTAACATCAATGCACACACATAAAAACTGCCCTGGCTGGGGTGCTGAGTAAGTCATATGAAATGCTGCTCTGGTTCCCTGCTGGTTTACAATCCTAGCTTTTCAATGCAGAGCTGCTATTCAGACTTCAGTACTTGTCTGAAGAGCTTTGTGTTGTCTTTGGGTGTTTAATACTTATAACAAGGCACTTTCATTAAGTGCAGCCCAATTTTAAACATTCTGTCCATTTATCTGAGCCCTCTGTAAATGTCTGAGGGAGACCAGCTGACTATTCCTACTGACTCACCTAGCTAACATTTCTTAATTTTCTTCTGCTTCTCATCAGCTTCAGACTTTGTAAACAAGCTCCCTTTCACAAAACCTTGAAAGGGTGGATGTTTAGCAAAGCCTATATTGCAAAAAAAAAAAAAAAACATTTCAAAGATTTATTTTATACCCTGTTTAAAGTGGAATACACATTGTCCCTTAAAATATTGGCGCTCTTCAATTTGCTGTGAAAGTGTGAAAGTATTCTATAGTTCATTGTCAATCAGCACCAACATTTTTTTAATTATTATTTCTTTTTTCCTGGAAGAACTCATCACCCATTTCAGAAGCATTCTCTAGACTGTTTGAATTTTAAAATCCTTTAATTTATACTGGGAGTCTGAATCATAAAAATTCCAATACACTCCTATTTCTGGAACCTCCCCCTCAGAAAACCAGTTTTCCTCCCTGTTAGTATTTTCCCAATGAAAGGCTGTATGAAAGATGCTTGTTTTCATCCCTTCAAAAGGATGTGAATAAGAAGAGATTATTCTCATTACCTTCAAACAATAGGTCTGTTATTAAAAAGTGGATATTCTCCAAAATATGCATGTTGTACAAGCTAAAGTATATGTTTGTTTGAAAGACTCACTTACTTTGTCTTTGCTCTCTCTTTGAGTATCTCATTATCTGTCTGACCACACACAGTACTACAGAATAAGCATTAAATGCTTTGGCAGATCTGATCTAGTTGGAAGCTTTGGAAGATATGGTTCTTGGCTACGATGCATATGAATATTAAGAATTTCTTGTTTAGAACCAGTGACTGTACTAAATGCAAAGAATCAAATACATACTTGAAATCTAAAAAGGTATATAGTTGAGAAAGTCCTTGTTTGGAAATCCAGGGCTTCATTTAGTATATATCAAGCTGTGGGGGGAAAACAAAACATAACAAACAAACAAATTAGCAAACAACAACAACAAACTATTGAATATCCTGTAGAACAATCTAATTTCTTTTTAATTCTACTTTTTCCTTCTATTTCTGACTAGATTCAAAGTAACAAAGATCAGCTTCTTTCCATGGTAGTTATTTTTTGTACTTTACTCCATAGTTAAGAAGGCTAAAAAGTTACAAACAATAAAGTGCATCTTAGAATAAGTCATTCAGGACTTTTGAAAATATAACATTAATTTCTGGAAGTTTTAAGGAAAATGCAATCCTCTCTTCTCCTTTCTTCTCTTTTCTTCCCTTCTCTATCTTTCCTCAGATTTGTTTTCTTTTCTTTTCCTTGGACTAAATTCTTCATGTCTGGTATATCTTACAATCAACCAGATGTTTGAAAAATGGCTTAGACACCAAAAAAAGCTCAATCTATCTTTGCTAATTGTTCTGGCTACAATTTCTACTGGTCTTCACTTACTTTTAATGGAGACTTCACTTACATTAATGGAGACCATTAATGACCACTGTCTCAACAGAAAAAGAAAGCAAGGCCTACTTAATACCAAGCTTTCTGCTATCTTACAAGTTCAATGGTTATTTTTAATTGTACTGATGTCTAGGAGTTGCTATATATCTAGTTTTACATGTAGTCCAACATTATTGCCCACTTTACACAATGTTCTAGAGAAATGTTCTATGAGTGGGGCATACTGTCAGGAATATTGAATTATTGCAATACATTCTAAAAATGATGATGAATGATGTAGAAGTAGAAAGTCAATACAAAGTCAAATATTCATAGGTATGTGAAGAAAGCAAGTAATTGGTTATTTTTTTATTTTTTATTTTTTTAGCAGGATTTTTTATTATCTCAGTACCTGTTTTTGGAGCCTGTTTCTCCTTCACAAAGAGACTCACAAAGAGATCAAAAAAAGTCTTTGGCCACAGAATATGCTACATCAGCTCTCTGTCATGAGATGGATGGAGAAGAAGTGTAGTTGGCACCTCATCATCAGAGAGCAACCACTCCTTGGCCTTGTAAACCCATATATTTTGAACTAGGCAACAAGGAGATGGTAGGAAAAGGAAATCTGTGGAGACAGCCATGACAGACAATTGTTAGCATTCCTTGTAAAGTGTGTAGACAATGTATACATATGATGATGATACATTCTAAATGATGATGAATGTAAGATAACATATACTTGTACATGTAGCCCAAGAACTGATAACTGGTCAAAAAAAATGGGAAAAGTATAAGAATTAATATTCATACTTTTGTAGGCCATCTATATTTATATAAGTGGAAATTAACTTTTTAAAGAACTTAGAATATTATTTATGATGCATTTTCTGTCTCCAGTGCATAATAATGCAATAAAAGAGTTCTTCCTCTGGACTGCAAACTAAGCAGACATATATAAATAATGAACATTTTTTGCTAAGGTAAAAATAATTTTAAAATAAATAAAAATTATGGCATATCGAAACAGACTCTTTGGGGAGAAAGGAAGATAAAGTTACAGTACAAATTCAGGCATTTTAAATGAAAGCAAGAAGTTGATGGCAACATTTATAAAAGTGAGCTTAGATGTCATTTACTCAAATGAGAAGAATAAGGTGACAAATACGTCTCTACAGGCTAGTGATTAGAGCATTTACCTGGTAAAAATGAGTCATGATCTTCCTTGTCTAACAGAGGTGTAACCTGAGTCTTGATCATCTCAGAGAGTACCTCAAACACAGGGGTAAAAAAGTATTAACAAACTATATTCTAATTTCCACACAATATTGCTTATTAGCTGGAGAAGCAGCTGAGCTTTTTCTGAGTAAGAAAACTAAGAATTATAAGCCTAGGACTCTCCTACAGAGCCTCTTTATTTATTTATTTATTTATTTTTTCAAGTAAGGT
>CM021729.1:66916025-66934026 GCA_011074415.1 Stictonetta naevosa | reverse complement strand
GGAATCCATTACTTCTCTTTCTTGTGCCTTCTAGTACTGTCTGCAACTTTCTACATATATGATAGATATAGGAATACACTTAATATAGATGTTATATTTTATTCACACTACTGTAGAGAGAAACCCCAAACCAGAACAACATTATGCATGGTCATTATTAATCACTCACACCTCTCAGAATATTTCCTCTTGGTCATACATCAGGATTGGTATCCCTTCTGTTAGAAACAGACACATCCAGACTGATGTACAGTCCCCTGTAGATATGAGATCCCAGTGCACAGCTATTACTGGAATGGATAACTCTCTGGTTCTGCAATTTTTAATACATATTTTTTCTCATGGGCCTCCTCTTTTAAGAGATCAAACAATGAAAATCATGTCATCTGAGGGACAGCCCTTTTTTACAATGCTGAGTGATAACATACTACTTTCAGAAGCCACTGAGCATGGGCTGCTGAGATACAGCTGTCTCTGTAGGGGATGAGGCAGACCTTTCCAAAAGAAACTGAGGGAATAAAAGGTGTGGAGTACCTTAGCCTTTTCCAAGTATTTTGTCACCAAGGTCTCTGGCCCCATTGAACAGTGGCTCCACATTTTCCTTAGCCTTCTTTTTGATGCCCTGTTCACAGCTAGAAGCCCTGCTTGTTGCCTTTCACATTCCTCATTAGCTTCAGCTCAAGTTGCACTCTGTATTGCTGTCCCTCTATGCCTGGGCAATTGCTCTGTACATCTTCTGGGTCACCCAGCTGCTATCCTACACAAGCTTTTGACTGACTTCCACCCAGCTGAAAGCAAAGCTCTTTGTGTTTGAGCCTCTCAAATTGCCTAGACTCAAATCCCATCTCCCTGCTTTCCAGGTTTGTGTTGTCTAAAGAGTCTGTATCCATCTAGTGCTGTGTTTCAATTGGGTGAGCTACCCCATCATTTGTCTGTAATATGAACAAAATAGATGTGCAATTGAGCATGGGATTTTAACACCTCTGTTTCTTCCCTGTCATGTGTGCATTCTTGTGCATACACAGAATCCATCCTTCCATCTTACTGCTTTCATAAGAGCGGTGGGAAAGCTTCCACCATCACACTGTTTTTGGGATACTTTCACTTTTCTTTCAGTTTTGGTAATCTTCCCCAGATATACCTAGCTTAATTTCTCTTCCTTTTAGAAAAGTTGATGGTACACAGCAAGAACTGAAACTGCGCACACTTAAAGAAATGGGTGAACAACCTCAAACTAATCTAGTGCCTTGAAGTAAATCTTAAACCTTTGTTCTTAAAATTTTGTGTGGATTTCAGCTCAGAATAAATCAGCATAATTGGAATGCATAGGTCAAATTCAGCACACAATTGTCATGATTTACACTTGACTTCTGTTTAAAATTGATACCTAGGTAAATATATATGGTTAAGGAGTACAACTTGCATAGGTCTGGCATTCAATGAGAAAGTAAAATGAGTATGATATAAGTACCAGCCCTGAGACTGTGGTCCATGGCATATTCCTCCTGTGCAGTCTGCCTTGTAGCCTGCCTGGAGAGGAACTTTGAAACCTGTTCCTTTGTAAAATGACAGAGGTTTAATTTTATATCTGTCTTTTTATTTTCTTTCTCTTTTTCCTTCCTCTTTTTTTTTTTTTTTTCTTCCTTTTGTTTCCTTTTTTATTTTTCTTATTTTCTTTCCTCCTTCTCTTTCTTCTTCTTAAAGAAAACAAAAAACAAACAAAAAAAACCTAGTGGAAATATTTGTTTGAAACCAGTTTAAAACAGAATCATGTACAAAATACAACTTTGCCTAAGAATGAAGAATAGTAGTGATTTCTGAGATAATCCATCATGAAACAATTATTATTATTATTATTTTACTGTGCCTTTGGTCTTTATTCATAAATTGAAGTTAAGTAGCATCTTTTATTTTATGTAACTCTTTTTTTTTGTGTGTAGCATGATGAACAAAGCTCTGTACACAAATAATTCACACTTAAGCAATCATAGAATTATACAAAAATGTGCCTGGAAAAAGCTCTGGAGAGGCTACATCATATGTCTGAGTTGGATAAAAAATAATCACATTTGAAACACCATCCAAATTAAGTTAGGAATACTCCAAATGATTCCTGTTCCTCTACTGGTGTAAAGAGATCTGCAGACAATCAAGAGATCCAGTCACAGATCTCCTCAACAGTAGAATTTATCCTCAAAGGTTTAGTATTTATAATCCTATTATTTTCTAATCCTATTATTGTAATGTTTGGATGAATTGGATGTATTTCCTCCTTAATCTCTGTGTGATCTCACATATTTCCCGTCAATGATGACTTCTGGCTGACCCTACAAGTACTTTGTCCTTCAATGCTTAAAAATAAATCGCTAGAATAGTTAGGAACATTGTATTTTCTGCAGATGCACCTTGCTGTTAGATAATGAAACAGTGTAAACTTATAGAATACTACAGAGGTGTTTGATTCTCACCTGATTTCCATTCAGATTTTTATTTATTTATTTATTTATTTATTTATTTTTCTGGCTCAGTAAGTGGTCACTGTGATGCCCTGTTTATTATGAAATCATATTTGTGACTGTGCACGGAACAAAGGAATATCTACAGAGTTGTTATATATAGTATACAGGAAAAAAAAAAAAAATCTATGCAACTTTGAATTGCATGGATTTAATGCTATTTAAGGGTTTAACAGTGACATCATAAATCACAAGAAGGTATGAATTAATTTATATCTTACCATAAGCCTAAAATAATATTATAGCCTCAGTTTTGAAAGTTGATTATTTTTTCATTTCCTCTGCAATTACATTTTCATTTACTATGACACCCTCTAACTTGCTTGCTTATTTTGCCATCTTGTCCTTTTTCTGTCATCTCCTGTTTCTACTTTTCTTCTTCATCACTCTCCAGACTGTCCTACTTGAATGAGGCATACAAACTTTGGTGTGTTTTCTACCAACAAAACCCACTATAGATCACAGGCAAAATAAAATGATAAGGGCATAAAAAAGAGAAGGATTAGGACTTGTGACCTGAATACCCTTGAAATTCACAAGAAAAATATGGTAGACAGATGACAATTCAAACATAAATGATGAGATTTCCTTGTACTTGACAGCAGTGTGCTTAATTCTACTATCAACATAATATTAGAGCAGCGTTTTCCCTTGTGATGGTTATGTAAACTTTGCTTATGATCCCCTGCAAACAGTTTAGGCTTTGGTTCCTTTATAATATATAAATTAATAGGAGATAAACTTCCTTTTTTTGTTATTTTTTTTTTTTTTCCGTTGTCTTCCTACCCAGAAGAATGATGACAGTATCAAATATGTTTTACTGGTAAGATGGATAGATTTGACATATCTGGCCAAACTTACTGTTTCATTGTTTTGTCTAAAAATAGCACATATTTGCTAAATGAATTCTACAAAATTAAATATTTTGCATCCAGTTATTTACAAAATATTGTCTGCTTGGAAAATGTCTGTGTAAGAAAATGATGAATGTTTCCAGTCAAATAAGTCTTCTAAAATAAACTAGGACAAGAGACAATATGCACAAAATTAAAACAGATGAAATTCCAACTGAACCCAATATAACACTTTAATATTGTGAAGGTGGTCAAACCCTACAGAAGGTTTCCCTGCCAGAGGTTGTGGAGGTATTCCTCCTCCATCCTTGGAGGTATTCAAAGCCTTACTGCACACAGTCCTTGGTAACTTGCTGTAGGTATTTCTGCCTGAGCTGGAGGTTAAAACAGATAGCCTCCAGAGGTCCATTTCCACCATTCTGATTTAAAAATGCCTGGGTGGCCTATCTCCCAGAAAAAATAACCACCACCGGTAATCTTGTTTATTGAAGTTTGGCTTGTAGATGTATGCTTGGCTCATAACTTAATGGAGTAGTATTTTATTTTTTTTTTATTTTTTTATTTTTTTTTTCCTCATAGTTTACTTATAGAATCATAAAATCATAGAATATCCCAAGTTGGAAGGGACCCATAAGGATCATCAAGTCCAACTCCTGGCACCGCACAGGTCTACCCAAAGGTTCAGACCATGTGACTAAGTGCACAGTCCAATCGCTTCTTAAATTCAGACAGGCTTGGTGCAGTGACTGCTTCACGGGGGAGCCTGTTCCAGCGTGTGACCACCCTCTCTGTGAAGAACCTCCTCCTGATGTCCACCCTAAACCTCCCCTGTCTCAGCTTAACACCGTTCCCGCAGGTCCTATCACTGGTGATTACAGAGAATAGGTCAGCACCTGCCCCTCCGCTCCCCCTCAGAAGGAGGTGGTAGACTGCGATGAGGTCCCCTCTCAGCCTCCTCTTCTCCAGGCTGAACAGGCCCAGTGACCTCAGCTGCTCCTCATATGTCTTCCCCTCTGGGCCCTTCACCATCTTCGTCACCCTCCTCTGGACACTCTCCAACAGTTTCATGTCCTTTTTGTGCTGTGGTGCCCAGAACTGCACACAGTACCCGAGGTGAGGCTGCACCAGCACAGAGTAGAGTGGGATGATCACTTCCCCTGACCAACTAGCAATGCCGTGCTTGATGCACCCCAGGATACGGTTGGCCCTCCTGGCTGCCATGGCACACTGCTGGCTCATCATATTCAACTTGCTGTCAACCACAACCCCCAGATCCCTCTCCTGAGGGACTACTCTCCAGTCTTGTCTCCCAGTCTGTATGTATAGCCAGGTGCACGACCTGGCACTTGCTTTTGATAAACTTCATGTGGTTGGTGGTTGCCCAGCTCTCCAATCTGTCCAGATCTCTCTGCAAGACCTCTCCACCTGCAGCCAAGTCTACAACTCCTCCAAGTTTGGTGTTGTCAGCACATTTGCTCAAAACACCTCCTAGTCCTACATCCAAATCATTTATAAAAACATTGAAGAAAACTGGCCCTAAAATGGAGCCTTGAGGGACTCCACTAGTGACATACTTGTGTAATTTACAACAAAAATGTCTGCTCCTGTTATAGAACCGTTCTGATTTTTAATCCAGTGTTACTGTCTAGCCATTACACTCTATGAGTTTGTTCCACAGCTTCTCAGTAGTAAAACTAAAGTGTTGAAAATGAATTACAGGACTTTTTAGGCTTTGTTTCAAGTCACTACCAATATTCTATTTATATGTCATTTTTATTGTGGTGTTTTCTAACCATTAATGAAGAAATATTCTACTCCTATCAAAAACTGTCCCTGTCTCATAAAGTCAATGTTGGCTCATGCTTAACAACTGAAATCATGTTGGGAAAGAGAATATACTGCTTTTTTAGGGTAGCAGGGGTATGATCTCTGGAGCATCTCAGCAGGCAGATACTGAGCTCTTAGATGATACTGCATAGTCCCAGGTAATTTTGTCATGGGTATATCTTTGAAAGAGGAAGACTAAGATTCCGTAAACAATCAGATGACACAAAGTGTTATGAATCAGCTTCTCAAAAAAAAGAAAAAAAAAAAGAAAAAAAGAAAAAAGAAAAAAGAAACATTGGAAGGCAAATGTTCATTTTTGCTTCTTCTGACAAAAACAAGCTCTTACTTGTTCTAATATACAGGTTGGAAATCATCTCATTTGAAGCAAATCTGTGAGAGATTAGGAGCTATAATTCTATGGGATATGACCAGTACTGCATTGTAGTTCTGTTACAGAAGGAGTAGGTGCAGATGAAAGCTTAAATATTTGATGTTTAGAGATAGAAAGGGAAATTTACTTAAAGAACAGATTTAGAAAAAATAGCTAGGGAAAGAAGGACAATATTGCTATGGGTGTGGGATAAGGGGAAAGTCTACTACAAAGGAGAAATAAGAACTTTAGAACAGCAAGATTCTTCACTGGATGTGGAGGAGCTTTTAGACATTACTGACCATGACTGGGCATATTTGCCTTCCTGGTTTCTCAGTTTTCTCTCCCTCTGCTTATTAACTGGTACTTTTCTCATCCATTGTTTCCTACATAAAAATGTTCAGAATAAACTTATTTCTTAAAAATAAAATAAAAACCATATAAGATACTTTTCAATGAGAAACACACAAGAGAATATTGGATACTCAGGAATTAGGAAAAGTGTCTTCTTATAAGAGTTATAAAACATATGTTAATTATGCCCTCAAAAACAGATATTTCTTGCTTTGCAGATGTCTGTGTACAAAGTGGCCACTGCCAGTTCCTTCATCCAAAGCACTATCTCACAGGAAGCTTGTTCTGAAACAGTTCCAAACATTATTATCTGTTTATTTGCTTATTTATTATTAAATAGCTAGTTAATATTGATTATAAAACAACAAAATTATTTCAGAATTATGAGGGCCTCTGCAGCGAAATCCAGTGCCAGAATTGGAAACGTCCAAAAATTCTATCTTACAAAACATTTGAATGAATAAGTACAAATACACCACATGTTTGCATTCAAAACACCACAAGATTAAAAGCTGGGCTTCAAAGAGTTCCTTTGAAAACACAACATGGTGGTTTTGATTTTTCCTTACTCGAGAACAAATTCAGTATTCAGATTGTCTTCTGACATTCTTCATAACATGCCACATGTGGACCAAACTCTTACACACAGTCCTGACAAGGGGTTGTCTATATCCCACTGCTAAGGGCTGCAGACAAGGTATGATTTTTTTTTAATGATCAGTAAACACCTGGGACTGACCAAATTTTTATGCTGATTCACAAGCTAAACTGCCTGATGCTCCTTTATCTGAAAATAGGTGTAAGCCCAGGAAATGCTGTTTTCCAGAAAACTGTTTTGTTACAGTGCCTTTGAAATTGCACTTAAACTGAAAGACCTTTGAAACTGTGTGGGTTTTTTGTTGTTGTTGTTTTTTGTTTTATCGTGACTTCACGTGTGACTACGACTTTTAGGTGCTACCAGTACATCAATAGCAATAACACAACTAAGTGACATCCCAACATTATGTTGATCTTCACCCTAAAATATCCTTGTGGATGGTGTGGAGATTCAGTCTTGTATTGATCTCCCTCTTTTTTTTTTTTTTTTTTTTTTTTTTTTTTCTTTAATTACTATTGCATAATATTAATTACTTGGGGAAGTTGTTTAGAGAAGCAGATTACTGGAGAAATACAACAATGAATGTGTCACATGAGAAGTACTTTCCAGCTTCCAAGCCAATGTCTGTGTCAAGTACGTATTATTAGCACTTCTAAAAAAGATATTGTAACCAAGCTAGAGAGGAAAAGTAATTTGTCCAAAGGCCACAGGAGGAGTAATTTTCACAGCTGGGACTATAGTTCTGGAAATGTTGGCCACTGAGGATCATGCTTCAGCTGACTTCTCAGCCAGAGAATGAGGGGACAGATTAAACAGCAAATATCCACTGTGTTTTGTAACTCTGGTGCTGGAACTCCATCTCATCTGAGAGCAGGTCAGTTTTTCTTCTCACTGTATGCTTGCCACACACACGTCAGTGAGCTTGCTGAGTCAGTTGGGAAGGTGTTAGGACAGGAACAGTACAGAACAATAATTGAGAAATAAGGACTCTTGAGGGGACAGTTCATCAAGACCTTTTCTCCCCCTAAAGATTATTTCTTTTTTTTCTTACAGTCCAACACCTGTAAATGCTGTATCACCTTCACAACACTCCTAGATGTTTCACTCAAAATATCAAGAATCCAGTGAAAAGTGGACCCTTCCCATCCCTACCAAAAGCATACAATATTTACAACTGATCCAAGTAGATGTGCTGCTTTACTGTTTAAATATTGTAAGACTCACAATTCCCCAAACTATATTGGAAGTCCCTCAGTTAAATCAGCAGCAGTTTTTATTAAATATCAGGATTTGATCTAACTGGAGTCAACAGCTGAACAGCAGACACATCAAAATCTGAGCAACAATGACCTCAGAACTGTGTATATTTATCATGTGCTGATTTCCTGGCATGTTGAAGCCAAGGGGAAAAAAGTGCTATACTAGTCCAGCAGAGAGGCTAATACTCCAATTAAATCACTGGCTTTAAAAAAACATTTAAATCTGTAACTCCAAGTTGGAAAGCATTTCACAACTTTCCTGTCTTAACAGTAAGGAACGTTAATGAGTTCAGGGTAGGAGCTGCAAGCAAACTGTAAGCGTGAAATTCTTGTTCTTGTATTTATAGGGGCACAAGGAAGCAGATGCTACATATGGGAAATATATGCTCAAGAAGAGCTTAAGAACAAGCATCTGAGAAAAGAAAGAAAAAGGTGCAACTCACCTGTTAGATGGATGACTCCATAACTATAGACTTACCTTCCAGCATCTTGGAAGTCCCATGGTTAACTGGGGTACACACTGCATAGGATAAAAGGCTTCTGGTGATTTGACCATTGTAAACCAACTGGTAAACTGGGGTGTGGATGTAGAGAGTCTTTTGTGGAAGAAAGCACTTCTAGGCTGTGAGTTGGAGAAATTCTGTCTCACTCCCAGGTTTATTTTTTTAATATAGTCTTGAAAACCAGCCCACTGCATAATGTGCACATATTACTCTGAATATGTGAGAAGGCATAGGAAACATGGCAAAGCCTATAAAGAGAAAAAGGTCTTTGAGGGAAAGTGATGAATTGTACCAAGTCACATGTCTGTAGAAGGGCAACAAAAAAAGAGAGCTCTACCTTCTTCCTACAGCTATGACTGTGTTAAAATAGTGCTCTCCAGTATCTTCATAACATGTTTCATGACCTTGTAGATCATGATTTAGGCCACCTTATTGGCATAACCCAACAACAGGGGATGGAAAATATCACAGTGGTGTTTCTCCCTAGCTGAGCTGTCCAATTCTTTGGCTTTCTCTGATAATGTTGGGCTGTGAAAGGTTAAATTTATTCTTCCTTAATCCTGTACCTTACCTGTGGCTGGAAAAGAAAATGAACAGTTCCGCCATGGCGATCAGCCTAGCTAATTGAACCAGGTGATGACCAGCACAGTGAATCTTTGCAGCATTTGCAAAGGACCCCTAAACTATCATATATATATATATATATATATATATACATATTTTCTTTCCATTATATATTACATTCTTTATAAACATGATGGGATGGGCAAGAAGTATATTCCCATAGTACTCAGGCTTTGGAGTTATTAATGGACAGCTGATAATATCTATATTTAATTTTCATTGGACTGGAATTGTGGAATGACTTGATTTTCTCCTTGTTGGCTATGAGAGCACCATGAGAGGAAGGTGACCTTCACTGTGGAGCCGTTCATTGGTACCTGCCTTCCAGCTGCTCAACATGTGTGCCTCAAGGAAGGCCATTAGTCAGAGCCCACAGTGGAACATACTGCTGTGTTCTGCATCCCAGGAACCAATGGGAACCTAAAACAAAGATGGGCTATTTTATTGCCTAGTCTGGCTCATAAACAATAAAAGAGAAAAGCAGATTTGTAAATACTAGATTAGACTGGCAAATAATCAATCCTTCCCCATTTTGTGAGTTAAACAAATTGAAACAGGAGAGCAGTATCACAGCAGACTAGACATCAACATGTGCTCAAGGACTAAGTGATATCTTTGTGGGTGGGGGGAGACAAGGAGGAAATCTGTTGCTTCAGGGCTGCAGTATCGTTTCTTTTCCCCTCCAGGTACCTCAGGGCCCTGTGCAGCAATAGCTCTGCCCCATGGACTGCTGCTTGCAGAAGCAATCAGGACTCTGGAGCCTCCATCTCTCTGACAGGTCAAATGTCCACCCCAAGGCCTGCAGGATGCTGGTGAGCATCCTCTGCCTACCAGCAGCACCCTGGCTACTGATATTGTCCCTCCCTTATAAAAACAAGGCTCTTTCTGCTCTGAAAGTGTGTGCAGAACATTCCTCTAATGCCTTCAGTAGGTGGGCTCTCACTGGGTGACCAGAACAACTGTTGGCTGAGGTCAGCCAACCAGGAAAACAATAATGTCTCCAGCCTCCTGAGTGCCATAACTCTAACATCAGGATTAAGGCTGCTGCACTGTACTCTGGACGCTACATCTCTTGCAGCTGATCTCAATCAGCAGCCATGTAGACCACCCGGGGGAGAGGGAGTGGAAGGGGTACAAAAGGTTTTATTAAAGCCAAAAGAACAAAAGGAAGAGAGCCTTGAACCCTCCAACAAAAGGAGGAAAGTTCTCTTATGGCAGGAAGCCAGGTGATATTTTTTTTAAACAGCTTTTTCCCCTCCTTTGTACTTCAGCCGCTAAAACCTGTCTCATATCTGCAGCTGCACGGGGGAGATCCTCCAACCTAACTCCCCTGACTTAAATTAAAATATTAATCTTGCAGCTGCTAATAGAGAGCAAAAGGAAAGAGAGAGGGTTTTGCCAAACCAAGTAGTGCAGAATGTCAGAGGAATTAGCTTGGGCCCTCCATTGCTCATTAGCTTTCATGTTCTCATGACACCATTAGCAGCCATAGTAGGACCACTATTGTCACAGGGTCCATCAAAGCACACCAGGATGTAGTATGCATGAGTTGCAGTGCTGCTGTGGCCTTGTGTGGTGGTATTGTGGCTCTGAGCAACAGCAGCAGTGCTGTAACCGGAAAAACAACTGATGTTTTTTGGTTTTGTGGTCTGGGTAGATACTGCAAGAAGCTGGAGTAAGTAAGCATCTAATACAGTCTTCAGGGTTTTTCAAAATTGACCTACAGATCAGAAGATTTTTTATGTTTCTAAGGGGCCTCACATGGGGTGTATCTCTGAAATAATTGAATGAATTCAAATGTTGCTGATTCAAAATTTTAATGATTCAGATTTCAGTGATTCAAATTTTCTAAGCAAAGGTAGCTATTAGGTGAATCTATTGTTGAGAGCAATTGCCATCATGCATGATGATAATTAAAATTCATATCATAGTGATGCCAGGTGCTACATGCACAGAAGGAGAAAGAAATTTTAAATTTGTCTTACAAAACGAAATTAAGGCACAAAAAAAAAAAAAAAAAAGGTTAATTTTAGGTACATAATAGAGACACTTAATTAAAATTGTAGTTGTCCTCATCTTCCCAGCTAGTCACTGGAGAAAGACAAAGGGCAAATAAACCTATATTTTAAATTTGAATTGCCTCTCAGAGGTCTGTCTCTCTCCACTGACTTGCAGGAGAACCTAAAGCAATTAAGATCTTAATTAGATGCTTCTGTTATATCCCTGAATTTAGGCTAGGATGAATCGGACCAAAGAAACTAAATGACTGTCCAATGAACATGAGACAAAGCATGTGGCTGGGAACAACCCCTAGTCCATTGCTTCATTACAAATTACACTATTTCATATACATTCCTTTAAAGTCTGCTGATGAATTGCACAAGGCTTCACTCATAGTAGCCTCAGGAAAGAGTTTATTAACTAAAACTAAGTAATTTTAATCTTAATTATTATAATTTGAAATGTTTTTACCTTTGTTAGAGAATTAAGAAACTACAGTCTAACGGAACTGCAAATTTTTTAATGGTGACAGGCATCACCAAGAAGAACAGAAAGAAAATCAGTCAAACAGCTATAAGAATAATTCCTCTGTAAGGTTACAATTATAAAATAAATTATCAGGAACCATACCTGTTGTTTTTTCTCCTTGTTTGTTTCTAGTAGGACAGGAAAATATTTAATCTGCATTGAAAATGATAACATTGAGGTTATTAGTAACACTGAACTGGTGAGAAAATGCTCTTATAGAACATTTATATCTTGTAGCATAATGTACAATAATACAAAATACAGTATTTTTTTCTTCCCTTGCAAGAGCTGCTGGGTCAGCCAAAGCAGGGTGTACTTGTAATTTTCTGATGCCTGGGCCAAGCAAAAAAAAAAAAAAAAAAAAATCTTTGAAACCTTGAAACTAGTGGAATACTTTTACCAGAGTCTGATAAAAACTGCCTGTTATCCTTACTCCTAAATGCAGCATGTTATAAAAAGACAAGATTGCACGGTTCAGTAACAGAAAAAGGTTCCTCTTTGAAAATGAGTATGGAGTAGAGCTGGTTGACCTTAGGTTCACCCATTAACCGCTTCAGTTGGGTGATAGTTAAGTTAATAGTAAACTCAAATGGGGATCAAAAACTTGACCTCTGCAGAGGAGAGCTGCTATGTGAAACCCCCACTTCTTGCTCTGGCCTTATTCTACCACACAGATGAGCTAGAGGGGCCCAAAGCAGCATTTAGAAAATCTGCCTGGATGAAGCACTGCAGGTCGTAGATGGAAAGGGGTCTCTAATGGGTCTATTAATAGCTCTTATGTAAGAGTGACAGAAAATTGGGAAGGCCTGTATTACAATGGCCAAGAAGCCACATATTTTCCAGTGGGGTAGAAGAGGGCCCAGTCTGCCTCAGTGTGCTGAAATGCCACAGTTTAATACATAAGGTACTCTGGATTTTGTAAGGAGCTCTACAGCATCTCAAAGGATTGTAGACAACACACCGAAGAAGCTGATTATCTCCCTTTTCTCACACTCATTAGACTACATCAAGAATACCTTATTCAGCTTTAGACCCCCAGAAGAATAACGGTGTTGATAAACCTGAGAAAGTCTGTTAGAGGATGACTAAGCTGGTCTGAGGACTGGAGCACTTACCGTATGAGGAGAGACTGATGGAGCTGGGCTCCTTAGTGTGGGGAAAAGCAGCCTTAATGGAGAACAAGTATCCTTCCAGTAACAATGGGGCTACAAGAAGACAAAGTCAAAAAGTCAGTCTCTTTATTGCGGTGCATAGTGGGAGAATGAGAGGCAACACCAAAAATTGAAGTGATGGGACTATGACTGTATATAAACTGAAAATTTTCACTACATATATAAGTAAACCCTGATCTCTGGGCTTGGTGTCCCAGTGATTTTGTGGAACATCTGTCACTGGAGGTTTTTAAGACCTGACTCAACAAGACCCTGGGAGATCCAGTCAGAGTTCACTGTTTACCATTCTTTACCAGCTAAAGGAAGGAATAGATGATTTGCCAAGGTTCCTCCTAACCTGAATGCTCCTATGATTGTGTGATGATGCAAAAACATGTGCGTCTAATTATTATTACCTGGGGGAGGTGCTTAGTTCACGGAAATAAATGATGATTTGAAATTATCCATTGCAGTAAGGATAAGTTGACTGAACTACAACAGAAAGACCTTGTAAAATTTTGTGTCTGAACAATAGAAGTGTATATGAAGCTGAATGGAGAAAAATTTACAGTGATGCAAATGCAAAAGAATGCTAGCGATACTTATGAATGAGTGGACTCTGACCACAACATTGCTTCACAGGATTGATACTTTGGGATGTATTCCCAAGATATTTCCATGAAAATATGAGCTTATACCTTACTGGCCATCAGAAAAGCAAAGCAAATGTTTGGAATGCTAGAAAATGGAGGAAAAAACAGAGACTATGATTGTGGCATGGTACAGGACCATGGCTCACTCATCTCTTGCATGCTGCTTGCAATTTTGGTTTCTTTCTCCCAGAAATATGTAGCAAAATAAATGGTACTGATAAGAACCAAATGGAGGTTCAAAAGTACAGAATAACTTACATATGAAGTATGAGCAAATAAAAGTGTGGAAAAAAGAGGGTTTGGGGGGCAGGTGGGGTGGGTGGGTGGGAAGATTTGGTAGAGTTCTCCAGGTCATGAGTGGAATGGAGAACTAATGTGGAAATGGGGGCATCAGAGAAGCAACAGGAGCAAGAGTCAGAGCAAAGTAAGTTATAGTTGGAAAAAGGTCTCTTCTGCCAGAGAACATCAGGGAAGCTCTGTGTTTAGTGGGGTCAGGTGAGACTATACAATTTTAGAGAAGAGGAATCTGTTGAGGGTCATGTAGAATTTACATTGCATTTGCATAAAAATCCCATCTAGGTCTGGAAGGCTCTGAGATGAAAGTAAGTAAAGTCTGGAAACTTACTAGGGGAAATAACACATACATATGCTCTGCTCTTATTCTCCCTCGGCATCCCTTATGGTAACTGCTAAATAGACAATGACCCTTGCTCATCCCTAGTATGGCCATGAAACGTGTACCAATTACAGTGGTATCTTCATCTTATGGTAATGTCATTAATGAGTGAGAAGCCCTTTAGAAGAATATAGCTACTCATGTAAAAACATAGTTAATGACAAATATCTTAGGTCTTTGAAGTGAAGTGGTGAAATTTAGTGAGAAGTCGCTTCTGTTTGTCTCTTCAAATGATTTGTAGGAAGGGATTATATTATAACAGCACTCACAAACTCTGAGCAACAACATAATCAATTAAAAACTACAGTAAAGCAGGTCTTCTGAATTATACATTTCCCTATTTTCAGACCATACGTTTTTCTGACAATAACTGTAAACATTTGAGGAGACACTAGTTATTATTATTAAAGGAGTTCTGCCTTATCAAAAACACTTTCAAATCCACATAGAACCTGATTTCAGAGTATTCATTTTCATAAAAGCTCAGAAAATATCAACATTTCTTGCAGTTCTCTAAGTCAAAATGTGTCTTTCTTTAACTGTTTAGTATTTTAGTTTTGAAATGTAGTATTCCAGCAAAGTATCAAAAAGACAGGTAAATAATGTTACATATATACCTATATATGTATATAAATCCACAAATCTAACTGTGAAAGCTTTCCTATACAGAAAATACATTTTTCTTCAGGGCTGGTACAAAAGCGTAAAACCAAATCCTAGAAAACCAGCCCAAGGACCTTTGCAAAGACCACCAGCCTGTGTTTCCAGGGCAAGACACATCCCATCTTCTTGGTTTTCCAGAATGAATATAAGAATGTGTATTAAAGAACAGCAGCCCAAACCCTATCAAAAGCAAAACCTATTTTGCATGCTTATTTCCATGAGCAGGAGGGGGAGAGAGAAAATAGATCATGAATACTGCTCACATTGCTTTAAGCAGTGATGAAAGTTGCTCAGACATCCTAGTCTTGTGAATTGAACAAGATCTGAATAAAGTAGAAAATGAACGGACAAACATTAAGCATTGGAAGTCTGTGTAAGATTAGATCTGGCAGAAACACCAGGCTTATGCAAAACATTTCCTTTTTTCCTTTTTTTTTTTTTTTTTTTGTATAATTTTTCACATACACACGTGTACAGTTGTGTGTATATATGGATAGTAAAGTCACTTGTACACTCAGTTCTCATAAAATGATGATACTTATCTTTTGCCTCACTTTTTATGTACAAAGTCACACATTATATTATAGATAAACTATGCATACAAAAATAAATACATTTTTCACTTAAATTAGTATGGGTATTAACTTTCCATTTCCTTAAAAAACAACAAGCTTCCTGGCCAACTCTGTGCTTGCCCTCCTGCACTGTATTTTTTATAAAGGAACAAATACAGCAGATTGCAGATGATTCCTACCCGACTTGTTGCAATTTTAGTTCTTTAATCTTGTGTCACAGCTGAAGGTTAGGTTGACCCATGTGATTCACAGTAAAACAAGTGGTGGGGGAAAAAGCAAAGGAGATTCTTGTGATAAACCGTGTTTAATTCTATTTCAGAGGAAACAATCATCTCTCTCAGTAGGATGATGGCTGAAAACTGCAAAAGCTCACACAAATATACAGTGCTGTATCATTCCTGGTTTAATAAAAACAATTTATATGCAGGGTAGTGAACATGAGGAAAGTTATGGAAAACATTTCTCACCCAAGGACAGAGTACCAGATGTGCTAAGACTTATGGGAGCAATCAAAGGTGGCCAAGGCTCTGCTGTGGGCCTTATTAAGTTAGACTGTGATCCAGCACCTTCAACTTATTAAGCTGTCGGGAGTTTCAGTGATTAAAACCAAAGAAAGGTCAGTCACAGACCTTCAGCATTTCCCTGGACTGGTATTTTCTTTTAGGCCTTAGACCCTAATGAAGACACTTCACTCGATATGTGGATTTTTTTAAATTGGTCTTTTGAGCTGGATTTGTCCATAGCTTGAGAAAATCTTCAATAGATTTTGCTTCCTCAGAACTCTGCATACAGTTATCAAAAATCCTAACCAATAGCAAGAGATGAGGCCTTATAGGATGGCTTTGCATATCATCACTGCAGAGATCAAAGAAACAGGTTAATGGGGATCTGGAGAAGTTTAATTATGTCCTAGGTGAGGAATGAGTGTTAGTGGCTGTAGGTGGGGCTGTTCTAAATAAGCTTTCAAAGCTCTGATAGCTGAAGTCTAATGTTTGTAAAAGGTATAATAAAACTAGTATTTCTTACGGATTTAACGTTACCAAAATCAACCCACTAGTCCTAAAAAGCCACATAGTGGGAACAGCCATAATGTGCTCCAGGTACATGTGATGTCAGTGCTATTTTCTGAGCTGGTCTCAGGTGGGTTAAAGGTTATTATTTCATCTACAGGGACACATATTACTGCTTACAAATCCTTAATTATCATACTACCATGAAGTCTTACTCAGCTTCTTCATCTCAGGGTATCTGACAGGGTTAAAGAGTTGGCAAGCGTGCAGAAGTCTTTTCCTCATTTGTATTATATTTTTCTTTGATGTTACTCATATCGATTATAATGGCATCTTTAGGGTGGACTAGTACTTTTGTAACATATAAGCCCCTTGTCCTCACAAGCTTTTAATGCTGCTGTAATAACACACTCTGGAAGCTTGGCACAAGGCAGCAGGCATGCAGAGGAGTCTTCCTTGTATTTGTTGTACAATATTTATGCATTAAAATCAGTTTGGCTGTTTTAATGTTACAAAAGATAAGGATTGTACCCTTTATGATATAATGAACAATAAATACCAGTCCTGTTACAAAGCTGAACACGGTTGTTCTGCTGTGTCATGATTCACATAAACTGTTGGTACCTTGTCCCATTTTTAGTTTTAAATTGTTGAGCATTAAGTGTTCTAGGGACACTGGGATACCTTTGTGGTCATTTTGCATATGGCTTATATACAGATACAACAACATTCGTTATCTTACTGTGGATCAGTTGGAAAATAAAAAGAAATTTACATGAAGAGACTTAACAGTTAGTATGAGAAACTGTAAAGTGCTTAATCCCATTAATTAAAACAAAATGTACATTTTCATTGTTCCTAGATGACTGAGTTCTCACTTTATAATGCTGCTTTTTACTTAGTGAATTGCAGGACCTTAATCACAGATGTAAGAGGCAGAGGAAGCCTGGTGCTGGATGGTGGCTCTGATGCTTTGATGCCTGGCCAGCCAGAGGTTTTATGGGAGTCCCAGTGTCCTGTTCATTTTGACCAAGTGCAAAAACGGCAGTCAGTGGCAGCCTTGCTGTTAACACATGCCTGAGTTAACTGCTCATGTCCTGGGGGGCAAACCCAGAGGACAGAGTGGAAATGCTGCTAGATTCAGGGATGCAGCGAGGGACAGAAGGGGGGAGAAGCACCACATTGGGTGGTTGCTTCTACCAAAGCAATTGAATGTTTGTGAGGTGGGGTCTGTCCCACAGGGATGAGGACCAAAGAAAGAGGGGTGTTATTTTTTTCCCTATCTCCCTTTTAGCTCATAAAACAGCCCCCAGAAGGATGAAGGTAGGAATGTGGTTGCTGGAACTGCATTTGTGGCCAAAATCTCATTGGTAATAGTAGACTGCATTTTGTTCTGTTTTATTTAGTTGTTTACCATCTTTAGAGAAATATAGGGATAAATATTTCTGGTGTTTTTAAGCTGAGATTCAATTTTATCTTATATTGAGTATAGCTAGGAAAACTGGTGTATTCTGCAGTACACATTGGAAATTAGAAGACTAAATGCCTCTGCTTTCACAAAGTCCAAGAGGACAATGCACCATTATCTTCTACCACTCCAGCGGTTTTCATCCAGTGTTCGGCTACAAAATTTCAGTAAAATTCCTGGCCTTTGTTGTAACTATAAAATACCCTGTAAAATTTGGTTAATTACCCAAAGATTGTCAGGAAGACATGGGCACCAAAATGTGAACAGGTTTCTGGGATTAGAATAACCTTAGTTCATGCCATTTTACATTAATCTAATAGATCAGAAGAACCCCATCAGAGCTGCTCAGCTCGATAAATGCAATGCATTAT
>CM021729.1:66883935-66900009 GCA_011074415.1 Stictonetta naevosa | reverse complement strand
AACAAATGTCAGGTAGAAATGATCAATACAAAGGAATAAAGTTCCTGAGACTATTTTTCTCAAGAAAAGTTGCAGTTTTTGTTAGAACTGTGGAAACATGTTATTCTTTGTAGAAGGAATATACAATGATTGTTTTTAGTCTCTGAGACATCTTTATGTGAGAAAAACACATGGAACCTCTTAATCTCAAATAGACAAAAGGACGCTGCAGAAAAGTTTTAACAAAGTAGGGTTGTTTGTTTTTATCATCTCCTCTTTTTTGAAAGCAAAGGAAGCTGTCTCAGATCTGATCTTTCTTATTTATTATGTAGCTCATATTCCTGTGATGTCATTTGTATCTCTGGCTAGTTCTCATTTATATGCTCTTTCCAAATTCATCTCAAGTATTTTCTTCCCAAAATAAATTGATGAGGAAGGACCAAAGGAATTCCCTCTATGAAACAAGGTGGGTAGGTAGGAAGCAAACTGAAGACGATGCAGCAGTGCCGTATTTTGTGGGTAACCAGTGGAGAGAAAACAAAATGATTGCTGGAGCTTTGGATATTTGTGGTATTGAGACATTGGTCATAGGACACTACTGCAGATAGCTGTTTGACATATGTTTGAGCTGGTGTTAAACCCATGAGGAAGAGAAATGCAACAAGCTACACCATTCTTATTACTACAGTGGAAACATCTTGAAAAGATTATGACATGAAATAATCATTTAAAAGCAACATTCGTCTTATATTTTCTGCAGATTTACATGCTCAATAAAATAAAAATAGTTATTATTTCTAAGTATACAAGGCTGCAGACAGGAAATTAGTGAAGGATAGAATTCTTTATGCTAAGAAGCCCAGATACTGCAATCAGAAAGGAATCTACCAGCTAAAAGATACACATAGAAGGAAAGATGCATTATGTAACATTAGGTATTTAATATATATTCAAAACTGATTTATACACAAGTTATGCTTCATGCAAAATATTTAATCAGCCGGTGAAAAGTCATGGTTTTAAAAAATATTTTGTTAAATTATCTCTGAACTTTGGAGAAAATATTAGTTAAATGAATATACACATATAGGTTAAACATTACAAACATAGTCATGCATTTATATGTATTTCACAGCATATCATAAAGGAAACCTTTTCAATGTCCAGTGACCCCCCTATAATATTTACAGATTATTACAGTTCATGAGTAGGGTGCCTTAAACTAAGTTTCCAGCCCCTTTTTCACCACAGTCATCTCTATTTGTGACCAATAGATCATATCACAATGACTCCTGACAACTCTTGAAAAGGGCTAATTATTTTTTCATGTTATTTGATGTTACTTACATAATTTCAAGGTGGCTCCTCTTTCCAGATGCATAAATTCAGATGTTATGTTCACATGCAGATGTACTGAACTTTTTAACGAGACATGGAGTTACATCCCTTAGGACAATGATTAGAGTCTTGGTGTGTCGTGGAACATCAATTTTCATAAGATTTTAAAAAATAATATTTTCTTCACAGTCCAGTTTCTAGAAGAAAACAAAACCAGCATAAGGAAATCTCCTTAGGTGAGAAGATGAAGAAACCTAAGAAAGAATGAACAGAAGAAAATTCTTATATCCTTAAACTGCTGTAGTAGAATGAATATTTTCAAGTACCGTAATTGTGTGAATTTTATGAAGCATCATAAATATCTACAATGCAGTACAGATAAAAAGAGAATAAAACATCTTTTGGAGAGGACCATTCAGTACCATGAATCTGCCAGGAACAACTTAAATTACTTATTCACAACAGATATTTAAATTTGGAGAAATCTGATCCTATTTAAACATATGGATCATCATCAATCATTTAAGACTTGCATTTTTGCTGTTTTTTGTTTGTTTGCTTGCTTGCTTGCTTTTTGATGTCTTTTGGGCATGGCACAACTCACAACAATTTTTGAGACTTTACAGAGTCGAAACCTGGCAATATTAGGAAATGTCCTTAGCAGGACCTTCCAATATTTATAGTTTAAACATTTGAATATACTCATTTTGTCTCAGTAAAATGGTTTTATGAACTACGTTTCTGCTGCTCAAAAAAAACTATACAAAATATTTTTTTCCAGAAATTTAATTGAATTTGAATTTTGGAGGCACAGTAGACAGATTTTGTAAAATAATATTCTACGGACGTACAAGTGAGGTAACCAGAGGTACTCTTAGTTTTTCCTGCAACATCAGGTCTTTCAAAATGATATGTTATCCAGTATTATGAATAAATTTGAAAACAACTTTGGAAAGAAATATGTACTTATTATTTAATTGTATACACAGTCTAAAAGCTCTACTGAAGAATCTCAGTGTCTGAGGATTGTAGCTTCCCTACTCCAGCATTGCTCTTTGTGCTATCTTCCAGCATGCATAGATGTTCTTCTGCAAATTATAGTATTTCAGTTGAAATAATCACATCTTACACTTGTTTCAGAATCTTTGGGTTGCCATTCTTTAGAATTATCCCTGATTCTCAAATTATCTCTACCATGCACCTTCTTTCATTTGTTTTTATTTTTTATATATATATTTTTTACAGCTTTCACTAGGAGACAGACAGGTTTTGCAATGCCTAGTAGTATTTGCAAAACTATCTCCGTTCTCCTTATAATTGTATTTTCCAGATCACAAAACAATTAGGTGGCTGGTGGAAACTACCATGACTGTTCAAGATTTGTTTCTGGTATTACTTCAAATAATGCAAAAAGAAATTTTATTAAAAAGTAACATATTTCTGTATTATATTTCACTGTCCTAGTCTGCCATCTAAGCTCAAAAATTAGATGAAGGGTGAGCATAACTTTTTCACTGTCTTAGTGCTCTAAAAATCTTTTTGTGGATCTGAAAAATGCCTTTAGAGAAATGGATGACAGGTTTTTCAGCCATGTGTTTCAGATGAAGTAAAATTTCATGGGGTAGTTTCTATTATGCCCCATGAAGATTCAGAGTAATTAAAAGCTTGAATTTATAATTGAAATATTTGAATTTGTAAATTATTATTTACTAAATTATTAAAATGTAAATTATTAAAAGTTATTATTACTATATACAAACATATGGCAGAATGTGGAATAGCCCTCATGGTTTTCTATGGATCAGAAAACAAGGATATACACAGGACTAACAATTCTTCTATAGAAAGAAACAGGAAATGGTTAGTTAATTGTCATCTGAGATTTTCATCCAATGTCCTGAAAATTCATTAAATACTTAATGGGAAAAATATTTTATACTGATTTTGGTACTGAAATTATTTACAAAGTAATACACTCAAAACTTGCAGGACACTTTTCATTAAAAAAACAAACAAAACAAAACAAAACAAAGCAAAACAAACAAACTAAAAAACAAACAAAAACCTGTTCTAATTCCTAATTCTAGCAGGAGCCTTGTATCAGTTTATTAAAGATGGGACAATCTTTTCCACAGACCTATAATAATGAGAACTTTACATGTAAAGACCATCTGCCTCTTTCAAAATCAAACACAATTTTCTCACAGCCCTACCAGAAACCCATTTTCTAAACTCATGCAGATCCTGGTTTTACCATTCAGTTTAAACAACTAACATACTGACATTGTTAGCAATGTCAGATCTTAGGCACTGTCCCTTAGTGCACTGGCTAGCATACATATGATTTAATAAGCAGATGGATTAGAGTAGATAGCCACAGAGAAAAAAAAATAAAATACAAACACTACTAGTTTGTTGTATTTTATTTACATATTTTGCATAAAAAAATACGAAGTGTATTGAAAAAGAACCTGTCCAATATTTTTACATATTCTCTTTTCCAGAGAAGTTATCGGAGTGCTTTCCTCATTAGTTTCACAGAGTAGTCTTATGTGTTTTATATTGTATATTAATGATGCATTTTGGATTAGCCACAAATTCATGGCATTGCCAGATGGAAAAATCATGCTCATTTCATTGGATAGGGTCCATCTCCTTTGCCAGCAAGAGTGTTCACTTCAGCATAGTTTTGTTGTTGTTGTTGTTGCTGTTCTTTCATTCTGTTTAGCATAAATGCTGCAAATGGTAACAAGTTAACCGCTCCCTGTGGAAGACCAGAACTCGCTCCAGTTGCTTGGGTTAACAAATGTCTTGAATGTGGTTTGTTTCCCAAATAATAAATCCTGGTCATCTGTGAAAGTCTTCGAGTTTGAATAGCCTGGTTTGGTGATGCACAAATCCTTCTGTTATGCTATCATTTCTACTTAACCAGGTGATTCTTCACAAAATCCTAATCAGTCCAGATGGTTTTGATGTGCAGTTTTATGTTGTCATGTGTGCTACATGTACACCTGAAGAGACAGTGCAGCTGCATGTCCCATAAGACCTCTCACTGCACTGTGCATAAGGGCAAAACTGAGTTCACAGTTCTAACATTAGACAATTAGGAAGGTGACTGCACAGGTAGATGTGCACACACATCCCCCTAATGCTTTTGGACAAGGCTCATTGTACTGACAGATCATTCTGGAGTATCTTTTTATATGCAGATTACATGAGGAGGAAAAAAGCACATTTTACAGAAGTGAGTTCCTTTATACAGCTTGTTCCCCTCTGTGAGTCTTTATCAGTGGAAAAGCTGCAGGCAGCAGAAAACAAGATAGCCTGTGACTGTGTTTGATTTTTAGTTGAGAAGAGCCTCATACCAGCAAAAATGTCATCTCAAACTTTGATGGAGGAAATTTTCCTTGGGCAGATGATGTATAGTAATTTTTGGAACAGATAATAAATATCCCCTCTTACTAATGCATTCCATTTTATTAGCTAGATCAATATTGCTGTAATTTCTAGCCATTAGCATCTCATTGCTGCATAGTACATAAAAATATTTACATTAACACTGATCAAAATTGCAACAGCATGTATTAAAATATGAATGACATATAATAAGAATTTTCTGTTTCTAGTGCCTCCAGTTATTTGTGACCCCAGATATGAAGTTCAAGTTTACACTTAATAGCACAATTATGTAAATCTGTAATTCTAACACTGAATTACAGCTGGTAATGATCAATAATTATATTTATGTATGATGTGAAGTTAATACTGCCACCATAGATTAATGTAAACAACAAAATTATTTCTGCAGTCAAGAGCTAACAAATCATCATAAACAAAGAGAACTAAAACAATCTCTTCGGAGCTTAATTCCCCCAGAGTAGTAAACAGATTTTTTATTTCCAATGAATGTAAAAGCACTGATTAAAGAAAACACATCTCTACAAAGATTGCCCAATGACTGTATCTGTTAGTACAGTTTTGATTTTATTTATTTATTTCTTTATTTTTTAATGGCATCTTAGAAACAGAGTTTGTTTGACAGAAGGAAAAATCTTCCAAGGAAATCTGGGTAATAATTTTGCTGGAAGAGTTCTGGGGAAAAATAAACCCTAAGGGAAAAACCAACAACAACAACAAAAACAACAAAGATTAAAATGAAAACAGAGGGAGGGATAATCAAACACATCCAATATTTAATAACTTCACAGCTCTTTGGAGTTCACTCACCTGTAATATTTCTGCCTGCTGAAAAAGACAACAAGGTGCTGCATAATGGGTCAGAGCAGTCCTTGGAGAAGCCATGAGTTGTCTGGAGTCAGTTGTACCAAAGGAGACTTGGCCTGGTGCATTCACATGTAGCCCTGTTCTTTCAAGAACACCAAAACACAGGTACAGGAAGGATTTATTTTTCCTGTCAAACATGTGGGTCTCTATTTTTTCCCATCTTGTCTTTGATACTTACTGTTTGTGTACAACAGCTACTGCATGAGTACTAGAAGAAGAAGGAAACACGTGGGAACTTTCTCCTGCATCCTGCAAAAAGAGGCTTCGACATCACCCAGATGGCATGATTTTGTCAGTGGTCCAGACGGGCTCTGTCACCTAGATGGGGATGTGTGTGTGTGATTTATTAGAAATGTAGTCTGTTTGCAACATTAGTTCAAAAATTTACCTTAAAGGAACTGTAAAAGTTGTGGACAGATAATTAAATTAGGTCATTCTCAGTCTTCAGTTAAGAACCTCACACCTCTATAAGGATTACAAGTAGCAACAGTGCAGAAAAATACTCTGCAGTTGTAGAAGTATACTTATGGTGCTCTTGGGGGGGGGGGGAGGAAGTGTGCCTGGACAGACTTTCAGCAGTCAGTTCCTCTATCTCTTGCAAGTGGTACCTGTTCAAAAAAAGGGCATCACAGCTTAGGATTGCAAGCCAAACATTCTGTGCAGTGCCAAGACATCAGTCCAAAATGCATTGACGGCCTTCACTGACCTCAGCCTACCCATCTCACTCCTTAACACTGTTTTTTTCTCTTGTTAATGTATATATAGGTTATATTTATATATCCTATTTATTTATTTACATAGAGAAAGGTATTACTGCCACTACGTTTCTGTATAACGTAGATTATAAAATTTTAGAATGCCCTGGGTTGGAAGGGACCTCAAGGATCACCTAGTTCTAAACCCCTTGTCATAGACTGGGATTCCGCATCCTAGATCAGGTTGCTCAGGGCCTCATCTAATCTGATCTTGAGCATCTCCAGGGATGGGGCATCCACAACTTCTCTGGGCAACCTGTTCCATTGCCTCACCACCCTCTCTGTGAAAAATTTCCTTCTAGCCTCTAATCTAAATCTCCCCTCTTTTAGTTTTAAACCATCCCCCCTTGTCTTATCATTATCTACCTGAGCAAAGAGTCCTTCTCTATCCTTTTTATAAGACCCCTACAAGTATTGAAAGGCTAGAGCCTTTTCTTCTGTAGGCTGAACAGCCCCATCTCTCTCAGTCTATCTTCGTATAGGAGGTGCTCCAGCCCCTTGTGGCCCTCCTTGTTTTCTGAGAATTAGGGCTGAGTAGATGGAGACAATCACCTCCCTAGACGTGATGGCCACTTCTCTTAATGCAGCCCAGGATCCAGTTGGCCTTCTGGGCTGCAAGTGTGCACTGCCAACTCATGTTGAACTTTTTGTCCACCAGAACCCCTGAGTCATTCTTTGCAGGGCTGCTCTCAAGAAGTTCTTCTCCTAGTCTGCACTCATGCCTGGGATTGCCCCTGCACAGGTATAGCACATTGCATTTAGACATGAACCTCATTAGGTTCATGTGGGCCCACTTCCCAAGCCTGTCCAGATTTCCTTGGATGTCATCCTTTCCCTCTATTGTATCGACTGTACCTTGGTGTCATCTGCAAACTTGCTGAGGGTGCACTCGATTTCACTGTCTGTCATTGAAGAAGATATTAAACAGTACCAGTCTGAGGACAGACCCCTGTGGTACACCACTTGTCGCCAGCCTCCACTTAGACTTAGATCCATTATTCACCACTCTCTGAGTGTGACCTTCAAGCCAACTCCTTATCCACTAAATGGTCCACCCATCAAATCCATATCTTGCCAATATGGAGATCAGGATGTCATGTGGGACCGTGTCAAAGGCCTGGCAGAAGTTCAGGTAGATGACATTGGTAAATCTTCCTTTGGCAACCGATGTAGTCACTCCACTGTAGAAAGCCACCAGATTGGTCAGGCACAATTTACCCTTGGTGAAACCATACTGGCTGTCTCGGTTTACCTCTTTGTCTTGCATGTGCTTCAACACGGCTTCCTGGATAATCTTTTCCATAATCTTTCCAGGCAGAAGATGAGGCTTATACTTCTGTTAAGTGTTTTTCTCTGCAGATGCAGTTCTAATGGTAGCTTTTAGCAAACTCCCTTATTTACAAGTTAACCATAAGACTGTGAGTTCAGTAGGAAGCCTGTGTTGCAGAGCCCTAAAGGAACATCAGTTGAGTAGAAAGTGGGTGTGTTACTCAGTATTGTTTTTTGTTAGATTTTAGGAAGCACATTGGAACATAAGGAGGGCCATATCATTATGTTTGTTCTTTTAAAAATAAATAAATAAATAAATAAATAAATTGTTGGCTGTAACCAATTACAAAGAGAAGTATGAAATAAAAATTTCTTTTGTTGTAGCCTTCTTGTTGGCACATGAACAATGGAAGAAAACTGCCAAGCTTATTGGTTTTTGGTTTGCAGTCAGACAGTGGGTGGAGGGCTGGCTCACAATATTTTATTTCATTTATTAAAGAAGTTAATTTCTGCAAGCGGTTGTGGAGATAACTAGATTACGTATAGGGGAGTGGAGTGGGATAAACACCTCTCATAGCAGGGAAAATAACTTGGAGAAAATCAGGTGAGATGGAATCATTTTGCTATGACTCTTTTTTAAGCGATGGACTTTCTTTTCATATCTCCTCTTACTTTAATTCCAGTCTATCTTTTACATTTCCATTTAAATTAACTTTCTGACTAGGCGGACTCTCGCTAAATAAATAGCAAAATATTTTAAAAAAAATTAACTGTATCATAAAATCAAATGGAGGATCCAAGGAAACAGAAAACAAAACCAAGAGAAACACTCTTAAGCCTAAATTAAATCTTACAACAGCATTAAACTTAATCCAGAGACTTCAGAATAAATTTAAAGCAGATTCAAAGTTTACAGAAAGGGTGCACTGCAGGAAAAACAAACAAACAAAAAAACTCCTGAGAACAAGTCTCTTTGAGGCTTAAAGTTATTGACTTCAAAAATTACTGAAATGACTTGTGTTTCAGCAGATGTAGGGCTACAGCTTTGGGGCTATCAGTTGTTCTCATATATCCCCAAAACATGGAGCATCACCTTTCCCAAGCCAGATCCCCAGTATGGTCCAGTATCCACTAGGGTATCTGGTAAATGCTTCTGGGAAAACAGAGGTATGTTAAAGAATTAAATTGAGGCTGGCAGACATGCTAGACCTGTTAAAGTCCCAGTCATGTTTTTTCATTCCCGTAGTGGCTGCAGAAAAATAAACAGGGAAACTACACATTATGGCAAGTGCTTTATGAAAGATGCTGTGCTCTCCGCTGAGAATGAGTCTGCAGGAATTTTTGCAGAAATATCTGAAAAGTCTCCTGAATTCTTCTGGTTTACATGCACAGTAATTTCAGTAAAGACATGAGGTGTATGACTTACTAATACAACAAAGAGGATCAAGTAGTTACACTAAAAACTTGAAACAATAATCAGACTGCCTGAAAGGATGAATTGGGTGTGGGTTTCATATGAAATGCTTACCAATTTTTTTCAAAGTAATGACTCACACTGAAACCTTCTCCCCCATCCACACTTGACTTGATAACTATGCCAAAAGAAGGAGCCTGGGAAAGTATTTCTTTTGGGATCTTTTCATCCCAAAAAACCTAAGAAAAAAAAAAAAACAGTGTGACACATCACTATTATGTCAACATAACTCTGAGCTGTAGCTAATTGTGTTAATGTAAAGAATCAGTAACTTTTGACATACTAATTATATGAAAGTCTAAGACACTTGGATCATCCAGGCTGGATTTATACTGCTTTGTCCACAGCTAGGACAAAGTTTAAAGCAAAGCACCTGAAGGGACTCTTCCTTTACCTGGATCATTATAAAACACAGATTTCTCTCCACGCTCCATAATATTCCCTGGATGCTTGTTTGGTGGTTCCTCATGCTGCAGGAATTATTAATTACTTGGGATGGAACAAGCAGTTTGCATTTATTTAGTGTTCTTCATGTGGTGAAACAAAGAAGACTGGGTTAGAAAATATGTATACGTTTCAGCATGAAAGCTTTTATCAATGTATCTGAAGTAAAAAATTTAAAATATTTCCATTGCTGAGTACAGAACTTTAGAAAACATTCTTAGAAATATGTAACTACAGCAACCATTAAAGGACAAACAGTGGTATTTAGATAACAGAAACACCATTTTAATTTAAGCCATATGCTGAAAGATGGTAGTTATACTTAGGTCACATTTACCAGAGTAGAAAATAATGTGGATCATGATTCAGAGTATAAGTGCACATTGTTATTTTTTTTTTTTTTTTTTTTTTTCACATCTTTCTGACAATTTTGGAAACTGATATAAAAAACTTGTAAAGATGCAGAACAAGTATTCAGAAGTATCATACTTGAGGGGTAGCCAGAGGCAAAGAGAAAAGTCACAGTTTTCAGTTCTCCATTATTGGTCTGTTTTGATCATTTAACAGTTGTGGGGGATGTACTTCAGTGCAAAAGTGTCATATTCATGAATGACACCTTGCTATCAAATCATTCAAAATGAAGAGCCAAGGATATCTTTCCAATGTTTTACCTAAAGACACATATTGCCAATGTGATTCTGAAATGTCTGTTGTGTTACAAGCTTTGTCACCTGCAGAATGAAACAAGTATGTACTTTAAAAATTCTTTGGAGGTGTATAGCAATTCTTCTTAAAATTATCCTCTCAAAGATGAAATTTCTGATCAGTTGTAAAACAAAATTCAAAGCACTGGAATTCTGGTTATATGAGATTTGGCTCAGAGTATGCTGTGACAAATACAGGACCACATTGGACAATGAAAGAATTGCTACTGAAGAAAAAGAAACTAGAAAGACAACTATGTTTTACTACAGATGAATATAGAAAGACCTCGTGGCAAGTGTCAGCCAACCAGTCACTGTTGGCTACAAAATGAAAATAAGACTGCAGTTAAAACTAGTTCATTTGATTCCAGCATTATCTTCATTAAGATAATGACAGCTCCCAAACAGATTCAGGAAATGTATTATGGCAGAACAGCAAGGCCATTTTCCACCCCTGATGCTCATAAGCACGTAGAAACACAACAAGGAGACAGGAATTTGTCCAGGTCTTGGTCCAAAAAACAAACAAATAAACAAAAAACACTAGTTTTTAAACAAGGACAGCTGCATGTTCAGGAGGTAGCAGAAGCACATCCTGATACCTATTTTAAAATTAGTAAGCCCAGACAAATTAACACTACCGAAATATCACTGTTTGAGAGGCAATTAGCAGAAACTCTAAGAAGGAATGAGAGCTACTGGGAAAGGTGTTAAAACAGACCAACTACTCTGCAGAGAAACTGAAACCCTCCCGTGCAATGAGTGACTCAGTGGAGGCAGAAAGGAGGATTCTGTCTTCTTTTTCCCCTCTCCATCTGTTTGTAGATCTACACCGGCCCAACCCACAACTTGTGATGAAGTTAAATGTGCCATTGCTAAACCTTTTGTGAGTGGTAGGAGGTCGGTGAAGGATGGCAGAGCTTGGCAGTATAGTGTCCCTGGGGGACTCAGTGCTGAGCCTGAAGGCTGGACTTAGTCTCTTAAGAATGGCTTCATAGCTCAGAGGTGTGATGGTTAACGTCACTGGTTAATGAAAGGAGGCTTCTGTCCAAAGTGTCTCACTATCCTTTCCGGGTTCTGTATATAAAACATTGCAGTGCATAGGATATTAGTGTGAAGAGACTGAAATATGTGCTCAATTTAATGCATATTTGGCATGCCTCTACACTTGCCAAATCTTTGTCTTTTTTTTTTTTTTTTTGAGTTACAACATTGATTTTGAATGTATCAGTAAGTAAAATGTAGCAGAGCCCTATTGTTCTGTAACCTCCCCCTATTTGTTTATGTGCACAAGCTCCCTCTGCATCATACAGAGGAACCAAACATTGGCAGCTTTATTTGTGTAGACTGCAGTATTTTTTACTCTATGCTTGCATTGAACTGTGCAAGCTTTTTTCCAGAACTTCAGTACAGCATTTTCTTCTCTCAGGTCTTTGTGAATGGATGTGCTCACCTAAAAGTCGCCACAAGTCATGGAAATTCTCCATTAAGATGTTGCATTTGCTCCGAGGGTGGAGAGGCACTGGAACAGCTTGTTGCCCAGAGAAGCTGTGGATGGGCTATCCATAGAAGTGTTCAAGGCCACGCTGGATGAGGCTTTGGTGTAGTGGGTAGCAGGCCTGCCTATGGCGGGGGGGGGGGGGGGGGTTTGGAACTGGATGTCTTAAAGGGGCCTTACAACCCAAGATGTCTGCGATTCTATAATTGTATGATTGTATTAATTTGTTACACTTTCATTAAGATATTCTACATTTAAAAGACAAATTTTCATCAGCAAGTTAAAACCTGCCTCTTTGTCCCACTGGCTTTTGCTTAGTTCAACAGCCAGTATCTCACCTTCAAAAAACGGCATGCATTGATGTTCATATCCAAAACACAGGATGCACCCAAGGCTGCAGGTGATTTTGTTGGTAACAATGTTTAGGTAAGCCATTTGAGAAGAAAGCAGAAAAAAAAATAAAAAAATCTGTAGTAACCAACATCCAAGAGAAACTGTTTGATATATACCATGGGCTGCTAACATCTATCTAATGACACTCTGGAAACAATTTAGAGGATTTACTTAAACTGTTTTGATATCAGTCTTTAAAATCCACAGTTAGCACCTATTATCACTTGTAAAGTACCACCTATAGCACTGCTAAATCCCATTTTTACTCTTAGTACCACATTATAATGGTTACATATAAAACAGCACATGATATGCATTTGATTCTTTTCAAATACAAGTTTAAATCTTAACTAATCTTTCCTAAAACACACACCCACTGTCCGATGCAATTCACATCAATGCCTGATATTTATACAGCAACATTGATAAAGTTACTTAAAAGATGTCAAATTATCAAAGTGACTGGAAAGGAAGGAATCAACTGGAATAAAAAAAAAGATGAAAAGTTTTAGGATGAAGACCCAGTAACAAATATATATATATATTTATTATTTCAAAAACAACCAGTGATTACTGTATTTCTTACTTCAGTTTCCTTAGTCATAACACCTAATCTTGCAATTTCCCAGCACTTCAGAAATATGACATTTACAGTGCTTTGGTATACAGAACTGTCAAGTTTATGAGGGAGCTCAGGCTTTAGAAAGGGCCCTTCAGGTAGATTTTGTTGTTGTTGTTGTTTTCTATTTATTCTAATTCTCCTTCAACCATAACCTCGAAAACAAGAAATTTCACAGCAATATTCTTAGAAACAGATTTTTGTTTGTTTGTTTGTTTGTTTTTCTTAGCTATGCCAGAGATTGCTCTTGTTCCAACTGATAAGGAGATAGGTCTGGTGGTCAAAACCAAAGCATTAATAAAGCCTGCAACTGTTACTGCAACATACTAACTTAATTTACAAGTAAGTAAGCAAACCTTTTCATAACTTGTCTTTTTATCTTTGTTGACATTAGAAGATATAACAGCATTATCAAGAAGACCATTGCTTCCACAGTAAACATCCTAGATAAAATTTTTTATTTTGCTTCCTTCATAGCCCTATAAGTTGCCAAAAACATTTGTGCTTTTAATAGAAGTTTTATTTTATACACACTCTGTAGTGCTTGCATGTGTAAATTATCATGCAAGAAAGAAGTACATAAAGATTAATTTCAAAATCACTTTGAAAGACCTATAGTCAGTTGATATCTTAAAAAAATATAATTTTACATAGTTAACTGCCTTGGAAATTCCTATCTGACATGCTTGTTCAGTAAAATAAAGAAATGCCCTGTGATGCTGTCTGTTAGCTGCTGTGCCTCTCACCCCTATCACTTGATAAAGAACCAGTGATTGATGATCTCACCTCAATCATCTACAAGTAGAGATAATTGACAATTCTGGACTCTGATACTTTGATCAATATCCTCTAGGATGGTGAGTTTATGATCCATCAGATGTGATGTTCTTCAGGAACTCTTGTTTTGATCCAAAAGCCTTCATCTCTCACTCAGGCCTAATCTACGTACTGTTCACCTCTTAAAGAAGACTATTAAGTTAGTCTGAAATGTAATGATAACTCTATATTCAAATCAAGTTAAATTGATTTTTTTTTCAAGGCTGAGCCAAAATCAGAAACTGCATAAATATGAAAAGGACCAAAGAAAATGGGGGAAAAATGAATTTTGAAGCTTATATACATCTGAATTAACAGTAATGCATAATCAAAAACCTATGGACAGAAAGTCCATCTCTATCCCCTACTGACTAAAAGATTGTACTAAAAGGTTGTACTAAAAGATTGTACTAAAAGATTGTTATTGTACTAGACACCTGTCTGATCCTTAAGGTTTATATATTTGGGTCTGAAGTTCTCATTACAACCCATTATATGCAGAAATAATATGATTTTTACAAAAGAGCACACTGCTGCAGAGCATTTGCTTAGAAGCTGTTGGGCACTAATGTATCACAAGAGCAATATGTTGTCTGCAAGAAGTCTTAATCTAAGTCTTAATCTACTTAAATATTTTTAAAGGTATAGAAATGCTACCTGCAGTACTAGTGCCCAGTGATAGCGATCACACATGCCTTTTGAGAATGCCCAAGTCACATAAGTTAGATTCATATGGTGCTGAAGCCACAGCAAAGAAGGACTCCAATTATACCTAGAAGCCAGCAAGGGAACAGAACACGTGCTCTTCAGTCACATTCAAAACTGAGAGAAATTCATAAAAAAACACATTGGGCATTAGGAATGCTATGAATTCCACAGTTAAAGTGAAAACAGGACTCTGGTAATGAGAATAGTTTGGAACCCAAGCACAATTAATAATAGGCAAAGAGTCTTTGTAAACTGTAGGAATAAAAAAAGCTTGTAAAAAAGGGTGGAAAAAAATAGAATAAGAATATCCAATATGTGCAGACGTGTGTACTCAATTGCATATATTAGTTAAGGCTAGGGAAGTCTATATTCATTCCTCACATAAATAAAGCAGCTATGGCACTGGAGGCAAGAGACTGTATGCTTACGATTGCCTGATGCAGGAAAAAGAAATTGAATGTGGGGGGTGGGGTATGTGTGGGGGAATAAAAAGTAAAATATTCCAAAAAAAAGAAAAAAAAAGATGTATTTTTGATGGCAGCCTCTTTTCAAATGAGGGCTGCTCCTACTGAGGAGAAGACAAACTTGTCACGGAAAATATTTGACAATACTTTTCTACACTTTTAATGTCAATCTGCAATACAATGCACACAGTTACTCATATCACATAAGCATGTTGTATTGTATATTGCAACAGCTTAAGAAGATCCATCAGGCTGTCCCATCTCATAGTGCAGTGAGATCAAAAGGTGTTATTTATGATCTCATTCATTTCCACAGCAACAGACCAGCAGACTTATGGTTCCACTGGCCCATCAAGCAGGATGATGAGGTACGACACAGGAGAAAGTTTTTATTCCAACAAAAATACCATTGATAGCAGCAGACTTATCAGGAAGACACTAGCCAAGTAAATTAATTTTCCCAGCACACTCTGGAATACCGGGACTTTCTCTTCCCCACTGTCACTGAAATCATGCCCACGAACTGTGAAAAACTTTACTTTTTAATAAAAAAGAAACTCATACTTTCTATCAGAAATCCCTCCAATGCAAAAATTTCCCACCAAAGAACAAAGACAATTCTGTGTCCTTGGAAACAAGATATCGCTCTGGGTGTAAGTAGATGACATGGGGTGTGAGACTGGCAAAAACTGAGAGACTGAGATAATTAGTTTTTATATTAAAATATGTTTCTTTGATGCTCAATTGTATAAAAAATGGTGTGAAAGTTTATATACAATAATTGCCTCTTCCTCTTTCTCTCACGTGTACAACCACAAGATGCACAGCCATGTTTGTTTTAAATATCTTGGCATAATTGCATAGAGAAGGCTGAACTTCAAGGTCTTATGAATTGTTCACTTGCTTCTTTCAGTGGGATTTGTCTCAAAACCCTTGCAGTCATTTCAGAACTGAACAATCCCATGAGTGAATGAAGTGTTATTCCCTTCATACAAAACACTCAAACTGCAACTGTTTGTAAGATCTTAGAGCCAGACATTGATAGGGAGATGGATATTGTTATTATTTCCCCTCTGTCATGCTACACCTCAAGCAAGAATTCTAGATTCTGGCTCTCTTCCCATTTTCAGGCAAGCATTAAAAATGAACAATGCATTTAGAAGCAATTTAACTTTATTTCTTTTCTTTTTACTTTTTCTGTTGAACATTTTAGTTTCAAGTCATTACAGTATTTCTGTATTTGTCCTTTTTTTTAAAAAAAAAATCCTTATGTCCGTTTTTCTGCTTCCATTTCACTTTGATAATTTTTTCCACCACCCAATTTACAAA
>CM021729.1:66863907-66882132 GCA_011074415.1 Stictonetta naevosa | reverse complement strand
ATCCTGTGTAATTTCTTTAGTTAAGAAAAGGAGAAAAGAACACTGAAAGGGTGAAAATAGGGAGTAGAAAATAAGGAATGAAAAACTTGTGTCATAAGTGTATTTCTGTTATTTCATAAATAATAATAGTTTGGGTGTTCCCCCCTAAAAAGCCTTCCAGTATGTGTACCTTATGATGGGCATGTTCTAATATTTTCCAAGCAAAAGGATTATTAGCCTCAAATTGTTTAGCTCCAAAATTACTTTGCAAAAGCTGCAAAGATTAAAGATCATTTCACCTACACAGCTGCCATCTCATTTAAATTTGCATCCAATCTACTGTAATTATAAGCACACACACACGCACAGAGGCATGCATAGACTGTAGCTATCCTCTGTACTATGTTGAAAAAAAAAAAAATCTTTAGAAAAAGAAGTCTTTACATGCTTCTATGAGGAGCTACAAAACTGAATAAAAGGATCCATCAGGGTGTATTGTTTTGGCTTTTAGAGTGTGTACTAAATGCTGACAGATACTTTTCTTCATAAGGAGGTGCAATAAGTGAAAAAACTAATTTGTTTCTGAGCATTTGTTTCAGAAAAGATGACGGATTTCTGTCCATAGACACCAGCACACTTTCCTTGTGCATAGGGTGACCTTCAATTGAACTGTGGAAAGTAAATGGAAGGAAAGTTTCCTGAAAAAGTTTAGTAAGGATATAGGAGATTAATGAATGTATTTGTGTTGGACAGTCTTCCCTGTATAGCAAGTTCAGAGTGATAGAATCATGTTATTTATTGTATTTTTCAGATCATTTGCAATGTTAATTTATATGAGTTTGATATCGCTTTTGTCTTTTAGTTGTGTGTTATTCTGAGAAATCCCTGGGGAAGGAAAGGATTTATATGCTTTGTGTACACATTCTGCAGACTAAGCACTCTGGCATAATTATTTTTGGCACTCACTAACTGATTAAAACATCCAATTTAACTCATGATCAGTAAGATTAAACCTTTTTAATATACCTCAAAAGTAAATTATCATTTGCTACTCAAACATCCCTTTCTGCACATGTCCCCAATAAAGCTGTTCTTTTTTCGTTAATGTACCTTTTAACGAGGATTCCCTTTTATTTCTTCCTCTGGGCAAAACTGCCTTATCCTTTATAGAGAGGTAGGAACAAAGATGAGATGGAAGCTGACTGTGCTACTACATGGGTTTCTAATGTCATACCAATTATAAGTCACTCTTTTATTTATTATTATTATTATTATTATTATTATTATGTACAGACTCAGCTGTTGAAGAAAACACATCTCCGCTTTGTGTTTACTTGATGTACAGATAAATGCCATCAGTTAGAAGGAAATAATATTTGAAAAAAATAGCAACAATAAAAACATTTACATGATTCAGAAGAAAATTGTACAGGTTCTTATTTTATTCAGCAACTGCTGTTTTTAGTATGTTATATTTTAGTTGTACAACAAAGCCTATTTAACAATATTTTCAAGCCATGATTCAGCTTTAGAATGTGGAGGGACAAAAAATCTTTCTCCTAAAGTTTGAAAAGCCCTCTGCAACTCTAAATTAGGAAAGATAATAGTTTGAGACAGGTATTGCTGAAAATAGAAATATGTGGGACACTTTGACCGTTTGAAGAGAACATGTACTCTCTTTAGATAGGACCAACATGGATGTCTACACCAGCCATGGGGCAGGGATCATAAGCTGAGAATAAAATAGTGGTTTTGGAGGTTTTGCAGCCAGATGGCCACCTGGATTTGGTCCAACTCACTTTGAATGAAGTATTTATAACTGAGGAAGCCTTGCTAAGATAAAAAATCTGGTCAACCTAACTTTCATGTTACTTATGTGATACCACCACCCAGTTATCATCAAAACAGCTCTCAGAAAGAATTGCAGCTAACCTGCAGTAAAGATACTTATATGATCAATGTTATTAATATTTCAAGACTGACTGAGACAGTTAAAATTGGGCAACAATTCAGAAAATGCTCTATGTTGAGTAAGTCAAGGTAAAATTAAGCACTGACTTTTAGAGTAGCTGTTGTATCTGTTTCTCTTATCTGCCTTTCCACACAGTAGAAGGTTGTCATAGAAGCAAGCTATCATCAGGGTTTAGAAACACTGAAAACAACTCTGTGTCTGGTCTACAAAACAAAACCAAATGAAACTACTCGTGAGAAGGCAGCTCCAGGCATCTCACCATGCCAAGTCAAGTTCATTAGGGGGCTGCACCCCGGGCATTAATGCAATACTCCATTACCCTCCACTTTAGCTGATTTATTTTAAGCACAGGAAGAAAAGTCAAGATTGGACACAGAAGGATACAATTGCTTTTGGCCTGTTGTGACTGAGTTTACATGCATAGGTGCCTTCTGGTCTAGTTGTTGAAGGGAAAACAAGTATAAATGTCTCGGCCTTGGCTGTTAGGGTCTGATTATAAGCACTGTGCTAGAGAATTCATGGATTATTCATGTGTAATTACAGATAGCTATTGTGCTCTTTTAAATCATCCCTATGGCCCATTATGGCCCATAACAACTGAAATAGCAATTGTCATAGTAAGGTTTGGGCTCTGTCATAGAGTGTAGGCTCTAATCAATAATGATGAATGGTAAAATTTAGCATCAAGCAGGAGAAAGTCTAGTTGCCTCCTGCCATAAATCTGTACAAATACCAAGCCGTGCAGCTGCTGGATCTGGAAATTTAAAAGGCAACACTCTATCTCCACCCCCTACACACACACCTCTATAAAAGTTGAAAAAGGAGAAATGTGCAATATGTCAATTCTAATAATCCACATGCTGTTAAGACACTTTTCTATTTATTCAAAGTGGGGTGAACCCTAGGTTGTTTTCAAGGTCAATTCCAGGTGAAAGGGGGGTCATCTGGAGGCCACCTCGGCTCCCATGCAGGTCAATAACGCCTCCTTGCTGCCCCAGAAGACAAGCTGCTCACACCCAATCAATCCACCAACGCTGCCTCTGCACCCAGCGTAATGAACAGTGAATAAATGTAGCCTATCATCACAAAACATGCTTTTTAAGTACCTTCCCTTTTCATGTAAAACCTCTCGCTGTCAAATTCTACATTCACTCATCCAGCAGTGAGTAGCAAAAGTGAGAAATCAGGCTCTCATTGGGGTTGGTAAAAGGTCATTGCTGACAGACACGGAGGTTAAACTGCCGAGTTAAAATACTGTTCATTACCCACTGCAGCTTTTTGCTAACTACACTTCTTTGTGTTACAGTCAAGCAGTACATCAATATGCCCCTCCTCCTAATTCATTAGCAATTGTTGAATTGTACAGAAGGGGGAAAAAGAAGGATTGATCTTTTATATTTTTTTTTTTTTATGTTTCTTTCTATGTTTTGCCTATCTATCTTTCTGTCTTTCTTTCTCCATGTCAGATACTTTTACATCTTTATCTGCTTGGTATTAAAAACTCTACGTGCAGACTATGCTGTCTGCTTGCGATGCACAGTCATCATTATGGGTACAATTCCTGGAGGCAGAGCCAGCCAGTTTGTCTGAAACCGCAAAGGCTTATGGCTGCTCAAGCAATGGCTTCTTTTCTCTTCTCCTTTATTAATTGCTCTAAGTATAATGATATCTGTGTATTGATAGACTTGAAATTTTGCACTGCAAATATGTCATACTGAAATATGTTTGAAGTTCAAATCAAGGAAAAAAAAACAAAAAGAACAACAAACAAAAAATCCTCCTCCAGATGAAGTAAAAATGGTTAAAAACATACATAACATTAAATTGACATCTAATTTTGATAAAATGACTATGACCTGTTCATGCTGACTGGGTTAGATCTTTATCAAACACTATCCTCAGTGTAGATCACAAGACACTCCCTAATCTAATATTTTATTAAGAAATGTTTAATGTCTGCATTTTTTCCATGATTAAAGAATTTTGATGTATCTAAAAGAGCCATTTAGACCAGCAAGGAATCATTGGAGTTCAAATGGAAACAGCAGTGAAGATTTCATTTGTACCAAAGGCAGTGATTCAGTGGGAATTCGTAACAGTTGAGACCAATTTCCCCAAATGAAATTCCACTCTTTGATTAATTAATAAGTAGATGGGATTCCCTTTATTGAAATGCAAAGCTTTTGTATTTAAAGATAGCCATCTTAAAAAAAAAATAAATAAAAAATAAGAATAATCTTACAGAGCAATAGAAAAATTATCTGGAATCATGAATAAAATAAAGGTTTATTTACATGCACACTACAACAATATTTTGACTCAACAAATTACCATTATCTATTTAAATCTTTAAAAAATGCATTCAGAGATTTCTTCAGGAAAAATATATCTTTTTTTTCCTCCTGTATGCTTTCTCTCTCAGTGGGACTGAAAATAAAATGTTATGACTTAAATCACAAGAGGCTAACATCATTTTTAGCAACAAGGGCTGCATAATTTCAAGACTATGAGTGAGTGGCTGACTTTAACTAAAATGTTTCAGTTCTGTGCGTATATAGGTATATAAATAATTCAGAATTAATCCCTGCAGAGGGGACAATGGGAATCGTAAATTATCCATGTGCCGTCCTCAACATTAGAGGCAATGAACCTATAGTAACAAACTATGAGTGTTACTCATTACATACATTTCACAGACACCTTAACCTTTTGAATATTAATTTCCCTCTGCAGCTTGTAGCTAGGCGGCATAATTTTCTTCCTTTCCCTTCCTGCTTCTTTCTGTGCCTTCATTCTCTCTCTCTCTCTCTCTCTCTCTCTTTTTAGCCTTTCCTGAACAACATATCAGTTAAGCTATTGAGTAGGTCGTGAATACTGAAGGAATATCGATTCTTTTTCTAACTGGAAAGCATTTTTTACTGGAAAGCACTTTTTTACTGAAAAGCATTTTTTTTTAAAGCTAGATTGTTGTTTCAGTAATATTACATGCAGCACTTTATGTACTCAGAGATTAGGTGTGTGTAAAGTACTGGATTAGGAATTTGATGCAGCCTGATAGATGTAAATCCATAGTTCATGGCTACCTCTAAACACCAAGAATATTTTGGAGCACTTACCGTTTTCTGGTGCCAATAAACATCACAACTGTTTTATGTAATCAAAGGTTCCCAAGTTTTCCACTAGAGAAGTGGGAATTGTACTTCATTAGAATCCAAGAGAATACAGAGTAATATATTTTTTATCTAAATGAAAGTGTTTTGGTTTTTGTTTGATTGTTTTTTCTCTAAATACAGCATAGAAAAATCAAAATTGCCTAAAAACTATATTCAAAGGGAGATATTAAATAACTTATCACAAAATATTAGACCTCTGTCAGATTCATGAAAACATAATACATATTTGTTTTGGAATTATTTTTCCAGAGATGAGCATTTCAGGAAGAGCACTGAAACAATACTTAACAGCTTCAATACTGAAACCAGACTTAGAGGCTTTTAAACACACAAGAGGAGTCAATGGGAGGTTATGTTCAGTATGCAGCAATTATGAAACAAATTATACGGACACTTGCACATTTCAGGTTTAGCTGAAATTATACCCTGACTGTTCCATAAACCCTTACTTCTCTTAGGAAACTCTACTGGGGTTTTTCATAAGAGGGTTTAGAGGATCAATATCCATTTGGAAAGCTCATGATGCTATTTCTGTTAAAAAGTGAAACAGAACAATACTGTCAGGATGCTAATCCCCTGATTTCAAGGGGACTTTATTCACATGAATAAGGGTTGCAAGTTCAGGCTAAGGTCTGTTGAATGATTACTATGCATTCTTCTACTTTCTCTGTATTAGATACTTTCTCTGTTCTTATGTATTTCTGTAAGCAAAAACTGCTGCTCTGGCAGAAGCAGGAATGCTAGACTGGGTGGATGGTTGGTTAGACCCAGTAAGGGGTAACAAGGTCAAATTTTTTTCCCAGGTACCTCCAGATTACTGATTTGCTGTGAGTTTAAATTATCTCCATGATAAAATAACATGAAAACAAAACAAAACAAAACCACCAAACACCAGAAAATCCAACACTTTGTTCCACATGATTTACATTATTGTTATTATTGTTTTTCTAGGCAGGCTTCTTCTTCTTGCCTGTGCTTCCCAGATCTCTCTGACATGCTGGGATAGGTTTTGGGAAGATGTAAAATACCTTTCTCTAGTACCACATGCAAAGGAATTGAGATGTGCTTAGCATGAGGTCTACTTGCCTCTGATTTCTTCATCCTCAAATATTATGAAAACCCTTTGCAGCCAGGTTGATCATGGATATGCAGTGTTTCCAGGTGTGTCTGAAGAACCACTTGGCCTCATGGCCCTGGATTCACAGCAAGACATCCTCAGAGTTCAAGAGTTACATCTACAGTGGCCATTATTTGATTTAATAATCAGTGTTTAACACAATCCTACATTGTCATTGTCATTTCTTGTACCAGATTTTGTAATTTCTACTCTCCCTTTTGTAATCTTGAGATGGGTACATTTTAAATATGGTCACTCCTCCAGTTTTTCATCACTCTTATTTAGTATGCAACACTGTAGGGATTGTAGTTCCTGAAGTCTCTGGAACTATTCACTTTGAAATTTGGAAGGATCCAGTTTCTCTCTTCTCCAGTTTCTCTCTTATTCTCTGATTCCTACAAGATATACATGAAATGGATTCTTCCTTTTCTTGTTTTTATTAACTTTGTACTGCATTAGAATGCATGCATTGTAACATCATACGTGCATTAGAAAATGCCAGCACACGAGAGTATTTTTGTGCCTAGCAAAGAAGATATCTGTAAACTGATCTAGCTTTTTAAATTATTTGAGCATAAACAATTCAGATGTAAAGATTCTCTGTGATGGCAAAATAGGAAATAAATTGGTATCTTGTCACCATGTGAAATTTCATTGAAATATCCCAATTTATGCCATTTATTGGAAGACCAGCACTTATTTCTTTCACTGTCTTCAGGAAAAAAATAATAATAATAAAAAAATATTCTGAGTTAGAAATGTTAACTATAATATTAAACATGTTTCCAGCAGAAAATATAAGTACAAAATGTTCACAAAAACATATTCCTGTGGTTATGCTAAGAAGAAATGAAAAAAAAAATGCAAACTAAATATTCAAGTGTAGAATTTATGTTAAATGAACTTGCAATAATTGTGTGCTAAAAAAATAAATCATGTTAACCCACTTGACTGAGTCTTACATGGTTTCTCTTCTTGGAGAAAGTACCCTCATAAACCACAGCCCAATTATTCAATTTCCCTTACTAATTATGGAAACTACTCATTTCTTGGCCTCAAGCACTAGATGATGTATATCTGAAGGGCAACACAAGATTTATCATAATATGTGGCTCTCTTTATTTAATGAGAATAAAAATAAATACTTCAGAAGTTTCTGTGTTACAGGTAACTTTGAATTCCAGGTTGAATTTGATTGATGAGTTCTCTTATACTGAATATTACAACTCAGAACAATTTCTACTGCAAGATAGTTGCAAAAATTAGGGTATTCATATAAGAAAGCCCAAGTACAGGTAAGGAGCAAATCTATCACTAGATCTAACAAGGCTACAAACCATTGCCTACTACCTGGCATGACCTGCATTGCTTATCACAGCTTGCAGGTGTTCATCTGCTATGATCCAATTAAAGAAAGCATTTAAACATAACATTGTTTTATCCCATCTTAGGTCATAAATGAATGATTCATCTGATTTCTTGTGTATTCTGAGGCTACCCTGACTAATATTTAGGTGGTGCCTGAAAGGAAGTGGACAATGTCAAGAAAGATCTGCAGAGATGTCCTTGCATATGTAAACTAAGCTGGATTCAGTAGTAGGCTTCAGGACGTTAATTTCTCTTTAAAGCAAAGAATAATCAGATTTTTAAAATTCTTCCTGAATGTGGAAAAAAAAAAATATCTTGGAAGAGGTTCTTCCATGCCAACCTCTTACAGTAAGCAAGGCAAGAGATGTGGGATTCATCTACCAAAGTATATTTATGCAATGAGGATGTCTGCACCTGAGTCTGGAGAAAATCATTTCTGAGGTACTACTGACTTAATCCCAAAGTCAGCTTTAGGAATCTAAAACATGTAAACTGGATTACGTTTTAAATGAGCGTTTTCACTTCATTTCTTTGCACTGTTATGAAAGGAGCTTCAGGCAATTAACTTGGATGCAACTGCCTACAGCTGTAGACAATGCAAATTAGGCAAGACAAATTCCACACAAACTGTCCCAGTCTAGCCCCAAATATTTATCTGTAGAAAAATGTATTTCCTTTCAACAATTACGAAATTCAGTATTACATATTGTACTACAGCTTGATACTTCTCACTAGATAAGATATATCAAGATATAGGAAACAAAATGTATGCAATGGGCAAAAATCTCATACTTTTTCTGCAAAAGTAGTGACAAACTAACTGTGATAGCCTGCAATCTTTGTGTATGGTTTTTATCAGATATTTTCCAAGCTATGTTATTAAGTCTTAACTTAGGTTGTTTTTCCACACTGTTGTTGCTGTTATTTTAATCAACTGCTCATTCTCCTCCCATAAATATATTTCCTAGATTTTATTTTACTGTTTAGGTAATTGAGAGAATTGTCTGGAGCTTATGCTCCACCTCTGGATATATTGATTACAATGGGGAGATCAGCAACTGTCTGGGCACTAGAACATCATTATCATAAACACAGACTCTGTTTCCTACGTACTTCATTTTCTGCTCAAATATAAACATGGCTGTAGTGACATTTGTTCAAATAAATAGAAACATGCTCATATTCCAACATCAACGTGCACTTTACAAGGAAAATTCTTCTACTACTAATCAGTCTCTTTCAAATATAGGTTTTCAGTGAAGAAGTTATTGACAATATTCTGGCTAATTTCCAGAGCAAATCTCAACAGATCATTTACTTCGTAGATGTTAGCTTGCATTATCCCCTAGTTTCTATAAAGAAATAGAAAAATCTACCAAAAAGCAAAAGAAAAGAATTCAACTATTGCTGGTTTGTGGTTTAGTACCCCATGTATGGGTGTCTCAGAGTAAGAGTACATCTAAGGAAAAAAATGATGGAAGAGTTGTGAAAAGCTAGTCCTGCAACTTGTGAGCCCAGGTAAACTGAATTAAATGGATGAAATCTGTAAAGGAAGAAAGCATAAGTAATAAAGATAATAAGAGAGGAGTTAAAAAGAAGCATAGCCAGAGATACCCAGAGCTGAATAAGGGTTTGAGTGATGGTTTAAATAAAGGCAAGCAAATGAAATCTAAAAAGTAAAAATTCTAAGTACCTGAAGTAGAAGTAATGATTATATATAGAGGATATCATGATCATTAATTAGTTGATGGACTCAACAAATCTGAAAATTAAATATACTATCTTGAAACAAAATTTCATGACTCCTCTGCTTCTTCTCTGAATTCTGCTTAACAAGTTTCCCTTTCAAAAAGAAACACAAGGAGGAGGAGATGCAACCCAGAAATTCCTTATTAAGAAAACAAAACAAAGCAAATTAAAACAAACAAACCAACAAAAATGGTGTGACAATCTAAGATAATATCTGGCACTGTCGGTGTCAGATCATAACAGAATGTCCATACTAGAAGAAAAAGCAATTTCCTGTAATGACATGAAATTAGGAAAAAAGACAGGAGAAAGGGAGAAGGACAAACAGAACCAAACAACTCTTTTTATGTGTTAGAGGTATTGTCTAACCAAAAACAAACAACAAACTAAATCAAACAACAACAACAACAACAAAACTTGATTGAACCACATAAATGGTTCATGGTATGCTATATGATTTGAAAAATACAGATAAATTCTTGTAGGAAGATGACTAATATTCTTATTTTTTGAGAAAAAAAGACAGGTTAGGATGACTTTATCTGTATTTGATGCTGACATATCTAGATTGTCCACTTGTTTTAATACAGTATTGTAAAGCCATGCTGTTGACTAGTTTCAACTGACTGCATAAAAGTAACCTCTAAATCTGCCCACATTTGAGAACACAAACAACATAGTTTTAGCTGGAATTTTGCAGACACTGTTGGGACCTGATCAGTGCAAGATTGCCTTTCAAGGTGGTTTTGCAACAGCTTAAACTTCGCAGGGGTAGCTTGGTAACAGAGAAGATACAGGAAATATTGTGTTTGTAGCGATCATCCTTAGTTGTGCATAGGGTATAACACTATGACATGATGGTCCTTGTGTTACAACGATACATCCTGAATTTTAAACCTGACATAGATTAGCTTTCTTTTTTTCATGAATCAGTTTTGCATATTTACCACCCAATGCTATGCAAAAGTGTTTTTGTAACACTTTTCAGATAGCAACAAAGCAAGTTTCTGTGTGGTAAAATTGTGCCCTGTGATGGCAAAATGTGTGTCCATAATTTTATCCTTTTATAATAGAAACCAAAGAACACAGTGTTACTGAAACAGGGAATATGCATTAGCTCAAAGGTAAGCACTGCAAAACCTATCCTATGTTAAAAAGGGAAAAACAAACAAAACAAAACAAAACAACAACAACAACAACAACAACACAAACCTCTACCATACCACTGGAAAAGAGGTAACCAAGGAATTCTGGAAAACATAAATTAAAATTTGACTTTGAGCCAGATTAATTTGACTTTGTGTCCAGATTAAGATTAAACATCCACTTTGGATATATATTGTTACCATCCAAAATGCTCACAACCATTTCCAAACTAAAACTACCTGTTCAGCCTTCTGAATTTCTCCAGCCTTATGAAGTCACAACTGGCCTATAGACACAGGGATCAGGCACTGCACCTGCTAGTTTATGAAACTGTCTCTCAGTGTAATTAAGATCTCTAGCTAGCTTTAGAAGTAAGCCAAACAGAAACCTAATTTTGCTAGAAAAATAAAATAAAAACTGTAACATTGAGGAAAATTGTACCTCATTATTTGTCAGCAGCAAAAAGATATAAATATTTTAGAACAAGTTCTAATACTCTGCAAAGTAAAGCATCAAAAAAAAAGCTCTCGGGGGGGGGGGGGGGGGGGGGGGGGGGGGGGGGGGGCCCACTCCCCAAGGAACAGGACAAAAAAAAATAGAAAAATAAATCACAAAAAGATATTTAGAGCCTCTTTCTTTTAAAAAAAGTTGAAACAAGGAATGAAATTAACATACAATCAGCAGAAAATATGGCTGACTTGGCTGATATATTTTCACCACATGTAGATATGTAAGAGGTGGTATCAGAGTTCAGGAAGCTTTTGGGCAATGCTCTTTGACATATGGTTTTAGTTTTGGGTGTAGAGCCAGAAGCTGGACTCGATGATCTTTGTGGGTCCCTTCCAGTTTGGGATATTCCATGATTCGATGAGTCTACATACCTACTAACTTATAAATGCATAAATGCACACCATGTCATACATTAGATTGGAGATAAATGTGAAATAAAATAAAGGTTAACAACTATACAAAGACAGAAAAGTAAAGAAATATGTGCTATTCAGGAGCCAGGTGCAAAAACTTAATTCCTTCAATTTGTTGGATTTTCTACAACTGAAAAAGTAGTAGCTTGACATCTGGTTTCAGAAACTGTAGGAGCAAAGGCAAACTCAAGACTCAAGTCTCAAAGCTCCCAAAACTGTATATTCTGAGGCATATAGAAATTATAAGAGGTAATGCATGATTTATTTTTATTTTTTATGCAGCAAGCTAATTAACAAACAAACAAAAATGTAGCAACTTACACAGATGCCCCATCAAACGTTACAGGGGAAGCACAGATGGGGCACCATCAAGTGGCATAAATGCTCTAGTACTTATTTATAATATCTCCATAATATTCTTCTGAACATTTGAAGGCCTGAAAAAATACACATTATAAAATGTTGATGAAAATACCAACATGTATTAAAAATCATAAAAACTTGTAAGTATATATTTATGTATGATGATAGGGAAAATAATGTTGTTTGGGTCATAGATGCTTCATAATCTATGAAGTTTGGGGAAAAAATGGTACAGAGACAAAAGGATATCTGTGGAAAAGCACTAAATATTAGGTTTTTCTAGCCTGAGATGAGTGCAACTGTGTACAGACAACTCTTTCAAGAACTCAGACTTCCAAAATTTTGGTCACTCAGCACTTTTGGGCTCCTTTTGGTGTTTTAAGCTCCTGTAGCATGTTTTAATTTAATTTCCATGGCAAGTCATCTCTGGACTGTATTTATTTTTGGAACCTTGTTTTTGTTCAAAGAAACAAAACTCATGAGAGGATCAAACGATCCTCTCATTTGGGATCACAGTTCACTACATCATCATATCTTTTGAAAAAGATTTTTAGATAATGGAGTGTAACAATTTTTTCATTTAACTTTTCAATTTAAGAGACATTACTGAAATGTCATCAGTATTTGGACAGAAAAGAATTAGATACTACACTGTGTTATAGCACCAAATATCTGGATCAAATGCTGTGCTGTCTTTATACACATCTATTCCTTCCCTCAATAAGCAGGAACAAAAATCAATCAAATGGATGCAAAAAGCTGCAGCAACTGTGTTTTAAAGGGAAGAAAAACAAAACTACACTAAACAAAAACCACAACAACAGCACGAAACCTCTTTTTTGTTCAGCATGTTTATAGTAAAATTTCTACTTCTTGAACATAATTTTATGCAATATAGATTGGCAAAAATCATCCACCAAGAGCTATAAAATGAGCCTGTTTTATTAGAAAGCACATTAGGAAAATATCTTGCCTTTCTTTTTATGAGGGGAGTAAAATCCTGTTCTTTCTGAGAGGCTTTTTGTTGGTTTGTTTGCTGCTGTTGAATGATCCTTGGCTGTACACTGGAAAGGGCATTCCTTTAGGACTTTAAAGGCAAAGTAGAAAAAATGACATAAAAGCCTTGCTGGGATTTGATTGATGCACTCTCATATTTGAAGTTCACTCACAGCTTTGTGCTGGAAGACCGGGGTCACTCCATCCAGTCCTCTAATGAGACTGTGCATGAACACTTGCAGCTTTGTAGGCCTTGTTTTAATCAGAGATTGAGAAACACTCCTGACTGATAGTCTTCAGGATCAGATCTAAACAGAAAATAACATGCTCGATTTGGCCTCTGAAGGTGGGTTGAGCAAATCTTTGTGATGTATTGGAGCATTTGCTGAGTGCAAGCACACGTGGTGTGGTTCCTATTTCTGTCGGCAAATACAAATTTTTCACTCAGCAGGCATAATCAGAGCTAACTCGAGAGGAGAAATAACAAAAACTCAACAGCCCTTAGCAACTCAGCATGGCATAGAGGGATTTAAGACTTTAGCATTTTATCTCTATCAGTATGAAAATGTATGAGGAAATCTGAACTTTGGAAGTGCAAATAAACACATTTAACACATTATAAACCACCTATTCTTCCAATGACTCCTGTGTCTTTTCTTTCTCTTGTGTTTCCCTTACCAGTCTCTCTCTTAAAATAATAAAGTTGGTTCATTAATTAGGGTTTAAAATAAAAAGAATTTGTTTTGACAGTTATTTTTGAAGTAAGAGATGAAATGTGCATTATCTATTGTTAGCATCTCCAAACTGATCATGGAGGCAAAATCATGTTCTGCATTTCATCATGGTTGCTTCTCTGCAGCTCCTGTTTAATTCCCTTCTCTTGGCTGAGAGACAAATCCAATCCTCTGCTTCATGTTGCTGAGGATAAGATGACAATTAAAGTATTAGGTTTTCTACCCTAATCTAATATATGTAATTTTTATCTGCAAAAGTAAAATTTACTCTGCAGTTTTAAGTGAAAACATTTGCTTTACCTCCTAGGAACTGCTGTGTAAATGGACATGGTTTACAATCACCAACGATTCACTATGTGTGAATATCTGCATATAAGAAAGGACTTTGAAAAGGAATAGAAGGAATTGCTACGTGGGATAGTAAACCACAGAGGGGCTGGAAGAAAAATAAATTCAAGAGCATATTTATATTAACACTGAAAAACATTTGAAACAGAGATTAAATACAGCATTTTTTTTTTTTTTCTCAGCTTGCTTCCGTGCCATCCCCATGTTACTACATTTGTTTTCTGTATCTCCCTCTTTATTTAATCTGCATCTGTTGCATTTCCTCCATGTGACATTTTCCACACCATGTTATCCCATGTCCTTACAACAAACAGACTGTACTCGTGCCTCTCCTTGCATTATAGGACTGGGCATGACATATTAATGCACTTGCATTTCATCACTGGATACCCTTTAGCACATTTACCTCCCACAAAAATGTACTAAAAAGCACTTCTTTATAAGAACAATTGAACAAGCTTGGATTTTGTAGCCAAGCAACAGCAGTAACAACAACAAAAGTGTTTAAGTTGCCCGTAATTTAGAATTACTTCTCTGGTTTACTTTAGATTTCCTCTTGAAACTCAGTTTTTGGTAAAGATGTAACATGTAAGCTTAGAAGAGACTGCTTCTATGTGGTGAAATTTAGAAATATGGAAATAGAAATCAAGCTTGTAATGGGAAATGTACTTAAATATAAAACGAGTGAAGTGTATGAAATGATCTAGTGAATGGCATCAGATTCACAGATTCTTAAGTGCAAAGCAGTAGATTTCCATTTCTCTACCAGAATTTGCAAAGGCTGTACCTGTTAGTACTTATTTTCATATCAGATATTAGGCTGTTAGGATCACTATTTGTTGTCATTCCTAGTGATTTTTTTTCTGTTACATTTAACATTTTTACATGCAACAAAAAACAAAACAAAACAAAACAAAACAAAACCTTGCACTGAGTAGATCTAACTGCTAATCACTTACTCAGAGCTGAAAGCAGCAACCTGTTATGAATCATTCTGTGGGTATTAATAGACAATGAGTTCTTTCACATCTTTTGGTTTAATTATTTCTCTCTAGATAATATCCCTTATTTCAATTACTGTGTTTATCTTTTGAAGACAACTAACCCTCCCTCTAATTGCCTTATTCCTAGAAACACCTTGCTGGGTTTTTTTGTTTTTGTTTTTGTTTTTTTCCCCATACTTTACAGCTCAGTATGAAAAGCATCACCTTTAAATCTTTGCTATCTCATGGGCCACAACATTGAAGAAGGGAAATGTTGTGGCCCAGGGCATAATTTGGTGTCCATATCAATGTAAGCTGTGACGGGTATGGCAGCCCATTTAAACTTCTCTGCAGAGTGAGTGTTCAAGCTCCTGCATTGTATTTCCCAGGGGCAAATTCTGAATTTGAGCAGAGGAGTAGCAATCTCCAGCTGAGGTGCAGAAATTCCCTAAAAGAAGACAGTTCAACCATCCAACCACAGTGTGGGTGGGTCTCTAGTGAAAAGCACATCTGAGGATTCAGCCTAGAGACAGCAGTTCAAGGTGGTGACTGCGCTCCAAACCAACTGTATCCTGCTTTCAGCCAGCAAGTCTGCAAACACTGAGACCCAAGCTGTGTTTCTTTGTGAACCTTCCACCATGTTCATGTTACTTCTAAGAAAAAAAAAAAAAGGAAGACTTTTATTATTATTATTTATTATTATTATTTATTATTTCACATTTAATACTTGTCAAACTCTGGAATCAGCCCATTCAGTCTTCCTTATCAAAGAGATCTCCTTCACTAGGCATGTCCTCACAGAAGTCAACCCACTGCCATTTGTTTAGGAAGCACAAAGTGAGGCCCATCAATTTTCCCATGTTAAAAAAAAAAAGCAGAACTAAGCTCAGGCAATAGCATAGTTCTGCCCTAGGTAGAACAGAAGTAACTAGCGGTTACTTCTGTTAACATCACAAACATAAAGCTATACTTCAGCTTATTTTTCTGAGAAACCAAAGCTTTCCAGAAAATATCAGTTATTTTATCAGTTATTCAGCATTATACTAAACAAGAGGAAAGAGAATTATGTTGGTCTTTTTGTTTAGATAGCTGATACTTATTTAATGTTTTCTTTCCCTTTGGAAACAATCATTTCCCCACTCCTCCTCCTTTTCTAATTTACCTTAGGGCTTGCCTGATTTCTTTTTGGTGAGTCTCCAGTTTATGTTGCTTCTCTAGCCAGATCCCATCCAAAACATGCTCTTGTGAGAGCCTGAGTTCACTCAGAGTTGCCATAAATATAAATGTCAATTTACAAAACCCAGCATCTTTTACCTTTACAAAGTGTTGATTTGTTTTCTTTAGTCAGTTTTCCAACATCTCTTCCACTTACTGTATTCACAGATTATTTGCTTAAATGTTCAATGTTACATTAAAATATATATATATGCCAAACATGACTAGCAAAAGCAAGTGGTTTGGGGAAAGGCAGTCAGGCCCTCCACCCTTGAAAAGACCATAGTTGGTTACTTGAACTGAATAAGTTAGTCAAGTAAAAAATAGGAGATCAGAGAGAAGAAAAGGTGAAATCTGATGAAGCATGGATGGATATTGATTAAAAGGCAGCTCTTATTCCACAGTTGCTAAACTCCTATTTGTCTTCTCCCTCTTCCTGAACTCTATTTACTACTATACATGGTCTTTCTTCAAGCATCACAGAGAAGCAATACAAGTCTGGGTGAGATAATAAAGGCTATGAGAGTAATAAAAAGGTCTTGTCTAAAGAGAAATTACTGTGCTTGAAAATACAGGGTCAAATTCCCCTATTAATTTCAGTGGTGAAGCTTTATTGAAAATCAGTGGGGATACAGTGCCAGAACAGAAGAAAATGTACACTTATAAACTGGTTGTGGTCTGTATGGTGTGCAATCCATGTACCACCTTCTTTTTCCAACACAATCACTCAGCACTTTCTAAAATTAAGCAACTTACTGAGACCCATAGTGCTACTGCAGCAATGACTGCCTGTAAGCAGTCATAAAACACAATATATTAGTATACGCAAAATTCTTTTCTATACTATCAAAGCATATATGCAAATCAAAGTGAGACATCCTGCTTCTCAGGTAAAACAATATGATTAGATCAGATTAAACTAGTGGCATTCTTTCTCTTTCAGGGCAGGATCACCATGTTCAGAAACTTCAAGACAGAAAATTTTAGAATAATGTGTAATTGAACAACTGTCTCTCCAAGCTTGTGAGTTCATTGTTTGCATTTACACTAAAGAATTACCTTCTCTTTTTTTTTTTTTTTTTTTTTTTTTTACAATATACTATAATAAAACAATATAGATTGTTTATTTTATTATGATAAAACAATAAAGATAAATATTAATATATTTAAATGAAGGAAATGACTACATGTTTTCATTGTGGATGTAAAGATCTATATGGTACATGATATAAAAAGATATCATAAATGAGTGGATTTATAATTTAAACACATTTATTTAAATAAAGTGGCATACTAATACTTTCCATATATGTGCACTGGCACTCCAAGGAAAGCTGTGAGTCAACATGAGAAAAAGCCTTCAGGGGGAAAAGTATCTACCTTTTATGCAGAACAAACAGAAAGCAGAAAAATCATATGCAGAAGCTCTTGAAAAATGTCACCTGTGTTAGGTAACTAGATACAAACACATGCTTACCTAATTTTTGTTTACTTGTTACCTTACAGCTATAGCAGGAACATTACTTTCTTTGGTAACTGTAGATAAAATTAGCATCCCATCCAGAGAAATTAACAATCTGGATGGGAAACAAAACATGGTTTGTTGTTATGTTTTGTTTTGCTTAATTCAGCTGTATTTTGGCTCTGCATTTTTGGCTTGAATACCTTCCTAGCAATAGTTAGTTTCATTGACTGAGGGACAGTGCCAGGGGTGGAGACTTGTTCAAGCTGGGTTAGGTTATGAACCAGGCACTCCCTGGCCAAGCAGCTGCCATATTCACATCCACCCTTCATGGTCTTGTGACCTGGCAGAAATATTAGTTTTAAAAAATGTAGCAGTATTTTGGAGTCTTCCCTGAATGATTTGCACTCAAAAAGTTCCTGTGTGCATCTATGTTATTTTGAATGCCATCAAGGTAGGTAAGGTGTTAAAAAAACCAAACAAATAAACAAACCAACAAAAAAACCTTGCTTGGCCAGCTTTCTAGGCTCCTGCATGAGAAATGACCAAATGCTACATTGCCCAAATTAGAAGTGGGCACCAAAATACCTATGTGCATAAGCAGAAAATGGACACTTTGTATTTAACATTATTTCCCTTATAAAAAAATATAATATTAACAGAAAAAAATATAATTTTTGATTTTTTTTTTTTTACT